>OX596045.1:11392110-11816331 GCA_951394065.1 Venusia cambrica | reverse complement strand
CCTGGTGTCTACGGATTTGTCTTTCAAAGGTGGAGAAGACTGCGTAGCCTGATTAGTAAACGTATAAATTTTCCAAAAAAAAAAAACAGGAAATTTCTCCCCATAACCCTCCACTTACCCTTTTTTTTATTTTTCACAACAATTGTCCTTACTTAAATCCGTTGATAAATAACGCTACAGCAAACTTCCCTCTTTTTTCCCCCCCGATCAAAAATCGCGATCGATAAAACAATTTTCATAAATCAAGGATCACGTGTGCCAAAATCGGTTGAAAAATGCGACCTGCAGGCGAGAACAAACCGACAGCCGACCGACAGCGGACAAAAGCATTATTGGCCTATCTCGAACCTGAGACGCTTCGCGCGCTCGGTCAATTATTCTAGTCACAGTTCGGAAAAGTTTTCTGTACTCGGGTCACTGAAAGAGGGGAATCAATGAGAGGTCTTGCCATGATTAGCTTTATTTAATGTAGCGTAGGATTAGTTATTATTTAATGGATATATATGGATGCTGCTTATTCGCCTCTTACAACTTTCACTTAAAAAGGGGGCTGTTTAAAAAAAAATGCTACCCACGTTTCAAGACAAAAAAACATGTTTCTTCTTATTGTTATTATTTGTTTTATGAAAAAAATAAAAAAGACTGAGATACAGTCCACTGACAGACAGACGGATGATAGGGTCCCATAGGCATCCTTTAGGTACGAAACCCTAGATACTAACAAATATATAGGGTGAGTTTTTTTTTCAGGGCCACTGAGGGCATGTCCCATGCTCGATTTAAAAAAAAGTAAGTTCTGCGTTAAAAAAACATATATTTAACAGTTTTTCCTGGAAAATTAAGTTAAAAAAAAGCATTTTTGAGATTTTCTATGTTTAATTAAGTCGGAATATTAGGTATACTTCTGTGTTGACTGTAAAACTTAATCCATAAACTTTTTTTGAATAAAAATGGATTTTTTTTTTCGCTTTCAAATTATAAAAAAGAGTTAAGAGTTATTTTAAAGTTTTTAGTGGTGAAGACATTTCCATTTTTATCCAAAAACAGTTTATGTTTAGCTATCGTTGTAAAACCTACGACACCACGATTGCTTTTTATAGCAATGGGGGAGGTCCATGTCCTATGCAGTGGACTGTAATGGGCTTTAATGATGATGATTATACAAGTATAAAGAATTTATAGCCAGAATGCATCATAAGACAATTCCACAAAGCCCAAACTATGCTGGGTTAAATTGTTTTTTTACGGTGTTTCGGTAAACTGTCTACCCTTCGGCTTCATCATCAGATGATACCAGAAGGCAGGCAGTTTAGTGGGACTACTACTTATCATCATTACTGCAATCGTCTGCCAAGCGTGGTGATTATGGCCAAATCCTAATAATGATGATGATGATACTGGAAGGTAAGCAGTTCAATAGGTCTAATCTAGTGACCGTAAACACAGGAAAGCAGTGTACGCAATTTCGTTTACTTGGATGACATATTTTGTACCGATTTTGATGAAACTTCTATGAGACCACATCGAAAGTATGATCAACCAAACTTAATAAAAATCATTAAAATCAATTGCGAGGTGGCGGAGTAATCGATTATAATATAAATATATAATAATCGACAAAAAAAAGTCGATGCAAAATAGGCTTGTTAGTGTCGTTATATTATGTAAATGATACTACTGGTAATGCGTTTACATATAACGTAACCTGCCGAATCACTTTATGAAGCGATAGAAATCCTGTTCAGTATCTAGGTTGATTGCAAATGGTTTCTGGAAGCTCCATTTACGTAGAATTTTCTGTTAGAAGAACGTGCTTCGAAATGCACAGGAACCGCTTGCAAATAAGTTCAGCAGACAGTCCGTTTGGATCGAGGCATCGATTGCCTTTCTAGGATAAATAGAGGTGTTACTGGGACAAATGTATTGCGATTTAGACGTGCAGTGCCGCGGATGGTTTTGCGATCGAGCGCTAAGAGGTAGCGGGTTCTATCGGTAATATAACTGTGTTTTTATAGCCGCACTACAAGAACATAAGGAGTATTTCTAAACAAGCCTCATAGCTCAGTTGGTTGTAACTGTGCCTTCCTCGCTGTAGGCTGTCGATTCCCACCTAGGGCCCAAACCGCCTAAGGCGAAGCTAATTTTAAATGAAGCCAATGGAGATCGCTCCATTGGCTTCATTTAAAATTAGCTTCATATGAAATAAAAACTATTTTTACCTACCGGGTATCACAAGTGTGAAATCCAAAATGGCGTTTCCCATCTGAAAAGTGAACACATGCTAGGATTTCTAACTTTCTTTGATTGGCCACAGCGTTTTGTTCCGTTTGCATAACATAATATTTTTCGTTTTTTTGAGTAAAATCATTAGTTTTAGGTTAAATACTGTTTTATACCTTGAAATAAAAAATAATAAGCACTACAGAGTATCAATAAATGACATTCTAATTAAAAAAAAATGTGATATCGATTTTTTATAAAATCGTTGCGTTTCGCTCATGTAATACAACATTTGTGTGATGAATATAAATGTTTGTTCTGTGTTTGGGTGTTGTATCAAATAATTAAGTATTTAAGTATTATATCCGTAATTTAGTTCCTATATTACAAGCTATGCTTTTTTTGGGGCTTGATGGCTCTGTGTAAAATTAATGTCCTGTAATATTTATTAATTTCTTTAGGGCTTTAAAATGAAAATAAAAATATATTAAAAATATTTTAAAATTAATTACTTGCGTCTGAGCTTACATTTTCATTAATCGAGTGAGATAAAGGCCGTTTTTCGCCGGTTTTTTTTTTTAAAACCCCTCATTTTGTTCTCCCGCTATTTTCCATAGCATCTGCTCTATCATTTCCTAGACCGTCTTTTCCGTCTTTTTCCGAAAAGTCAGAAATATTTGTAATATATTTATATTTATTACTGTAGCCCTTTTTTAAAAACATATTTTTTTAAGCCTATCTTTAGTCAATAAAATGTACAATTAAACTAACTATATACAATGGAATTAGTCAGATTACCTAAGGACCGTTACAAACGGCCTATAGGTAACTCAACTGTTTCAGACCAGTACCAGACGGAAGCGTGCCCAAGACACTGGCTGCATTGCCACGCTGAATAGCTATGCTAATTCGCTGGCCTAAATAAGAGCCAGCCCTTGGGTCGCTATATTATATTAACAGCTTTTACTTATGGATTATACTGCATATCACTGAGTAGAAAGTCCAAATCGGGAAAATATGAAGGGATCCTTTTACTCAATCGCCTGATTTTAAGTATTCTGTACTACAAAAGCCCACAAACCTCAGTCCTCCGACAGTTCCTGTCTTGCACCAGTCAAGAGACATACCCGCGATCTGGAATAAGCGGTTTCGATCACCGCATCCAAGAGGTGATGCTACCAATTATATTGTACTAGTGCAGCGAATGAGAATGCGCTACCGTTATCCCGTGGGAATTTCTTAAAATGCTTTCTTAGTGCATCCGATGCTAAGGGAAGTTTCCCTAGAAATTTAAAGGGTCTCGGACGATGGTACATTCAGGGTATATCACTGTATAACTCCAATATATTGTTGCCGTGGATTGGCTGGGGAGCACGGGGAGGTTACTTGAAAACCAGGTGAGACGAAAGACAAGCAGTCTTTCGTCTCGCCTAGGATGTAAGCGCACTTCGCTTCGAATCCTCAACAGCCTTTTAGAAACAAGCGTACTTTTACAAAATTTAAGAAAATTAAATCATACATAATTTACAAGTGTCATAGGCACGCTTTCGTTTAATATCAGAGTACGAAGGTTGCTTTTTACGTATATTGTTGCAGGGTATCGCGATGTCATACAGAAAATCAAATATAATAAGTTATATAATATGTACAGACAAAAGGCTATCATGCTAATATTAGGTATCAGCAAAGTCGGCTTTGCTAGCGCTGACATCGTCGACATTTTGGGCTGTCTCGCAAAGCACGCTGGACCCTTTTCGAGATCTCCACGAGACGAAAGGAGATCTACTCAAAGATCAATCATTATATCCCCAAGGGAACGCCGCCGTGATGGGATCTCGGTGATACAAAGGCAGGTAAGTAATGAAACATTCTCTGTTCTCGAGTTTGCTAAGTTAGTGTAGCTACAAATCATACAATTTATCGAGCTGCACTACCTAACACAAACATTGAAGCCCCAATAAAGAATTACAATTTCTACAGATTGAAGAAGAATTGAGAGCCAATGCTAATCACTGGAGATTATTTGGGGTTAACCCAGAGCTCTTAACAGGTGGAGCATTGCAGCAGGATATTGCTGACAGGTGAAGGACAGGAGAAAAACAATGCAAATGTATATATATAAACATTAACTTATGTAAATATGTTCTATTAGGCATAATATATTCATAGGTGACGGTCACAACTTCTTTAGGTAGACGGTTCCAGTTTTGTTTTTCTATTCTAGAAATACATACAATTTAAGAAAACATGGTGAGTAGTGACTTTCGAACCGATCTACTCGTTTGGTCGGCTACAAACAAATTGTCGGCCGAAATTCAATTTGGAGCGATCGGCGTGACAATCAGAGGCCTATTCATGTTTAGACGACACTGTTTTAGCGGACAAAGGGGCGACGCTTTCCACAAATTTGTTTGTTTTCAGTTAAAATTCATAAGGCACCACGAGACTCGCATCGGGTCAACGTTGGCCACCGTACTTAGGAAAACTTAGAAGAGCGAAAAGTGGGAATCTAGGAGCCATTTTGTTTAATTTTGACGATACTGCTGGGATATAATTGGACAAAAATCAAAAATTTATTAATGTTTCGGACAGACTATCAAATATTAACTCGCATATGGCTTTCACCATTATAAAATTTGTCTTTTTGTCCCAAAATTTACATATTCTTTGCGATGTTGTCAACTGTGTAAACACAGTGAGCTGGTGGAAGGCTTAGACAACATAATAAAGAACACCCTTTCCACGGTTTTGAATATTGAGTTAGATGACAGAGCATGGTCGCAGGCCTCATTGTCTGTTCGATTGCGCGTATACACAAAATTTCTAGTGCTGCTTTGCCAGCGTTCTTGTCTTCCGTCTATAGTACACATTCTTTGGTTGAGAAAATTCTAACCCCATCAATTTCGGCTGTTCCTGGCAATTTACTCCAAATTTCTTGTCTTGACGATGCTCGAAATAAATAGTAGGACAAGCACTAAGCTGAGCAGATTAGTGCTTGTCCTAATACCGATCCCCAAAAACACTTTTCGGCACAACGGCAGTGGGACGGGCCTCTGTGCGAGTTGACACGGAATTATATATTAGAACATACGTGGTCAACCTCCACAGATCGTACTCGTCTCTTAGCTGTTTCGAAATGGGAATCAGGTTTTTGGCTGCAAGCACATCCATCTTACGATACCGGTACACTTATGGATCCTGTAACTTTCCGTTGCTATTTGTCTTCGGTTGGGTGCAAGATGCTGCGCCTCTCACCAGTGCCGGTGCGGTGCGGCTGTAAATCAACTTGGTTTTCATTTCCACGCATCGCCACGCAAGTCTTAATGACATTATCCGTACTTGAACCGAATGGTCTGGTACGTGATGATGGTAAGCGGCCCAACAGTATGACTCTTGTGCCTTGGGAAATGGGTAGGCCTTTGGTGTAGGACGCTACCTGCTTCTACACCCTAGTGCCATCTCATCTGCCTGGGACATCAGTTAGGGCTGGTGCGGCTGATACGGCCGAGGATCACAAAAGGCGCAAATATAGTGGTCTCGACAGAGCTTACCTATTTGAGCCTTTTGGGGTGGAGACCTTGGGTCCGTGGGGAGCCGGTGCCCTCCGGGTTTTCAAAAATCTTATGGGGCTTTTGATTGAGGCGACACGTGACCCAAGAGCTGGCTCTTATTTAGGCCAACGAATTAGCATAGCTATTCAGCGTGGCAATGCAGCCAGTGTCTTGGGCACGCTTCCGTCTGGAACAATTGAGTTACCTATAGGCCGTTTGTAACGGTCCTAATCTGATTTATTTCTTTGTACATAGTAGTTTAATTGTACTTTTTATTGAATAAATAAATAAATGTTTATACTATTGGTAATTATATTACATACTGTCCTGGTACAGGGGTACGGGCATTCTAAGAATCTCTTCGAGACCCAAGCAAACCTGACCTGCAAGTTGATACCCCTGCTAAACAAAGGACAAGGCTCTGGCGCTACAGCATTAGCACAAATTTCAGCAATGGATGGGCAGCAGCGTCCTCCTGAGTACTATTTTAATACCTTTACCATCATGTAATTAAAATTTTTAATGCCGTGACAACAGTTCTAAAAATTGGTTTATTCCGGTATTTAGAGGCAAGATACGCAAGTTCTTTAATTTAATTATTCACTATGATGGAGAAACGCTTGGCTCATTTCACCTGGTTTAAAAATATGCTTATATCCATTTCTTTTGCTTCTATTTTAATATTGATTTAAGTAAAGTACTGCAAGCCTGGATTATCTTTATTTAATTATCTTTATTTAACAAGCCTCATAGCTCAGTTGGTAGTAACTCTGCCTTCTGCGCTGTAGGCTGTGGGTTCGATTCCCACCCAGGACAAACATTTGTGTGATAAATATAGATGTTTGTTCTGTATTTGGGTGTAGTATCATATAGTAAGTATGTATTTAAAAAAAAAATATTTAAGTATTCTATCCGTAATCTAGTTCCCATATTACAAGCTATGCTTAGTTTGGGGCTAGATGGCGCTGTGTAAAAATTAATGTCCTGTAATATTTATTTATTATTTATTATAAACCAAATCCATTACTATATCTACTACTATATACCGTTTGTATGGAAGAACGGTGATACTGGCTACTTCTTCAGCCGTAATGTTACGGTTGGATCTTATTGATTTGATACAACATCTTTCCAAATCATTGCATTTCTAAACCCATCGGATAAATAGTCCTTTCTCTACCAAAACCAACGGATAGCTTAGATTGAGTCAGATATCACTGATACTGTTGGCTCGATAATTCATGGAATGTGTTCAATATTAGCTTAAGATGTTGTGAACGATTTTACAGGGTTTTTGAGGGAACTGGAGTGCCACAAAGATATCACCTCAGTTCGTCAGTTACGTGAGGATTAAATAAATAAATAAATATTATAGGACATTAATTTTTACACAGCGCCATCTAGGCCCAAACTAAGCATGGCTTGTAATATGGGGGCTAGATTACGGATAGAATACTTAAATACTTTTTTAAATACATACTTACTATATGATACAACACCCAAACATAGAACAAACATCTATATTCATCACACAAATGTTTGTCCTGGGTGGGAATCGAACCCACAGCCTACAGCGCAGAAGGCAGAGCTACTACCAACTGAGCTATGAGGCTTGTTAAATCCTTGTTAAGTTCCGGATGAAATGCACCTCCACCTTTGACCTTACTTAACTTGTAGCCAGGTGAGATGAATGAAAAGTACTTCCCCGTCGCACAACAAAAACAAATATTAGGTCCTTACATATGAAATTGGCGTTTTGTAGTACTGGCCACTTTGATCTTAAATATCTCCTCTTTGGTTAGGAATTCCGAATTCAAATTTAAACAGCTATTTACTCATGCATTTGTGTTTCGAAAACCGTAATTCATTTGTTTTTTTCTCTTTTGCTTTTTTTTTCTGCGTCACTCATTTCACAAAATGGAAAACTTAAAATATCGCATTATTTACGAGTACGAGTTCCACCGTGGCACCAGTGCTGCAGAAACGGCTCGAAGGATTAATGATGTGTATGGTGGTGGTGTCGCAAAAGAAAACACGGTGCGTTTTTGGTTTCAACGCTTTCGTTCTGGAAATTTCGACCTGCAGAACAAGCCCCGTGGACGGCCGGAGACCAAGGTCGATAATAATGAATTGAAGGCTATTGTGGAAGCAGATCCATCGCAAACCACATCACAGTTAGCTGCAGGCTGCGGTGTTAGTGACAAAACCGTTTTAATCCACTTGAAGCAAATTGGGAAGGTGAAAAAGCTTGAAAGGTGGGTACCTCATGAATTGAGTGAAGCAAACCGACAAACGCGCGTCGACTGCTGCGTTACATTACTCAACCGGCACAATAATGAAGGAATTTTAAATCGGATCATTACATGTGATGAAAAGTGGATCCTGTACGATAATCGTAAACGCTCATCGCAATGGCTGAACCCTGGTGAACCAGCAAAATCTTGCCCCAAGCGAAAATTGACTCAAAAAAAGTTACTTGTAAGCGTTTGGTGGACTAGTGCCGGTGTCGTACACTATAGCTTTCTTAAATCTGGTCAGACGATTACGGCTGATGTCTATTGTCAGCAACTGGAAACCATGATGGAAAAGCTCGCTGTTAAACAACCGAGACTTTTCAATCGCTCTACGCCACTGCTGCTTCAAGACAACGCTAGACCACACACGGCCCAACAGACGACTACCAAATTAGAGGAGCTTCAATTGGAGAGTACGGTGGATGTCTTAGACATTTCTAAGACATCCACCGTACTCTCCGGACCTTGCTCCAACAGATTACCATTTTTTTCGAAATTTGGATAACTTCTTGCAAGGAAAAAAATTCAATTCCGATGAGGCAGTCCAAACCGCTTTCAAAGATTTCATTGATTCCCGTCCGAATGGTTTTTTTAGTAAAGGGATCAATGAACTACCTATAAGATGGCAAAAGTGTATAGATAGCAATGGTACATACTTTGATTAATAAAATATATTTTAATATGAAAAAATTGCCTTTATGTTCCTCCCATACAAAACGCCAATTTCATAATAAGGTAAGGACCTATTATATTTGCGAAAAGCTAAATTCAGCTTTCAAAAATTCCTGATCCGAAATTATTCAGGTTCTGTTTCAGAAATGATTTCTATATTATTCATGAATTATATTTCCTTTTGAGTTATTATAACGCTTGATATTTATGTTTTGCTTTTTGTCGCTAAATTTAAACGCCTCCCATGAGCAGGCCGTCAAAAACGCAAAACTCCTAAATAGTGGAATGCTCGAAACGTATTACAGCTGCTATGCAAAACAACTAAATTGCATGACGGCTTGCAAGCAGAATGCCTAAAACTCATCAGCTACCTACTATGCAAAACAACTAAAACACAATATGGCTTGGAAGTAAAATGCGTAAAACGCATTACGGCTGCTATGAAAAACATCTAAAATCCATGATGGCTTGCAAGCAGAATGCCTAAAATGCATTACAGATGCTTTACAAAACAACTAAAACGCATGATGGCTTGGAAGTAAAATGCCTAAACTGCGTCTTAAATAGACGTAGGCATTTTGCGATTAAATCGTTTTCCTTTTGGACGGACTGCTCATTAGGGCGACATTAACAAAACTTCAACGAAAGGGCCTCTACTAAAACTACCATATTCAAGTACATAATGGAGCCTCTTTATTTATTTTCGTAGGAAGTAGGTTTCTAAATTATTCAGCTGGAAACCGCAGCGAGAGTTTGCTGTAATGCGTTCGTTTACGCAACTTACCTATGCGTGACCTAGAGTTAGGTTGCAGAATTGAAAAGTCCGGAAAATATTTGGCCGGACGCATTTTCAAGCTTTTTTTTCCACTCATATATTATTGCGATAATTGCTATTAGTGTGACCTTAGGATTATGCGAAATAATCCCTAGTGCGGAAAAAAGAACATAAGAAATTTACAATAATATTTTTAAACAGCTCTTGAACAGATAATCCGATTTTAATCAAATTAAATAAATAACGTAAATAGAAATTGATCGTCGCGGGTGATTTTCGATAAATTGGGTAGTTTTTGAGATATTGGAGTGAAGAAAAATACGATATATTGCCATATTTTTTGAATGGCTGATCATTAAAAAGTTTAAAATATGTAGAGATCACGCCATTATTCATCAGACGGTATAATAATGTTGTTGTTACTAGGGAAGTTTTTGAGAAATAGGGGTTTCAAGTAAAACAAGAAGACTTATGTCTTTTGGTGTGTCATTTGAAAGAGAATCGACTGCACATTTCAAATTAAGTTATTTAATAGGGGTGGGTTTTTTATCACGGGAACACGATAAGAGGGTTTAATGTTTTGATTATATAAAAGGGGGTTGTCTTCACAATTCACAATCAACAATCACAATTCGATATTTTTTTTTATGTTAACAGCAGATTTCAAGATTAGTTTATTTGTCCTTCATTGGGGTTTTCATGTTAAAGGGTTTCATATGATGACCAACAAATCTAGTCAAGATAGTGACGTGAGGGTATTTGGCTTCTTAATCAAATAAAACCTGGTCTATTTATTTTTTGTTTTTCACTTAATAGGGTTGCCAAGCCCAGGGTGAGATCCAAAAATTACTTTTGGAATGTCATGCAAAGAGTTTGACAGCACACATTCCCATCAACAAAACATTATTGTCTAACGCAATATGAAAATAACTTCTTCCAAAGTTAAGCCATAATCTTAATTGGTAGATATTTTTGATCACAGTTAATGTTTTGTTTATATTTGGAAGGATGCTGCTGCCATTTTGGTGAAGCCCATTGGTTGACTTTTACGACATCCTTGGGCTGGAGGACCACTTAAACCACGACTACTGTGGAAACGCTTTTGAGAGTACTCTGTATACATTATATTATATTTCTCGGAATAACATAAACATTTTATTTTTCTATAGAACATTATTTTAGTATTCCTAGATTTTACTGACCTTTATCAAAATCGAGCCCGAGCTACGGACAAGCCTCATAGCTCAGTTGGTAGTAACTCTGCCATCTACACTGTAGGCTATGGGTTCGATACCCACCCAGAGCAAACATTTGTGTGATGAATATAGAATATAGTTCTGTATTTGGGTGTTGTATCATATTGTACGTATGTATTTACAAAAAGTATTTGAGTATTCTATCCGAATTTATATTTGGGGCTAGATAGCGCTGTGTAAAGTTAATGTCCTGTATATTAATATATAAGAAATATTTATTAATATGTTTTATTATAATACCTATTTTAGATTTAGCTCTCAGAGGGCCCTTGAAATATCTCACTCTCTATATTTATAAAAGTATTTGACAAGACCGGTCATTATTTTTAGGGCAGACAGATCAAAGAGTAACAAGTCTAAAAAAACGATCTACAAAAATAAAAGTAACGAATACATTTCAATAAAATTAAATCTTACGATTTAATAAATAAAAACAGTCTAGGATATAAACATCGACATCGATGGACACTACAAGAGTATCGATAAAAAGACCCTCACCTCATGTCTGTCCCGTAGTGTGTAATAGCAACAGATGCAGCTCAAACTGATTATAATACCTACATTCATGAGATCGACGTTTCGTATTCCCCTGTTTTCTCCTCAAAAACGAAGCCGATTCAACTATTCTTTGGCATGAAAATTTAGATGATCATACAATGATATATTTGTAAAAACGAATGCCCTGTAATATGTATATTGATTTGTTATTTATTTATATATTATTACGCATTGGCAAATTTTATTTTTCAGAGTCTTTCCCACCTCTATAACAGAGGAAATTAGTTAAAAATTTACCGCAGAAGCCTCAACACGGGCTTCGATACAGGCGTGGGAAAATTTCCCATTTTGTCGAAAGATTTTATCAAAACCCCTAAAGAGCGTAACCCGTAAGAGTATGTACTAGGTTTTAAATTTATCCCTTATATATAAACAAATAAATAATACAGGACATTAATTCACCAGCGACATCTAGCCACAAACCAAGCAAAGCTTGTAAATACAAAACTTATCACACAATACAACAACCCAGACAGAGAAAAACATCGATATTTAGCACACTAATATATTCTCCTGGATGGGAATCGAAAACCCACGCCTATATTTTTAACCTATATATTTATATTGAAACAAAATTTTATTTTTATCATGTTTAAATTATTATTACGTATTAAATTAGGTATGTTTAGTTTTGTAAATTTAAATATTTATTTATTCTCATTTATTTTGTGCACCCTCCTACCATCAACCGTACTTTTACTATCCTCTCCATCCTAAAGTTGTCTGTAAGAGATCGCTTTTAAGCGATAAGACCGCCCATTGTACTGTGAACTTAAATTTTTAAATGGTAAATTGTTGTCTATGTTTTTGGTGTACAATGAAGAATTTTCACTCATTCAAGAGGTTCCAGTTTCACCCTGGTCATTTCATAGCAGTGTGACTACAGGCTTATAACAACTACAAAGTTGCGATTCTGTGAGTGAGGCTACTACAGTACCAATTTATTGCTAGCGAGGGCAGCAAAGTAATGTTTAGAAACGTTTAGCGCCTCTAGCGTATGGAATAGGTACTAAATTTGGCTATACAAAGTTTGAGAAATAAACTGACTAATACGTCACGTATAGGTAGTTAAAACTGTGATTCTGTGAGTGAGGCTACTACAGTACCAATATATTGCTAGTGTGGGCAGCAAAGTAATGTTTAGAAACGTTTAGCGCCTCTAGCGTATGGAATAGCTACTAAATTTGGCTTTACAAAATTTAAGAAATAAGCTGACCAGTACGTCATGTATAGGAATTTATCTGACTATGATTCTGCGAGTAAGACTACTACAGTACCAATATGTTGCTAGCAAGGGCAGCAGAGATAATGTTTAGAAATGTTTAGCGCCTCTAGCGTATGGAACAGGTACTAAATTTGGTAGTAAGAATTTCGAGAAATAAACTGATCTATGTCACGTATAGTAAACGAACAGTGATGGGATTGTAGCTACTACGTTACTAGCGAAGTTTGTAGAGATAGTAACAATGAACACGGGTTGTTAACCGCCTCTGTGGTTTAGTGGTTCAACCCACCGATTTCAGATCCAGTGGACCCGGGTTCGATCTCCATGGGGAGTACAATATATTGTGCTTGGTTTGTTGGTGGTAGGACTTTGTTTAAGTCCGCCCAGCTACCACCATCTGCCCTAATCCTGTCACCATAACAACAATTCCAAATTTGTTATGTTCTGGCACTTAAAGGTAAGATAGCCACACAGTGACTCAGTTAGTTGAGGATTCTGGGTGAAGTGACCCACCACTTTCGCCCTTATCTTAGTGAGGTAGTTTCTATAAACTACTCTCATTATTCCCTCGAAACAGCTATGTCAGTGTTTTATTGCGGCAACACTCACCGTATCCTCGCATTGAGATGTCCGGTCATGGTGAAAACACTTGTTGATAACTGTCTAGAGGCGTTTACTTTTAAATTAAAGCGTTTATACAACAAACTGTGAAAAAAATGGCTAAACCTTCATTTCACGATATTTTTACTAGTATATTGTAATATTAAACAGTACTTAACCATTTTTATGTGGTAGCTTAGTTCATAAAAAATCTAACGATATAATGTTACACACAGCATCCTTGTATCATGCGTCACTATGACGTTTAACATCCAGCCGTGGCGTCACAGTAGCGACGTAACGCGCAATATGGCCGCCACATACGAAGGAATAACTGGGTTCCAAAACGCATAGAAACTATAGCTGTCACGATTGAAGCTTGGGTACTTCTTTAGCTTAATCGCCTCACGAAAAAATCTCTTAGCTTTCATTGGAATCGGGTTGTGCAGTTCAATCCAATGATTTGGCCCTGAGTCCTGAGTCTAGGTGCTTCGTAATCGCAGACTTGTTTACTTGGCGGTTCTTGACAGCTGTTATATCTGTATTATGTTCCTTTACTCGTTCGGCTATAGCGTGTTTAGTTTGTCCAATATAAGAACGGCCAAAACTACAGTCTATCTTGTAAACCAATACCTGGATCTGGAAAAGTATCACGTACTTGGGCGTTCGCAACATCCTGGCCACTTTCGTTAGGGGAGTGAATATTGACTTAATAGAATAGGTATTTCTGAGAATATTGCCAATTTCGTCCGTCACCCCCGTTCACGTAAGGTGAGGGTAGGCTGTCTGCATACATCTGTCTGGATATTATCCAACTGTAGAGAGATCTTATCCAACTTCAGAGATAATGTATGGAAAAGCTTAGCGCCTCTAGCAGATATTCAGTACCAAGTAAGCGAAGTGAATAGTCCTACATCCTGTAGATAAGCTATAGTGTTTTTCTAAGGAAGTGAAACTGTATATAAGTACCTACATTTGACGAATACCTACGTTTTTACTATAAGTCGATGTGGGCACTTTTTTGATGTACCAAAATTATGCGGATTTTTCATCTCTGTTATAAATATCGATAGATAGACAGATATATGTGTCCACCTTTTGAACCTCTAATATTGAGGTTTTGGTACATAGTCTATAAGGTTCTGCGTTATCCGGAGTAGTTACAGTCATTGGAACGTCCGAGACTTATTCCCGACTGATGTAGTATCTAAACTTCTGTATCCACGACCATATCAATTGGTTTGACGGGCCATCCTTCAGACGTTGGATAACAAAGTGAGAAAAAAAAATCTGCTAGCGGACACCCTGTATTTATTGATATTGATTAAACTAACCTAGGAATTTAAGGAGCTTTAGTGTCAATCACTCTCCTGCCAAAGTCCAGCATCAAACGGTTTGCCATGTTGCGTCGATGCGCGGGAGAGGAAGTACCTTCTCAGGAAGATCGCTCCTCAACCTTCCTCTGGCTTAGAGCTAGACGAGAGGTCAAGAACTTACCCATTATAATATATTTAAAACATGGTTCATGATCCAACACGCAGTATACTGATTACCCTTGGCCCTACTATCGATTGTCCAACGTTCTAAATGCCTTGTACGGCATCCCTGCTTAGAAGGGGTTGTTATGTTACAAGAGTTTATTATGGTACCACGGGAAAGCGTCTTGGCCTCTATCTCACGTTACCTTATAAATGCCGGAACACAACAATTTAAAATTGTTATGGCGAGGTTTTTTTTGTGGAAGTGCTTGGCCTTCATCTCAACTGGTTTCAAGTTATGATAAGGAGGTGAAAGCGCATCTCATCCGGAATCCTCAACAAACAGTGGAACTAGCTATCTAACCTTATACATTCCGAATAAAACAATTTAGAATTATTTTGTGATGGCGATGGACCAACCAAAACTAGCACAATATTGTAACCTCCTGGAGATCGAACCCGGGATCTTTGGATCTGATATCGGTGTGTGAACTACTAAACAGCAGAGGCGGTTAGTGTAAGTGTAGTGAAATTGCCACTATAGGTTGTATTTTATCAACCTTAGGTATGGAGTACTCTTTTATACATTTCGTCTGGCGCTTTGTAACCTCGTTATAGGGGCAAAGGCGCACCTCGAGTAATTGGTAAATTCGATTCCCCCCTTACTTTCTTAGGTAGAAGCAATAGCTGATGAGGTTAGGGTGCGGTGGCCTTTTATAAGTGTCGGGGCTGTTGATTTGATGAGTGAACGAACGCTTGACCGTAAGATGATAGGACTTAGATATTTACTCATGATTGCTGGTTACATATTATTTACAAGTGTTAATTACTATGGGTGAATTATAGAATTCTAGGTTAAGACTTGTTTTCAGTATTGATTGGTTAGCAGACTTCTACTTCTACATATATTTTTTATTTTTTTAACAAGTATATAGCGCGATGGAGCAAGTACATAATAGTATGTGTTATTTGTTATGTGCCGTAGCGTTAAGGGTCGAGCCCTCCAACACAGCCCATGGATGTCGTAAAAGCCGACCGAAAGGGAACTCACCAGAAGGGCAGCTGATTCCTTCTGCGTAATATCTACTCATTGACGATCACCGATCCGCCTACCAAGCGTGGTGATTATGGCAAAACCCTCTAGCATTGGTGGAGGTGATGTGTAATCATATATTATTTATATTATATAACAAGCCTCACAGCTCAGTTGGTAGTAACTCTGCCTTCTGCGCTGTAGGTTGTGGGTTCGATTCCCACCCAGGACAAACATGAATGTGATGAATATAGATATTTGTTCTGTGTTTGGGTGTTGTATTGTATGATAAGTATGCATTTACAAAAAAAAGCATTTAAGTATTATATCCGTAATCTAGTTCCCATATTACAAGCTATGCTTAGTTTGGGACTAGATGGCGCTGTGTGAAATTAATGTCCTGTAATATTTATTTATTTATTATATGGGACGTACATCCAAGAGTGAAGAGCTTCACAACGCCGCTATTCCTCGTTCAACCACAATTACACAGAAACGGTCTCAAATTCCAAGGAACAAAGCTATCAATTGGATTCTCGCAATCCAATAATACCTGTCTGCGTGTCAGTTACCTTTGACATGCTAAACTAATGACGTCACGCGTCGGTGCCATGCTGTTAAACGAGATTTCGATATAATTCCACAGCTGGTTGAGACTGCCCGTGAAGCCTCTACAAATATTATTAGATGCAAGCTGAATAGACTAAAATATAAACGGCATGGTTTTAAAATTTGGCTTTATAAAGCATTGTTTTAACCGTCTCTGTGGTCAAGTGGTTCGCCTACCGCTGTCAGATCCAGAGGTCCCAGGTTCGATCCCCAGGGGAGTACAATATTGTGCTCGGTTTGGTTGGTGATAGGACTTTGTTCAAGTCCGCCTGGCTAACTACCACCATCTTACCTAATTCTGTCGCCATGACAACAATTCTTAAATTGTTTTGTTCCGAAATTTAGAGGTATGATAGCAGTTCCTTAGTTTATTGAGGATTCCGGGTGAAGTGCGCTTCCACCCAACGAGCATTATTATCAACATATTTGGTGTACTTATTGCATTCAATTGAAGCAGTGAGTGATGTGGGTAGGCCACATCACTGTCTCACAATAAAAAAACAACATCTAAAATTATTATTTTTATGTACGATGGGTAAGCGCTTAGCATTTCACTTATTGTAATATTTTTTCTTGTTAAGGCCAATTTTGCAGAGCCTAGAACATAGGGATGCCAGGCAGTCTGTGTTCTATAAACTCCCCTTCGGCGAATGTGCGCCCGATCTAATCCCTCCATCTCCTATCCACCACCGGATTAGCAGACGTACGTCTGGCTACAACCCGTACCTTGTAAATGTTCCATTGTGCCGAACACATCGTTCCGCCTCTACCTTTATCATTAATACTGGTAAGGAATAGAATTCCTTGCCTTCGTCTATTTTTCCGCACGAGTACAATCTTGGAGTCTTCAAGTCCAGAGTAAATAGGTTCCTTTTACGCAAGCGTGCTCCATCTTAGGCCACATCTTTACTTGTATTACATGTAAGCTCGTGGTCCATCGCTTGACTATCACCAATAAAACCTTTTCATATAAATATTGTTGTAAATATACATATTTAAATTTGATCCACACTCTCAATTTTATAATTACAAAACCTAGTATTACTAGTAGAACACCCGTAATTTAATTTCCATAATCACTTTCACAATTTTTCTTAGTGCACCCCTATATCACGAAAAGAAAATAGATACTCTTAAAAAGGGTATTGCAAGGATTCTGTTGCTGTCTATTATCGATGTAAACAAATAAGTCACCCCCTCAGCCCTAGGGTAAAAATGGGCCTATTTTCTTTACCGGAGCAGTCAAGTCCGCATAAAATATCTCTAATTTCCCATCGCCCTTATAATTGGAAAATCTAATATCCAATACTCAAAGGACTTCCGTGAAGCAGCTTCGATAAAGGAAACAAATCCCTAAGAGAGCGCAAAAATATAATTGTAATTAAAGTAGTACAAGCTACGGGTCTTAGTCTGGCACGTCTATGGTAAACGAAAACATTGTTTTAACGGAACTCATATTGCAAGTTTTCAATTTCATCTCAAACAAAGAGTATCGAATTGCTTGTGTACTCAAAGCCGTAGAGTATTAGAGCATACATTTAAATTTTTGTACATTTTTGCGTACATAAATTTACAAACAAACAATTTAAAAGTATAGCAAAGGCAAGCTCAACCTTTAAAAGAGTTTTCTTCTTGCAAAACGGTTATTTAGAAAAAATCTGATTGAATGCAACATTAATATTTAGAACACCTAACATATGAAAAATACAATAAACTACATTACATAATAAATATAACAATCTGTTAATATAATTAAACTTTTATAATTAAACAATATATTTTATTATAATAAGATTCCGTGTCGATTTGTTTATTTTCACCTTATTGTCTCTATTTTTTTTTTTTTAGTATACCTATAATAAGAATGTAAATGATTATGTAAAATCTATAATTATGACTTATCCAAGAACATGAATCTTGACAAAGGATGCAAATAAATACAATACAATACAATTCATTTAGCAGATTTCTTACCAAATACTTTTCTGGTTTCAGGTTAAAATTTACTAATGGTAATTTCAAAAAAAATCAAATAAAGTGTCAATAAACATCTCTCATAGCCGGAAATGTGTAATACTAAGAGTCAAGTACTGTAAGTATTGGAAGGCAACCGGAGGCGGATGTAATGATGAGGGTTCTAATCGATGGTATCAAATGTGAGTCATATTTATTTGGGGATGGAACAGTCTTATCCAAAAGAAAAATCTGAATCTCTAAGTGAAAATGAATGCGGTTGTTTAAACACCTTTTTTGTTTGTTTAATATTATTTTATTTTAAAAGACTTATACCGAGTGGTGTCCATACTAATGATTATTTCGAGGTAGTTTGACAAGTATATAGACAGAAAAAAATACACTAAGGAGGCTGTGTTCGTGGTCTCCTTAGTGTTAATTTGGTAAGATAAATATATTATTCAAGGGTTATCAGGTAAGTAGCTGTACCAAATTCTACATAAAATATTACATTATTACATAGGTGATGTGAGGATATGATTAGCTACCTGATAACGTGACAAACTGTGTAATAATAAACTCTAAAACCGTAATGACGATTAATGAGAATATTTTTATTTTCTCTTCTCACTTAAATAAAATAAAATAGATCCCGGTTGTATCAACTACATCCTACTTATTACAATAAATTACTAGCTCATAGTAAGTTTATTAAGTAAAAAGTTTTATTAAAGTTTTTGATCACTTAACTCATTTTAGTGAACTAAGTCCTTTATGAGAAAATTTACTCGTAAAAATTGTTGCCGAGCGGGTCATGGCGTAAGAATCAACCCCTCCTATTTACATCATTGATGTCATAAAAGGCAACTAAGAGATTTCACCATAAGAAGGGCTTCTTCTGTTAGTACTGACACCTATACTGTGATCACTAATCCGTCTCATAAGCGTGGTTAATAAACTCTAATATACAAACTCTTCAGCTTTGGCTTCTTAGGCTCTGTCCAGTAGTGGACACTAATGGGCTGTTGTTGTTGTGGTAGATGAAGATGATGATGATGATTATGATGATGATAGTAGTATTTTTTTTATTTTATTTCATGTGCTTGCACTTGGCAACAACATTTATAAATGTGATGAGAATCAGCGTTCAGCTGAATCTAAAATGAAACAGACATATTTTGCTAATCGCGTCAGGATCTTCGTGGCTCAATGGGTAGAAGCGATTCCGGCTTGAAGATAAGATGCGGGTTCAATTCCCGTCACAGGTTGTAAATTTTTGTGTCATTATAACATTTGCATTTAGAAAGCTATCTTTAGTTAAAGGCTTTTTTTATTGCAAGACGGGGTAGCGCTTGGCCTTCATCTCACCTGGTTTTAAGATTATGATAAGGCCGAAGGTGAAAGCGCACTTCACCCGGACTCCTTAACTATCTGAAGAACTGGCTTTGTTACCTCTAATTGCCGGAACACTAAAATTTATCATGTTGTTCTGGCGTCAGACTTAGACAAGATGGTGGTAGCTAGCAAAGCGGACTTAAACAAAGTCCTACCACCAACCAAAACATTCACAGTACCTACTCGTATTGTACTCCGCTGGGGATGTAGCCCAGGATCTCTAGATCTAACACCGGTAGGCAAACCACTAGACCACAGAGGCTTGATGGCGCTGTGATAGTTTAATGTCCTGAAATTTATTTAATTAAAATGTTAAAGTCACTTTGTTTGGTTGATTGGTTTGTTGCCTGACTACTCAACTCATTCAAGTCAAGGCCTCCAATGAATGCGAAATAAATTGTTCTCTGAACCTGAAATTTCATACGGACTCTAAGCGAATGGAATATAATTGAATAGATTTATTTACAGAAATAGGGTTGGTAGGTACACTATTTAGTCTTAAAATTATTACAGAAATGTTCCAACTATTTTAAGTATTGTATGCAATTTTAATAAATGTTATCAATGTGCTTACAACTTTCCTCTCGCTTTCTCGCAATCTGTAGGAGTGATTTAGTGAAATGGGATTGAAATAAAAGGTTTCACGTATAGTTGTAGAATAGAAACATAAAAAGTGTGAACAGAACAGGAAATCATAAAACATTGGATATTGAACAAATCACCTACAACAACATTACGTTTTAGAAAATAACAAGAAAACCGACTTCAATGAAGAATAATAATACAATTTTGTTTACCAGGATGACGTATTTTTACCATTTATTTTGATGACAGATGCATGGACAGACAGACAGACAGACGCGTGATCTTATAAGTAGTCCGTTTTTTCCATACCTTTGAGGTAATACACCCAAATCGCATCAAGTGTGCCTATACAATTTAAAGAGTTCCCTCGATTTTTCTAGGATCTCATCATCAGATCCTGACCTGATGGGATCACCTGGGAATAAGTCCCTAAAAGTACCCAAATCACTTCAAGTGTGCATATAATATTTGAAGAGTTCCCTGAATCAGTCCAGGCGTCTTCGAGTAATAAACATATAAATAAACATTTTGACAGATATGCCTTGAAAATAGATTTAAGGGCGACCACTTGTACAAGTGTTTTTGTTCATTTTCTTTTATTTAGTGAATTTTCTAGTATAAGTTCCTGCAATATAAACGTGATAGTCAAATTAAGTTATATTCAGACATACAATTTTTACACGTCAGTTTTAAATAATTCTCATTAATTGTCTCATTTTCAACAGACTTCAAAAAAGGTGGTGCTCAATTCGAAAACTTTTTTTTTTTTTAAAACACAAGTCCTCAAATCATTCCAGATTTGTACTCCCTTGGGGAACCAGCGCAGGACCTCGAGACCTTTGACCTCTCACGTGTTTTAACTTAGCTTTGATATTTGGTAAAGCGATGCAAAAACGTACTTGTCAACATACACCGATGTTAGTGTAACATGACCTAAACAAACCGTCGTAATGGCGAGGCAGCCATGTTGGCCACCAGCAACCGTGTCAAACAAGACCCTGCCCGGATTATCCTGCTGAGGGAAAAATTACCCGGTTTTAAGTGCATTATTTAATGGATGGTCAGCTAACGGCGTCTTGAGCTGTTTATATTGTGGGCTATAGGCTTTTTTTAATTTGTGGAACATACGGTTTGCTCTCCCTAGTTTGGTTCAATGAATTTATTATAATCGAGAAAGAAAAAAAATATGAATTTTTAAACGCTTGTTTCGTCACAAAAAGTTTATATATTGTATGTTTAATATGTGGGTATGATCAAATACATAAAAAAACATTCTGTCTTGTTTATTTCAACAAATTTAACCAAAAACAAAGAAAATGCTTATCTGTGTAAAAATAAATCTTCTATTATATAAAATTTACCACTGACGTGATAGTGTAATCACGCTAGCGCCAAAACTGTGAGACGTACGGACTTGAAATTTTGCCAGTGTTCATTATGTTCATTATGACATCTAGGTCACTAAGAACTTCCTCCCCTAAGGGGTGAAATGGGGTAAAATAGATTGTTTGCAAAATCTTTATTTATGATCCGATTAAGTTTTTTTTTTTTTTTTAAAGTAACAAGTTAAGATAAGGCCGAAGGTGGAGGCGCACTTCATCCGGAATCCTCAACAAACTGAGGAACTGGCTATCTAGGCTAACATGGAAGTTTTTCCTCAAAAAGGGTGAAACGGGGCAAAACTTTTCGTTTGGAGATGTATTTATATTTGATCCGATCGAGATGAAATTTTGCACGTGTCTTTACTATAGCTTGAAAATGAGTAATAAGAGAGAAAAAAATCTGAAAAATCTTACTACTAAAGGGTAAAACAGGGCAAAACAGTTTGTAGGCAAAATCTTTATTAATGATCCTATCGAGTAGAAAATTCAAACATGTCATTATGATATGTCTTGAAAAGAGCGTACAGTACCAAAGAATTAGAATTGAATAATGTATTGTTATGCACTAAATAACATCGAATAAAACACTTTTATTTTTGTACGACGGGTAAGCACTTGGCCTTCATTTCACCAGTTGAAATAAGGTCGACGGTGGAGGCGCACTTCACCCGGAATCATCAACAAATAGAGGAACTGGCTATCTTTCCTCTAAATGCCGGAACACAACACTTTTTTTAGAATTGTTAGTATGGTGACATAATTAGGTAAGATGGTGGTAACTAGCCAGGTGGACTTAAACAAAGTCCGACCACCAACCAAACCAAGCACAATATATTGTACTTACTATGGGGGTTGAACCCGGTATCTCTTGATCCGAAATCAGTGGGTTGAACAACTAGACCATAGAGGCGGTTAAAACACATTAGGTAACACAGTGTATGTGTAGATTTATACAGTTTCTTCCATTCCATTCAAATTTCTTCCAGGCAATCTTAGTAGGAGATACAGGCAGTAAAATAATTACAGTAAGTGGCGCACAAATTAGGGACACTATAATACATATCAATTTAACTGAAAATGACAAATACATACATAAATTGTAAAGCTATATATTATAATATATATTTGTAGTAATTAGGTTAGTAGTATTGCGTTATTCCATAACTAAACTACGAAATACTTAAGCCTTCTGATCATTCAAATTTGATTTATCTTGCTGTTACGACTTTAAGAATCAAACCTAAGATTATACTAATTAACATCGATTGAAAATACTTTGAAATGGACCATAATTAAGCTAAATTGCACCATAACCTACGCTTAATCCAAAGTAGCCGTTAACCGTCGCCATTTCGATCACGACTTTGAACGTAACACGGGTCCTAATCCATTACCGTTGGTCCGGCAATGACACCCGTTTATGGGACCTTTACCATGGCTGATATATCGAATGGTACCGCCATTCAATCGTCCGGATTTGAAAGGGCCTACGGAACAATGAGAGATTAAACGGGAAAAATGTGCGGAGAATTTTGGTAATCTTAAAAAAGGTGAATTTACGGGGATATTTTAACATATATTTGTAGGGTATTTTATAACACTATATCTGTGAGGATAGTGTTAGATAAAACGTTTGTTGAAATTAATTGGTTGGTGGTAGTAATTTGTTCGAATTCTCATAAATATCTCTTATATCCGCCTCCGTGGTCTAGTGGTTTGCCCACCGGTGTCAGATACAGAGGTTCCGGGTTAGATTCTCAGGGGGAATAAAATATTGTGCTTAGTTTGGTTGGTGGTAGGACTTTGTTTAAGTCCTCTTGGCTAACTACCACCATCTTATCGAATTATGTCGCCATAACAAAGGTTTTTAAATTGTTTTGTTTGCATTTAGCCAGTTATTTAGACTGTCAAGGATTTCGTGATGAAGTGTGTTTTTACCTTCGGCTTTATCATGTTACAAGGTGAGATAAAAGCCAAGCGCTTCCCCGACATTCTAGTCACTTAATTAATAAAAACACATCATCAAACATAAAGGTAATCAATAGGATTTATTTTAACGCATTTTTTCCATAAAATGGCCCAACGAAACTTCATTAGGAAATAATTATAAATAATAAATATTACAGGACATTAATTTTACACAGCGCCATCTAGCCACAAACTAAGCATTGCTTGTAATATGGTAACTAGGTTACGGATAGAATACTTAAATACTTTTGTAAATACATACGTAATATATTATACAACACCCAAACACAGAACAAACATCTAAATTCATCACACAAATGTTTGTCCTGGATGGGAATCGAACCCACAGCCAGAAGGCAGAGTTACTACCACCTGAGCTATGAGGCTGGTTTGCATTTGCGAATGTAATATAAAATGATCGTCCTCATTATTTCATCATTACAGTCATTGCTCATGACTAAAATTACATTTTCTTTAAAAAATATTTTAATAAAATCGATTAAAACCTAACCTAAGCTTTATTGGAGCAAAACTAGCAAGTCGGAATTTTACTAAATACATGCAAAACTTTTTTGAAAGCAATAGGTAGCATGATAGTAGTAACATTGTCTTAAGAGTCCCCAGTACGGTACTTATTTACTCTAAAGAAGTTACTTCAAAACAGACAAACAGTCCTAACAGTCGTTTCAGCATAATCACTTATGTTTCACAAGTTTTATTGAGGATTTTATCGGCGTTATAAAATGTCTGCTAGACCCTTGGCAATTACAAGGGGATTGGCACTTGATAGATTAGGACTTACGATACACCAAGACCCTACCGAGGTGAGATGATCTTTTTTTTTACAAATTTATTTATAAACAAAAAGATAAATTTATTAACAGCTTGTATATATGTAATATATTAACAACCTCTTAAAGATAGAAAGCCAATTAAAGTTTCTCACGTGTACTGATGATCATAAGCAACGGTGAAAAAACTGAAATTATGAGAAAATAAATAAAATACATAATAAATAAATACATAATAATCCATTCATTGATGATCATTAATAATCTTATCTTACTATGCTGTGAAGAATTATCTACTCGGTCCTCGTGCTGAGGTTCCGATAATACAGAGCAGGTTCAAATCATAGCCGTGCAGGCTATGTTCTTTGTGGATGTGACCTACGCAGTAGGGCATTGGAATAGGCAAGAGATGCACTTAACACCATTTACTTGCTTGTTCCGTCTTCTAGTTGTATACGTACAATGTATACAAAAAATCTATACACACACATATACGACAGTCTTTTTGTAGATGTGACTTTGTGTCTTACGCGGTAAAGCATTGTTATAGGCAAGAGATGCACTCAACACAAGGTGGTGTACTTGCTCATTCTGTCTTCTAGTTGTAAATAAAAAAATCGATACCAATAACGGTGTGAGCTCAGTGCAGTGCGCGTCAATCTTAATTGATTAATTTTGTTAATTTATTCGGTAAACGATTTGCGGAGCACAACAGTTGAGACTCGAGGGCTTCGGGGTGTTGCACTTATCTTTATCAATCTTGAAATTTGCCTTATGCTAGCTTAGCCGTCCTTATATGTGGATTGTGAAAGTTGAGGGTATTTATCCTGGTCAATGTTACCAACGTCAAATTTAAAAAAGGAATAGTACAACAATATTTTCTAACTACAAGTTTGTACTCACGGCTTCGCTTGCATGGTACCCTGAGAAAAAGTAGCCTGTGTGGTATGCTTAATTTCGAATTATATCTTTACAAAATTTCAGCTCAATACGTAAGAGTAACAAACAATTTCACATCCTTAGCAAAGTTAGATGTTCCAAATGGTAGTAAGACTTTACTTAAGTCCGCCTGTTACTATCTTACCAAGTTCGTCGCCATTACACTAAATTGTTGTGTTCCATAATAAGGGTAGTCAGTTCTTCAGTCCGTTGAGGATTCCTGGTAAAGTGTGCTTCCACCTACAGCCTTGTTTTTACTTGTAACCAGGTGTGATGAATAGCTTCCCCAACGTCCGATATAAAAAAAACATACATATACGTCGTTCATGTAAGACTCCAGAGCTAGTTTATGTTGCTAGTCATCTTAACGCCAATAATGGCTATATAAAGGAAATATTAACTAACCAAGAACCTAAATAATA
Organism: Venusia cambrica; assembly: GCA_951394065.1. Classification (NCBI taxonomy): domain Eukaryota; kingdom Metazoa; phylum Arthropoda; class Insecta; order Lepidoptera; family Geometridae; genus Venusia; species Venusia cambrica. The sequence continues at coordinate 11,790,625 of OX596045.1, read as the reverse complement.
TATGTTACGCCAAGAATAACTATTATAGCAAATAATTAACAAAACAAGTACCTTATATAAATAAGAGATTGCATGGGTGAGTTTTGATTGCGATGGTTTGTGGATGCGGGCGTGTATGAGTGAAGACGTTATTTTTTAGGTAGGAAGCATGCAATGTATGGAAAATAACCTGAAGTTTATATGATACAATACTTAAACGGCATGTTTCAAATACAAAAAGAAAAACAGGATGTGTGGTAAACACTCGAAAACGAAAACTCTATTTTTGTATGACCGGGAAACAGGGAAACATTTTAACTATCTCCCACTCTACCGGATACAGTACCTCATCAATTTTACTCACACAAAATGGTTGCAGATCTGAATTTTGAAACCCTCCCTTAAAAAGTTTCACTCCAAAAAGGGATGACCAAGATTGAAGACGGTTATATAGAATTCAATATCTTTCATATTCCCTGTGGAATGTTTACTTAGTCATAAGCCTATGAGAATTTATTTTTGATCTAAGACGTTTGTAGATACGAAATATATTAACTTATCTTATCTGATATCTTTCATATATATTGGGTCGATATTGAAGACTGACTTTGTTCCTCTGTGAACGTTTTATGTGACGTCACTATTCTTTTGCAAAACAAAATATGGCCGGTGCCCCAGTAGTAACAGTCTAGGGGTACGTTAACTAGAAATAAGCCGGCCAAGTGTTGGTGGGATACGCTCAACGAGGGTTCCGGATCAAAAAAAATGCTGCTTTTTTACACTTAAAAAAAAGGAGGAGGTTCTCAAATGGATGTACTCGAAGACACCTAGATTGATTTGGAAAATTCTTATTATGTTTGAAAGGGTATACTTCACCGGTGGTTCCATTGTCATCAGGTCAGGATCTGATAACGGAATCCTGGGAATCGAGGGAACTATTTAAATATTTGATGCACACTTGAAGTGATTTGGGTATTTTAGGGTCGGTATACTTCCCAAGTGATCCCATCGTCATAAAGTCAGGGTCTGATTATGGGATCCTGGAAAAATCGAGGGAACTCTTCAAATATTATAGGCACACTTGAAGCGATTTGGGTGTATTACCTACAAAGTAAGAAAAAAACGGACAACATATAGGATCACGCGTCTGTCTGTCTGTCCGTACGCCTGTCATTATAACGTAATTATTGCATTTCCTTCTGAAGCATTCGTGTGTGTCAGACTCACGCTTAGCTGATTTAGTATTTGTTATCATACATCAAAGTAAGCACTGTTATCACAACAAAGTTTGAAGGATTTAGGTATAACTTTTACGATAAAGCTAGACTGAAAATCGTTAAAAAAAACACGTTTAAAGTTTTTATTATTATGTTTTCTATCAGCAATAAATACAATAAGTAAATTTAAACTGTCTACCTATTACGATTCGTAAGATACACAGCCCGCTGACAGATAGACGAGTGGACGGATTGACGGACAGTGGAGGCCTAGTAGGGTGCCGTTGGTCCCTTTTGGTATAGAACCCTAAAATGATGTGTTGTGAAAGATTTTTCAGTTTATCTCAATATTCTACAGAGAATGTGTAGACAAGTCGTATATTTTCCAGGACAGAACACATCCCTACAAAAATGCACATTCTACGAACATTTGAGGCACTTTATATTCGTGGCGACGACATTAAGAGGAAGTGGGAGGTAGCTACTCGCTGTACATTATCAGGGCATCGGAAGAGCAGAACGTTACCCTGATAGTTTGTTTGGAGTGTGTCCTGGGGAGTAACAAATGCGGCGTCTGTAGTAAGGTGAACTATTAGATTTCTGGTGGAGATCGCAAATTCAGTTCGTTTTAAAAGTATCATATAAATATATATTAGAGGACATTAATTTCACATAGAGCCATGTAACCCCAAACTAAGCATAGCTTGTTACATGGGAATTGAATTACGGATATCATGCTTACATTTTTTTTTGTAAATACATACGTACCTACTATATGATACAACACGCTGAACAAACATCTATATCTAACACAAATGTTTGTCCCTGGGTGGGAATCAAATCAACAAACTACAGCAGAAAATGCAGAGTTACTACCAACTGATGAGCTATGAGGCTTGTTACCGCGTAGGTACCTACAGCGTTACTTTTAAAAGTAACAGCTCTTTTCTCCTCTTAATATTATGGTGATATTTTTTTCATGCAATCAAAAAAAAATACAAATACAAAATTATTTATTGGGAACAAAGAAATTCGGAACAAAACATATATAGCAAACGATGGTAACAGCAATAGTTATAGAAAACTGTGACGCAGTCACCAACGCCCACCTCCAAGAACAAGTAAATTAGTCTATGTCCCTATATACAATATTTAAAATTTTACTATTAATTTACTTTAAAATAAACATATACACACTGATGAGGAAAAGAAAATAAAAATAAAAGAATTTATATTATTGAGTGACAAAAACAAATGTCCAACAATATACTTTTGGAATGGATGTTGGTGGGAATTTAATAAAGTAAACGGCTCGGAACAGTGAGTGTGTGGGATGTTGTGAGTAGTGAATGGTAGTGTAGTATGTGTGTAATGTGTGTGTGCGTGTGAGGGAATGTTTGTAAGAGTGAGTTATGATTGTGTTAGTTAAAATTATGTAAAAGGTGTTTTTAATTTAGGGGAAAGGGCATGTTTTAAGATTTATACAAGGGTCATCAAGAGTTCCTCAGTCTCATCGTATGAAAGGGTTTGTAGCCAAGCCAACGTTTTAGTTTTACATTTATGAGAGGTCAAAGAATAAACATCTAATTTAAAATTAATGATATTGTAGAGCTTTGCGCTGATAACATAATTGTGTCTGCTAGCAGTAGATGTTCTACGAGCTACAATTTCACAAATTTTATAAGCTCTACGCCTCATGTAAACCGATGGATCATAGGGCAGTTGTGAATGTTTACGCAGGGTTGTATTAAGTACAAAGAGTTTTCTGACTGAAAGAACGCAACAGAGTGAGTAGAGGTCAGTTGTAGGAAAGCGGAATGGTTTATAATACATGACCTTAAGTACTGCTCTTTGCGCCCTTTCAAGTTTCAACATCGATGTTTTACATGATCCACCCCACGCCGTGATACAATAGCTTAGAACCGACTGAGCTAATGCAAAGTAGATTGTTTTAAGCTGTTGCGCGTCGAGTAAGTTACGGAGTTTAACAAATATATATATTAGTTTTCTAGTCCTCGAGACAGTCTGGTCAATTTGTTGTTTCCAGGACATAGTACTATCAATAATTACGCCAAGATATTTAAGGTTATTCGTTTTTTCAATAGGTAGACAGGTACAGGAGGATGAATACGGGGGATTAGGGTTACAAGAGTGAGGACGAATGTTAGTAAAAGTATTGAGGATCTTAGAAGGTTTTAAGGAGAAAGCTATATATTTTGTTTTAGATAAATTTAGGGTAAGAAGATTGTTTGAGAGCCAGTGTATAACTTTACCAAGTGCTGATTCCGCTAATAAATGTGTCTCAGACCAGTTTTTGCCATTGACAATAAGTGCGGTGTCATCAGCGTAAGTGATAATTTTGCAATTTGGAAGGGACAAGTTACATAAATCATTAATATATATTAGGAATAAGGTAGGTCCAAGAACACTTCCTTGTGGCACACCGAAGGAAACTGGCAGTTCTTCACTTTTTATACCATCAATTACTACATATTGAGTACGGTTGGCAAGGTAATTCATAAAAATCTCGAGTGCTACACCTCTAATACCAATGTTCTCAAGCTTAGTGATAAGTAAAGGGATCGAGACTGTATCGAAGGCCTTAGATAGGTCAAGAAACAATCCGATAGTTTTCTGACAATTATCTATGTGCTTGACGATTGAGTTGGTTAGTTCCAGCACTGCGTCTTCAGTTGAGACACCTTTCCTGAACCCAAATTGGTTCGAGGATAAGATATTATTTGTGTTAAGAAAGGCGGTGAGTCTGTTATTTAAAAGTTTTTCAAATATTTTCGACAAAACGGGAAGAACCGAAATTGGTCTATAGTTTTTAGCACAGTCTAAATCTCCAGACTTGTGTATGGGGTGCACAACAGCTTTCTTGAAACAGTCAGGGAAAACGCCATTTTCGATGCATAAGTTAAAAACAAACTTTAAAATAGGTACTAACACGTATCGAGCAGCCTTAATAATGGAAGTTGAGATGCCATCCCATCCGACTGAGCATTTGTCTTTGAGATATAGAATGATAAGTTCAATCTCCTTATCATCCGCACCGTGTACAACCATGGAATTGCTGGGGGAAGAGCATTGGGTTTTTATTGTGTCACACTTGGTAGGATCAGAGCCTCTGGAATTATAAATTTTAAGTGCTAAGGACTTACCTACGTTAGAAAAATATTTGTTTACGGCGTTTACTGAGGCATACGGTGTACCCATGGAATTTAAAAGATGGGTTGAAGAGGATTTTTTATTATTTAGATTGGCAATGTCTTTAATGATTTTCCAGGTGGCTTTGGGATTTTTGGCATATTTTTGCAGTTCACTACGTTCGTACTCACGTTTAATTCGTTTAAGCAAGTTATTACAGAAGTTTCTGTATCGTCTAAAAGTAATGGCAAGAATCTGATTTGCAGGTTGTTTTTTATGTTTATTGTATAAACGATCTCTATGTCTTATGCACCTGAGAAGACCGGAGGTCATCCAGGGCTTAATTGTGTTTTTTCTGCTAGGTAATGAAGTAAACGTACTATGTTTATCAACAGTTTTTGTAATTATACCTATAAGAGTATTAACCGCAGTGTTAGCATCCTCAGAATTAAGAACTTCTGTGAAGTCTGATGACTCCAACTCAGTAACTATATTCTCTAGATTAAGGCGACGAGTCAATTGGGTTGATTTACGCGTCGGAACCAGGGTGTCGAGTGCAAAAATAACGGGTGAGTGATCTGTAATCTTTGAGTTTAGAATTAGGGTAATAGAGTCGCTATTGGTACGCAATAGTACATGATCTATACATCTATTTTCTCTAGTTGGAAGATAATGAGCAGGAAGCATACCATGAAAAGCGATCATGTTTAGATAAATGTTGGAGTGGCGATCAACGTTGTTGGGGCCGATATTGATGTTCATGTCTCCCAGAACTGAGACCGATTTGAATTCTTTTAGATCAGTTAGAACTGAATCTAGACTATTAATAAATGGATCAATTTTATCATAAGAGGGTGAACGGTAAATAACGACTAAAGCTAAGTTTTTGGAAAATTTTAAAATTAGACAGTTTGCATCATTAAATGTGGGATATGCAACTGTGCAGTTAAGGCTTGAACTAACATAGGCTACAGCACCATCATTTTGATTTTCAAATGTAGTATAGTAGGAGTCATACCCGCTAAGACGCGGGAGATTTGAACACTTGCTTAGCCAGCATTCTGTTAGCAGGATGATATCAAACTGGACTTTGGCTCTATGCAATAGTATTTGTAACTGGTTGAAGTTGCAATTAATACTGCGGATGTTTAGATGTATTATTTTAAAATGAAATTTGTTGATGTAGTTTGTACATGATTCAGGATCACAAGAAAGTGAGTCGGATACAGAGACTTGCTCTATGTCGTCAGAAACAGTGCTTATATCATCCATTATGGTTTAATCGAAAGAACGCGGGAGCATGATTTGTTGGTGGCCAAATTTCAATATAATTGGACGCAGAAAAAAATAAAATTACGGGCAACAAGATACTAGTGGAAATAAAAATATAATGCCATAGGTCATGAATAGTTATAAACATAGTACAAAATAATAAAATGCCCAAGTTATTGTGTTTAAGGGTGTATGTGTGAATGAGGGTGAGTCGTAGTTGTAGGTGTATGTGTGTGTTGTGGATGTGACAAGTTTTATTGTGTGAAGCTTTGAAACAAATCCGAGCCAGAGTAATTCCTAAATTGTACAAAGCAAGATTAATAAGAAGAAATCCAATGAAAGTGTACCAACGAATATATAATAATAGTCATTTCTGTTCGACTGGTTTGGAGAGATCGGCTTCGGAGGTCACCCGGATGTGAGGACCCTTATCCACTCTGCGAAGAAAGACGCGTCCGTTTGTGACCCAGCAGTATTTATATTGGTTAACTTTCGCAAAATCTCGAGCTAGGAAGAACAACCTTTTCATTTTTGTAGTCAGGTTTTCGGAGATAAATATTGGTTTTGGGGGTCCTTCGATCCTCATGTGTTCGGTAGTGAGCCTAGAGCCTTCCTTACCGTGGCGTCTGTACATGTCAACGAACTTATCCCGAAGAATGACGTTCATGAGTTCAACTATGATTGTTCGATTGGCGGAGTCTTTTGTATTTATTCTATAAACATCTCTTATATCTGATACACGCATATCAACTTTAAGAACCTTAGCAGCTTGCATTACTGTATTTACCAGAATTGTCTTGGACTCGTAGCCTGGGGCAGGAATGTTTCGGAGCTCTAAACAAGCAGATCTAGAGCGACGCTCAAGCATTTCAATTTTATCTTCCAGTAACTGAGTACGCTGGAGAGTTTCCATTTGTTTAGTTTCTAGCTTTTCGACTTTTGTCTTAATTTCATCATAACTTTTGACAGCATAATCAATAGAAGCTCGAATTTCGCTCACAGTCTGGCATAATTGTACGAATTTATTATTTTGTTCTTCTTTAAATTCTTTAAACATTTTGCTCATATTGGCCATAAAGTCTTGTATGCCGTCATCACAATGAGATTTTGCGTTTTGCGTTTCTGAACCGAGATACGTTGGGTAAGGGATCCTGACTTTCTACGCCAGACACCGCTCCAACAGAAAGGCTGGGTTCCGAAGATGCGTGATGAAGCGGAGATAAACTGGAAGGCGTGTTGAGGGTATTTTGAGTGGCAGATTGTGCACTGTCTACTGCCGGCGGAGAGCGGTTACACGGCATTATTGTGTATAGAATAGACGCAGAACACGATCAGTAGTAGTTAGTGCTACGAGAATCGAATTACCAGGCGAGCAACAAGACCAAGGAGTACGCCCGGTAGACGTGCCGTGCCGCCGTGAGCGGTAGCAGAAGGAGGCGGAGTTAAGCACGATGCTTGGAGACCACAACCGGTTACAATGGGCGCGGCGCAGCGTAGTGGGGTGAGGTATGAGCGTGAATGAATTCCTGTTGAGTATGGTGTGTACGCTCACCTCGTTTGTTGAATCTTGACTTGACGGGTTTGGTTCGCGCGCGTAGCCGGATTAAGAACTCCTTCCGATTTATGCTGTCCTATTTTTGTAGCCGAATAATTTTGTGAACAATTTAATTAATTTAGAAAATAAAGTAACGTGGAGTAAAGACGTGTACTCTGTTTCGAGGTCCGGAGGGAAGGGAAATCAACACATACCTAGGTTTAAACGTCTTATTTTTGCCAGTTTTTATATAACTTTATAGGTACAAGCATATTAACCAGTCCATGTTTGCACTGAAACTATATTAAATGTCAGCATTTTTCCAAAATTAAAAACTTTTTCGAAAATACACTTAAAATAAATTATAATCGAGCGAATGACACCAATAATAAAGCATTTTGTAAATTGCTACAAGGGTTGAAAAGTGATGCCCGAACCTATAAATCTTACGAGCTGCAGCTGTCTCTGTCGGACGCATAGGGCGGTTGCAAAGAACGCTGAGATAGCAATACGTTTGCTATATACCAACAACGCGAAAACAAATTCATAATCTAGTTCCCATATTATTAAAATCTTTGTTTATTTTGGGATAACATGGCAATTCTGGAGAAATCGAGGGAACTCTTCAAATATTATATGCACTCTTGACGTGATTTGGGTATTTTTAGGGTCGGTATACTTCCCAGGTGATCCCATCGCCATCTGGTCAGGATCTGATGATGGAATCCTGGAAAAATTGAGGGAGCTCATTAAATGTTAAAGGCACACTGGAAGCGATTTGGGTGTACCTCAAAAGCAAATAAAACACGGACCCCATAAATAAGATCACGCCTCGTGATCGTGACGAGTTTAATACAGTACGTGTAGGTCATGTTCTATGTGGATATGACCCACGCATCAGGTTGCTTGTTCCGTCTCGATGTTGTATAAAAAAATGGTTCCGTTGGCATTATTAAGGAACGCACCTTAAAAGAATCATAGAAATAAATAAATTTAAAGGTCTAAAGACTGAAACTTTACCGCCTCTTTGGCCTAGTGGTTCGATCACCAGAAGAGAACAATATAGCGCTTGGTTTGGTTAGTGTTAGGACTATCATTAAACCCGCTTGCTCGTTACCACCATCTTACCCAAGTCTGTCATTTGAAATAAAAAACGTTTTGTGCATTATTATGGTTTGAAACCCTCCCTCGGTGTACTTTAAACTTGAAAACTAAACAAACATTATGGCTGCTTGGCGAACCCGCTTGTTCCTAACTAATATCAATTTGAATATAAATTCATGAATTCGCATGAAAATCTCAAAGGGTTTTCGCATAATCCCCGGAGCATACGAGCTCTTATCAATATCGTAGTGTCACAATCATATTTCATTGAAATACCGATCCAGTTTCACCAAAGAGCCCCATTTGAATTTACTGACCATACGTGTGCATTGCCCTTACGACGAAACTAGCAATTTTCAACCTTCAGTTGACTTGAATAGGTTTATATTGTTATGGCAAGGGTATTTTGGAAGAGGGGATATTTTTAATCTTGTGTTGAGGAAATAGAGCCTTTTTTCATTTATTACCTAAAGTAAAGCGTTAGGGTTACAATAGCGATGTATGAAATAAGTGTAAATTTTGTTGGGGAAGGTCCGTCGTAGCTCAGTAAGTTGTTTACAAATTCCTGCTTTTAGGTACTGAAAGCTTTTGCCCTGTAATATGAAAGTACTTGCTTATGGTCATGGCTTTGCCCGCGTTACATGAATTGAATGTTTGGGCATATAAATTTATTCATTGTGAAACACAATTCTAAACTATTGTGTTCCGGCATTTAGAGATAACATAGCTAGTACCGCAGAATGTTGAGGATTCCGGTTGAAGCGCGCTTCCACCTAAGGCTTTATCATACCTTGAAAACGTGAGATGAAGGCGCTTCCCCACGGTACAATAAAAAAAACATGTAAATTTAGATCTTATCAGATACAGGTAATATGTAATGTATTTTACCCAATTGGGTAAACAATATTAATCATAAATACCGAATTACTAGCAATGCAAAAGTAGTACGTTTTTCTTATTCCTAAACAATATTTGTGCAAAGTTACAGCTCAATCCGGTCAATATTTTTTGTGTTAAGGAGCAAAAATTATAATTCGGTTTTGTATAGTGATGTTTGACATCTAATTACCATAGCATGGTAACAGATTTGTGATATGAAAAGTATTCAATGTCACTCATTCCCCGGTTATAGATAGCCACAGCAACAAATGTAGGTATAAAGTTTCAGCTCAATTCGTTTAAATTGTTGTACTGGCGACATAATTTCGTAAGATGGTGCAAGCTACCCCAGGCAGACTTAAACAAAGTCCTACCACTTCGAACTTTTACCACTTTTAACCGCCTCTGTGGTCTAGTGGTTCGACCATCAGTGTCAGATCTAGAGGTCCCGGGTTCGATTCCAGAGGAGTACAATATTGTGCTTAGTTCGGTAGGTGGTAATCAGATTTTGTTAGAGTCTGCCTGGCTAGCTACCACCGTACATACTCAAGTCTGTGGCCATAACAACAATTCTTAAAAAATGTTGTGTTCCGGCATTTAGAGGTAAGATAGCTAGGTAAAGACCAAATATATTAACCAAGTATAACTGAAGTTGAAGCTACTGTAAAAGTTAAAGAGGAAAACATAGAATTAGTCAAAACCACTGTATTTTTAGGATTAACTTTAGATAATAAACTTAAATGGGGCCCACACATAGATAAACTGGCGAATAGACTTAGTTTTGCAGCATATAAACAATCTACATTTTTAAAAAAAAATTACGCTGTCATTACTTTTCCTCGACCAACTTATAATTGTCTTGTTCGCTACTGCTGTTTTAGTTTCTATTTATATATTTTTTTTAGTAATGATTGGATATTTTGTAATGTATTGTATGTTTTGTTATTATTAATAAGTAGCTATATAAATTAATGTTTATTTTAGTACACCGCTTTGTCTGCTCTTTACTATCCTTTCCATCCAAAGGTTGCCTGGAAGATATCGCTTTTAGCGATAAGGCCGCCCATTGTACCTAGTTTAAGTGTATTTCTTGCTTGTCTATTTATTTTTGTTTTTTGGTGTACAATAAAGAGTTTATCTATCTATCTATCTATCATATGCTGTAAAGAAGATACGTCTTCTCACAGACGTTGCTACAGCAAGACTAGTTTACTTCAGTTACTTTCACAGTATTATGTCATATGGCATAATATTGTGGGGAAGTGCTGCAGATATAGACACCATATTCGTTTTGCAGAAGAGGGCTGTTCGCGCTGTTTACAAAATGGGTCCCAGAGATTCATTAAGAGACAAGTTTAAGGAAATAAATATATTGACTTTGCCCTGCTACTATATTTATGAAAATATTATGTACGCGCGTAAAAACATAAGCTTATTTGACAAAAACTGTGATAAACATAATTATAATACTAGAAATAAGAATAAACTCGCTGTTCCCACAACTAGGCTCCATAAGGTTAATAAATCGTTCATAGGGCAAACTGTACGCTTTTGTAATAAATTGCCAAGTGATGTGCTAAGCTTGGCAAATAATAAATTCAAAAATTTTGTAAAACAAAAGCTATCCAGGAAAGCTTATTATAAGATTTCAGATTACCTAGAAGATAAGAAAGCATGGCATTAAAAAAAAATGAATTTGCTCCAGTGAATGAATTGTAATTAGTATTAGATAATTTTAAGCTATTGTAATGGATCATGAAAAAAATAAATCTAGCTCGAGGTTCTTGCCTTTCTCCTTGTGTGCTGGTCGCGATTCCGAACAGGCGGTAGATTTGACGTTTCAAAGTGATCCTAAAAAAATTTACTGAATAAATATATTTGACTTTGAGCTCCTCAGTTAGTTGAGGATTCCGGGTAAAGTGCGCTTTTAACTTCGGCCTAATTATAACGCCGCCTGGCTAGCTACCACTATATTTTATTCAATTTATTTAAGGAATAAACGACTACATGCCATTATTATTATATCCATGCAATACTTAAAATAATATTAAAGTTTAGATATATTCTTAATGTAGAGCACTGCGCTATCTACAAATAAATACTTGATAGGTAGATACATACAAATAAAAGAACATGCAGCTAGAATACCTAGACATCTAAACATGAAATAGGTCTAAGTAGAGTAAGGCTCCTCAATTAAACAATAAGAAAATTAAAATAAACATAAAGTAGCCATGGTAAAATAAAGTGTTAAGCGTGTTATTTTGTATTTGACGTCATAACAGAAAATCTTAAATTATTGCGTTCCGGCATTCAGAGGTATGATAGCCAGTTCCTCAAACAGTCGAGGATTCCGGGTGAAGTGCGCTTCCACCTACAGCCTTATTTATAACTGTAAATCAAGAGAGTACCAAGTACCTTCCAGTAGTTTACCATCATCATTCTGTCCGTCATTCCACAATAGTTGGGATCGGCACAACATACCTTCTGACATCATACAGACAGTTATAGATGAAATTTTAAGACATGTCTAATGTCAACCTTCCTTGGGGATACTCGGTTGAGATGGGGGTGTTAGGAATCACTTGGACTTGTCTTTCTAGATCATGGTGATCAATAGTGTAATTTATTTACCCGAAACTACTTACTCGTTCGCACGTCATGCATCTCTGTTACACACAAAACCGTTTTGGGGCAGTAGTCCAACTGCTCTGTGCAATTAGTTGGACTACGGGCCTTTACTAGTGGTCGTGGTCCAACTATCTTTGCAGTTGGACCATGGCACCATAGTAGAGTTCCCAGGTCCAATTAAAACAATTTCAAATAATACAACTGCAATTATTGTAACCACAGCACCAATGAATTCCATTCATACTTACATGTTATTGTAATAAGTTATTGGGTTAGGAGGAATAAGGATTATCCCCTTGTCTGTGCATCGATTAAATAAGTCTCGTGAAAAAAACTCGGCATCGACCTGATTTATAAAGTCTGGTTTATTTGTTTATTAAAAAAAAAATGCAACATAACAGAATTACATAGAAAAATTAAAATAGGTAGGTACGAGAAAAAAACTAAATATTTACACAATTATCAACGGATTTTTTTTTTAAATCACTAGATAGGGTAATTTGTTGACTTACAATATAATACAAAAAGATATCTGTAGTGTTCTAACTTGAATAAATTTTGGGGACCACAATAAGGGTAAGATAATAATAATAATAAGACCACAAACACTTGCTTTTTTTTTGCGCTTGGCTTTCATCTCACCTAGTAACAAGTTGAGATATGACCGAAAGTGGAGGCGCACTTCACCCGGAATCCTCAACTAACTGAGGAACTAGCTATCTTAACACTAAATGCCGGAACATAACATTTTTTCAGAATTGGTAGCCGAGCGGACTTAAACAAAATCCTACTACCAACGAAACCAAGGGATCACCTGGTAAGTATTCTGACCCTATAAATACCCAAATCAACTCAAGTGTGCATGTAACATTTGAAGAGTTCCCTCGATTTATCCAGGATCCCATCATCAGATCCAGACCTGATGACAATGACCACCTGTGAAGTACCTACAATTCCATTCAAACAAAAATTAATTTTCAAAATCGGTCCAGGCATCTTCGAGTAATCGTGGAACATACATAAAAAAAATCCGACGAATTGAGAACCTCCACCTATTTTTCGAAAGTCGGTTAAAAATAAACATTATCAATTCAGTTTAGGCTACGCAGTGAAACTCCAAGCATCCATTTCCTATACCTATTACAGCTAAGTAGTTATTTGTTGTTTTCCACCTCAATCTACATCACGATTGATTTGGCCCAGCGAGAGATAAATAATCCTCCATTAAGACGACAAATGTAGCGGCGGTAGAGCGCGAATTAGCTGTAATAGCATGAGTTCTCTGGTGCACTGATTAGGACATTCTTCTCCCTGATCTGATGGAACGATACACATAATTCAATCATTCAATCAATCAATCATGTCATATACATCACTTTACTTATAACTTTGGAAAATCAACAGCTTATAACAAGTTTTTTTGTATATCAAGTGATCGCTCTTGGTCTCAACACATTTTTTTTTTATTGTTGTTATGGCGACAGAATCAGGAGAGATGGTAGGTTGATGATGGATGGTAGGTAGGTGGGATGTTAGCCAGCTAGACCTAAACAAAGTCCTACCACTCCAAACCAAGCACAATATTGTACTTCCCCTGGGGATCGAACCCGTGGCATCCTGACCGTGATCTGACACCGGAAGTTGAACCACTAGACCACAGAGGCGGTAAATAAATATATTATGGGTAGAAATTAGTTGTCCTTTATATTTTTTTTTGGACGACGGGGAAGCGCGAATATTGGCTTAGGTATAACTTTTTGGAATAATATAGAAAACGGAAATCATTAGGAGTATTGATCTCGCCGCAGCGTCATAAGTTATAAGGCAAAGAAACTTGAACCTACTTATTACATTATATTACATGAATTAACAGTACCTATAATTATTTATATTATGTATTTTGTCCTATTATTCCATGTAAATTATGTTATTTACTAATGTTTTACACTCTTCCCAGAAAATTTAAATCTTATTTCTCTCTCTACCTAGGTTTACTGGAAGAAAACTCTTATTAGGTTTGAGCTCGCCTGTGCAATACTTTTTAATTTAAAGTTATCTTGTATTATTGTTTATGTGTAGTAATAGAGTATAAAGAAAGTAAATATACATACATATAAACAGTTTGAACACGTTCGGAACGCTTTGTCTGTAGTCTGTATTTTCCGATTGCTACAGCATGGGAGTCTTCAAGTCAAGAGTGAAGTGTTCAAGTCAAGAGCTAGGTACTAGATTCCATCTAGACAAGCGTGCACCATCTTAAGTAAATAATTAATTGTTAGGAAAGTTCCTAGCTTATTTTAGAATCGTACATAGTTTACCAAAATTTCTGTTCGTAAATTCAAAATGAATATAAAGAGTTGTCTAATTAAGAGAAACTACCTACAAAAAATAAGTTACTTATGAAAGATAAGAACGCGTGGCTTGATGCTGCTATACAGAGATATAGACAAATTGACAGTTATTGGTTATTTCTCAATGCAGACAAATTGCCTACTACCTATTTGTTGTCAGGTAGAAATAAACGTACCTATATAAGAAAGCTGTTTAGGTTTTAAATATTAATTACGAATGTTAATTGAATTATATTAAGCATCATTAAAAATAAACATGCCCATACTTCTAGTGTGCTGGTCGCGATTCCAAAGAGGCGGTAGATTTGACGCTTCATAACTATACTCAAAAATCTTAATGAATTAACAACATTCGATTTTTTAGGCTGCATAACATCCGGCGAGATCGCAGTCAAACGCAGGCCTCGTGTCACATCAACCGTCCATGAGTGTCTTGTGACAGAGCCTCCTCTATAGACGCCATAGTCACCACGCTTGGCAGACGGATCGGTAATCGGAGTAAATATGTTGGTGACACAGACGGTTGCTGCTGCCCTTCTGTTGAGATCTCTTAGTTGGGTTTTACGACATCCATGGACATGAAAAAAAACTTTAGGATTATAAACTAAAATAGTACTGCCACTAGTTATTATGCCTGAATTAATAATAATAATAAAGTCATTTATTTCAGGCACATTAACACCCATAGTTACACAAAATTACACAATATTGTCAATAAAAAAAATGAAGTGCCGGTACTATCCCAGATTAATAACACGACTCACTTTTTTTTCGAACCAATATACAGTTACAATAAAGGTGACATTGCTGTGCGCTCGGCCACGGCGCTTGTGACTAACAAATGACAGAACTACGCGTGACTTTTTGTGTTTTATTTTTTTACGGAAAATAAATATGTATTTTGATGAAAAACGCAGAGCATCTGCTATATACTGTGTTGAATTACTGTACAAAGTTACAAGGCATAATTGGGCGTATTTATCAAAGGGCGATCATTTATGGTACAAATCAGAGTCAACTTTGGTCTTCTTTTCTGTAGATGTAATTTGATGTAATCAAGTTTTCGCTATATACGTTCTAGCATCAATCCTGAATGTTATTTACATTAATCTCCGAGTTAATTCTGCATTATTATTGTGTAAGGTGATCGCTGAAGCTAAGCCATTTCAGGACTCTTAAGTTAGAGAGATATCTTTCATATTCTCAGCGTCTTTTCAAATATCACTGGTAGATCATAAAACGATGTATTTTTAATGAAACGGGATTCCATTTATTGTAATATGACACTGTATTTGTGTCATCGTCCTCGATACTCGTTCTACCAGGGAGGATGATACAACTTTCCCATCATCCTTTGGTACCTAAGTAGTCTCACCTATACGCTATGAGACTAAATAATATAAATAAATAATATTACAGGACATTAATTTCACACAGTGCTAATATAGGAACTAGATTACGAAAATAGTACACAATGTAAGCCTCAAAGCTCAGCTGGTAGTCGCTTTGCCTTCTGTGCGGTAGGTTATGGGTTCGATTCCTACCCAGGACAAACATCTTTGTGATATATATTGATGTTGGTCCTGTGTATATATATTTACAAAGAAAAACTATATAAGTATTATATAGGTTTAGGTTTAAGGAAATTTATTCTCAAAAAATACTTCTTCGTCACTGACATGAGTATAGTTGTTTGTCTTAGAGTAGATTCTTACATGAGTTGTTGATCGTTCGTTCGTGTTGGGTTTTGATTTTTTGATAATAAGGTACAAATTTCGATAGGTAGGTAGGTTGTTCTTATACCCGTTCCACGCATCCTAACCTTTTTTTTTTTTTTTTTTTTTTTTTTTTTTATCCCAGGAAAATCCTTTATGGATACCACTGGCCCGGGGGGGCAAGTGGTTATGTGAGAATCTCCACTAGATTGGTGGCCTACCCACTAAAAACCTGGGGTGTTCCTTCGGATTGTTTTGGAAGGGGTCGCGGGAACGCTTTTGCACACATCCGTAACCCCAAACAACGTATGCCCATGCGGGCCCAACTCTGTAGAGGAGAAGGCTCTAAGGCCCCGGCCTCACTTCGCTTCAGGCGCCCCAGAACACTAAGGGCGCCTTCCGGCACCAAAACCATAGCGCGGGCAATAGACCCCCCGATCCATCACCCGCGGGTCTTTGTTATGGCGGCATTTGTGCCATATAAGCCAAACGCCGCCGGCCTAACCTCCTGCGGCGAATCGGGAGCGAGTCCGGATTCTGTTCTCGGTCCCGTTCTGCCGTCTCCTTCTGCCTCATCACCTCCTCACTAAACGAGGTGACGGCACTCCAGGCTTCTTCACTGTCGACCATGGCGTACACCAAAGCCGGCAGCGAAAGATCCTGCCCAACAATTGCAGACAGGGCAGCGCGAGGCTCCGCCCAAGCTGAGCACTCTTCGCGCGTGTGCTGTGCCGTGTCTGCAACGTTTCCTCTACAATGATGGCACGCCATTGACGGCTCTCTGCCTACCACCCGGCACAGATATTTGCCAAAGCACCCATGGCCGGTCAGCATCTGTGTCAGGTGGTAGGTGAGTGCGCCGTGTTCGCGTTCGACCCATCGCCTGAGGATGGGTCGAACTGCCTCAACTAGTTCCCGGCTAGCTCCCGGGTTCTCCAGGCGGTCTGTCCAATTTCGGAAGAGACTATCGCGCGCGTCATTCCTCCACTGTGCGATCTCCCGCGGATGTGGCTGGTTGCCCTCCTCTTGCGACGCCACGCCCCGCCAATATGCGTCCGCGAGTACCTCCGCATCAAGGTCCCACGGCGGAATGCCTGCGAGCAGACATGCACCAGTGTGGGATACTGTGCGGTACGCTGGTTTGACACTGGTTTTTTCTTCGATGATTGTATTGTCTATTTTTAAAGGGTCATCAGATGCAACAATTTTATTTTTGGCTTTAATGATTATATAACATATTTTTGAGGCATTAATAGCTAGAAGGTTATAACGGAACCAAGCATTAAGAACATTTAAATCATTTTGCGCTTTTATTATGATTTCCTGTATGGATGCACCAAAGTAAAATAAACACGTATCATCAGCATACAGAGGATTCATGACCATGCAACCCTAACTCATGTATATTATTTATATATGCAAGAAATGATATCCTTTATTGTTCCCATATTACAAGTTTTGTTAAGCTTAGGACTACATGGCGCTGTATAAAATTAATGTCCATCTAGTACTAGTACTATTTATTTATTATTTATAATATTATGCAACATAGAACAAACATCAATATTCATCACATATTTTTTTGTTCTGGGTGGGATTCGAACCCACAATCTACAGCGCATAAGGCAAAGCTTCTACGAACTTAGATGAGGCCTGTCTAACCTGTTGTACATTTTAACAGTGCTTTGTTCTCTGAAACGGTAGCTTAAAATTTGCGAACCATTTGCCGACTTTGATCTATTTCTTACCTCTATCACCTTTAATATCCACAAACATCACAAAGAATCGTTGTGAGCCAACCCATCATATAAGTAACCGTTCCGCCTCAGGCGTATCATTTTCCGAGGGACCAAAATAAGGCTCGAAATAAAAGTGTATCCCTTACTGTAAGACGATATTAGCCCCGCGTCGAGCATGCGACTGGAATTTCTATTAGGTACCTAACAGGGCCTTTTGCTTTACGTTTGATGCAGGGGCAAAATACTAGCTAGCGAAGCAATAACATTGATAGAGATGTAAAAAGAATCAAACAAATCGATGTATTTTTTTAAATTCAGAGCCTACACGTTGATGAATATCAATTTTGTACTGCGTTGGTTGTTATTTCTTAAACTGCATCTGTGGTTAGGTCAGATCCAGAGGTCCCGGGTTCGATCCTGAGGGGAGTAATATTGTGCTTGGTTTGGTTGGTAGTAGGTCTTTGTTTGAGTCCGCCTGGCTAGCTACCACCATCTTACCTAATTCTGTCGCCATAATAACAATTCGTAAATGGTTGTGTTCCGGCACTATTAGGTAAGATAGTCAGTTGAGCCAGTGAGGATTCCGGGTGAAGTGCGCCTCCACCTTCGGCCTTATTTCAACTTGTCACCAGGTAAAGTGAAGGCCAAGCGCTTCCCCGTCGTACAAAAAAAAAAACACACACTATACCTTATTGAGATGGGAATCGAACCCACAGAAGCACGGAAAGCAGAGCTTACTTTACTAGCTTCAAAAAAGTGATATTCACCAATACCTTCTAATTCGTTTTTTTTATATATAATGTTTTGATTATCACTGGCTGAGCAAATTTGCGCGTAAACACTCAGCCAGTAACCAATAATCACAAAAATCTACACATTCAATTTAAAAAAACAAATAGATATAGGAAGGTACTGGCAAATTTTTCTCTTTGAAGCCACGTTGTGTTTTGTTATGAAGCTACAGTTTACCGAAAACAGTTCCTGTCTGTATGTTTAGAACGAGTGCTTCCCTTTTTTATGTAATGCGATCACGGAGAAACTTACCAAGCTGTCATAAATAAATTAACATAGACTTCCCCTGTTTTCCAGATCCGGATGACAACGGATTTCCACTTAAAACGTTACTTAGTCAAAGTCAAAGTACTGTCTTTAAAACTATTTGACTTTGACTGTAAAGCAAATATTTTTATTCATAAAGATTTTTTGGATCATTTTGAATATAGCTTGTTCGGAATCGCGACCAGTCTGTGTGTAACAGTGCATCGATGCAGTGATAAAGTTCAGCTATGGCACACCTGTCATCATTATTACGTCACAGGGCACGTTGATTTATAAATATATCATTACTATTAAGCAAATGTCAATATAATATCAAATAAACAAATTCTAAATAAGTGACAAGTCTGTAAGTAACCTACAGATTAACAACCACACCGATCGTGATCCGATACTATGTTTGAAAATAAAAGTTTCTTTCTGAGAGTACCTACCTATTTATCGATTCCCGCAGAATTTTAAGACATAGGTACAAAGTTCCCTTTTTCCTGTAAAATGTAAGTAACAGCCAGTATTCCAGATTTTGTTAATAATAACGTTTTAAAAACTAAAAAGAACACCCGACTTCAATGAAGAATATGATACAATTTCGTTTACTTGGATGACGTATTTTTTTCAATTATTTTGATATGGCTAACACATTATCACATGATACATGAAATGATATGATAACAGACGTCCGTCTGTCTGTCCATCCATACAGACGCGTGATCCTCCAAGTCCAGGCGTCTTTGGGTAATCGGGGAACATAAACATTAAAAAAAAAACGATGAATTGAGAGAGAACCTCCACTTTTTGAAATTCGGTAAAAAATTAAGGCGTAAGGTTCCGTAGCGTATCGGAGATACGCGTCGTCTTTTGGTTGCAGCTGAACGATCCGAACAGGAGAGCAAAATGAGAGAAATGAAAGTAATATGCCAATTTTAAACATACATATTCAGCCACTTTATGCTACCACATAATAGCAATATCATTTTTTAAAGTACCTATGTCAATAGTACCTTGAATCTATTAATAAATTATTGTCTGTGTAAGCTGGTGATGTCAATAATATTGAACACCTAGCAAAGTATTATCATCTTATCATAATTATAATTATGTATACTTATTTCAATTTATAACTACATACCGCCAGGAAAAATTAGCATGCGTTGTCAAATTTTCAACTTTCAACAAGTTGAAAGTACATCGTAAACATGGGTACACACTTTTAAGTTGAAAGTTTATCACTATTATCTATCTCAGTTTATTGTTAACTAACAATTTTTATCCATCATTATTATTATTATCATGATTATTATTAATGTAAATTTATGTATATGTTTAGTTATACATTACATATTTATTGAGTATACAAACTCCAATCTACTTCAAATAATTTGAATTCATGTATATTTGTAGTTTTCTTTTTGTTTGTTTCATGATTTTTATAAAATAGACGTACACATTTTCGTTATTCGTATAGTCCGCCATCCTTGAAAGCCGTTATCTTCGCTTTCCATTCAACAAGCCTCATAGCTCAGTTGGTAGTAACTCTGCCTTCTGCGCTGTAGGCTGTAGGTTCGATTCCCACCCAGAGCAAACATTTGTGTGATGAATATAGATGTTTGTTCTGTGTTTGGGTGTTGTATCATATAGTACGTATGTATTTACAAAAAGTATTTAAGTAATTCTATCCGTAATCTAGTTCCCATATTACAAGCTATGCTTAGTTTGGGGCTAGATGGCGCTGTGTAAAAATTAATGTCCTGTATTTAAAAAAAATAAAATATAATACCATATAATAACAATAAAGTTACGTATCTATGGGTTAGCTGTTAGTCAGCAGGCTTGTCTTTCTCTAGATCAGAGTAAGGATGAGGTCTAAAATGAAGTGAGCTTTCCCAGAAGGCACAAATCTCCTGCAAACTAATGGATCATATCGAACCGTTCGGCTCTATCTGCTGGAATTATTCCTTTTATGTTGGAGACATCAGCTGTAGCCTCTTATCTCGGAACAGTGTATCGCTAACAAAATAACATGAAAGGGATCGCGATAACATGGCAAGACATCTTGGTGTCTATTTATAGATATCTAATTATACTTTGTATCAATATTTCCTTTGCACAGAATCTTAGAGGCTTTGACGTATTTTCTTCGAAAGCTTTTTCCTTTATAGACATTTAAAGTATATAATAACAGGATTTACATTTCACACGGACCAGCCCCACATTTTGTAAATACCTAATTATAATACAATACGAATAAAACTATTTTAATAATGTAGAGGTTCATCCGTTCTTAGAAATTGTCTTGAAATAACCTAGCAAAACTCAAAATAAAATAAAAAAAGATAGTTGGATGGAGTGGCACAGCACCAAGACCCAGCCTTAGATTAAAGAAGATGATAATAATGACAATGGAATATAAGAATACAATGAAATAGTAGATTTTATTACAAGAGAGCATAGTTAATTTTTTACAGTATTCTAAAGTTCTATAGAATGCTTCTCCTTTGAATACCTCAGCAAGAGATTTAATGTAAGCTCAAGGAAAAATGATTTTGCGGCTGCGTGAATCACTCTGATTTCAATTCGGAGAAAAAAAAGGCACTTTTAGGTATAATTCATAAGTCTTAATCTTAAAACTCATATAAAAGCGTCTACTAGCTGAGTGTCGTATGTGAGTATTTATACTTGGTCGTACTTACGTGTAAAGCAATTGGTTTTCAAGTACGTGAGATAAAAATGTAGTTTGTGAAAAATATATGCAGCTCAAAATGTAAAGGGCAGTCCTTTATATTTTCTGGAATAAACATCCAGATTCATACCCCTCAAAGTATCAAAGAGTATTGACTTAGGTTTAGCTATAAATATGTAAACGTATGAAAATTATATGTACACTTTGCGAAACCCTTTCTATGATGTGTGCGTGAAACATATCCGTTTTATCAATAGCTATTAATATTTATAGAATCAAGGAAAGATAACTCGAAAACGTAGAAACGTTTTCGATTTCGTTTTTTATCTTTTCTTTAATTTAAGCGTCATACGAAGAATCGTATGACGCTTAAATTTCGAGCTCATTCAACCAATTTATAATTTGCGGCTGGTTTTGACTTTACTTCTAAGTCAACAAGTCAACTGACAATCAACATCATAGTTATTACATAAGTACTTGAAAATTTAAAAAAAAATCTTAATTTCAAGTTTCATGGTCTAACCAACCAAACTTTTTGTTTGCTATCCATATTTTTGTGATAAAAATAATAATAGGAATTATTACCTCTTAATTAGATTTTCACTCCGATTCTAAAATTATACAGGATGTGCCATGAAATAGACAAACCACCAGAAAACAATTGACTATAAAAAAATATTTATAAAGCCAGATTTACAAACGGTGTTTCAATCTCATCTCAATTCTCTTACTAAACTTTGCTACTAGCCAAAGTATGCAACTTTGGCTAGTAGCAAAGTGAACTACCAATAACTTGTTAATTGGTAAAACCTATTACCAAACATTAGCTTGTCACAAGTAGCGCAATACTTCATCATAAAAGCCTTCAAACTCCTATACCTCAGCCACTTTCAGCCTAAATTCAATCTGCCCGTCATATTCTGGGCAATTGTCTAGCTTTTAGTCCTGGACCAAATTTGCCGGGCTGCGAGAAACTTTGTCGGCTAACTTGGTTTCAAGCAGATGGTTAATGGTCAGTCGAGTTAAATTCTACTATCGAATAATGTAGATACTCAACGGGCTAGTGGTTTTTGTTACTGTGAAATGTTTTTTGTTCGTTAAGCTTTGTTTTAACCTGAAACACGTCGTTGAATTTTCTTAATCCAATGGTACTTAGGGTTAAAAGTTACAAGAGTAGCCTACACTAAGGTGAATAAAGAGAGATTGAGAAAAACAGTGCTTAAGTATGGTAATTTAGGTGTAATCAAAATACACCTTTTATCGGTTGTTAATTATGTTCTATTCTATTTGAGAAATAATGTGCGTGGTTAAAAACCTTACTCAAAACAGACATCACGAGATCTCAGGTCGAGGCGAACTACTAGTCTTAACCATTACAACATTATCGAAATGAGTAATTCAAATGGTCGACAAAAAAACAATCACAAAGTTTCAAGTTTACTTCGCAACTCACAGCTCAGTGAGTGATTTTACCAATTAATTATTAGTTGCGACGCCTCCTAGTAGTTGCAAGTTGCTCCATAGTAGCACCAAGCTAGTTCTAAACTGTGGTAATGACTAAGTAAGTGTACGTTGCTATGTGCTGTGTGACTAACATTTTAATTACTCTGACTAAAATTCAAGGGATCTCACCGGAGTTCAGAATAATATTCTCTGCAATATTGGTGTAGCTTCATTTCTTTAACAGGCTTTGTGTAGTGGATATAAAAGCTTGACAGAGTTTTCTGTAATTAGATTTCTATATTTGGAGGGTTTTGCCGTAATCACCATTTATAAGTTGGGGATAGCAGTGAAGGTTGTAGGTAATATACAGATGTAAGAAGGTCAAATCTGAAGCTGCGACAGCCATGGCAGATATAAGATATCGCAGTGAAGGTGTTATTTCATTTTCAGTCTAGGCTACGAGGTTTTAGGAATGCTCTTAAGCTTAGAGGCGGCACATGTCCAACAATAAAGGATTCAATTCGTTATGGTAAGTTAAAAAATAAACTATATATCTTCCACAGTTTTTTTTAAAATTCAGTTCAAGGTCAAATAAATCTTCTTAATCTATTCCAAAATCACAATGTCCCTCTGGATCCAATAAGAAAGGTCAGATTATGGTTAAGTCAAAGAAAATTGATTTTATTTAATTCTCCAAAGGGAAAATGTCGTAATCTGCTTTGATTTTTTTCATGGACAACTTCAGCATAATCTTCGAATATTTATGAGAAAAGTTAGGGAACTATTACTTTATGCTGGGAACAAAATGTTTGTTACAAAATACAACCAGGTTTTTTAAGAGGCTCTCAAATATAATCACCTTGACCCCAGTCTTGGAGAATTCTCCAAGAGATCGAGTGTTCGGTTCAAGGGCAACTGTCGGTGTTTTTTCCGACGGATAGTGATATATTTGCCCATACGTCTTGTGAAATGTCTGGAAGTCGGGATATTACAGCACAAGAGAAAATTTTCACACAGTGCCACACAATATGGGAACTAGATTACGGATAGCATACTTAAATACTTATTGTACATACAAACATACTTTATGATACAACACCCAAACACAAAACAAACCTCCATATTCATCACACAAAATGTTTGTCCTGTATGAATTACAGGACATTAATTTTTACACAGCGCAATCTAGCCCCAAACTAAGCATAGCTTGTAATATGGGAACTAGATTACGGATAATACTTAAATACTTTTGTAAATACATACGTACTATATGATACAACACCCAAACACAGTTCGAGAGTTTTTAGGCTTTTCGATGTCAGGGTTTCAGTAATTATAGATTACTGAAACCCTGACAAAGTAACATAAAATAGGCAAAGGGTGATTTTGTTGCAGGTCTAAACTACGATTAGAAACTAGTAAAACAATATAACGCCTTGATCTTGAGCGACCATAATCATTCTTTTTTATTTTTTTTATTTAGGTTTTCATAACTGGTTGTTACACTTAGACGAGTTTTTTTTTACAAAGAGGCATTGATAGGCTTGTGTGTACAACATAGGTACTTGACGAGAACACAGCATGCAAAACAATTCTTCGTTCTTAATTATTTTTGAACGCTTATGGGATTCGCACACCGCTGTCAGATCCAAAGGTCCCGGGTTCGATCCCAGGAAGTACAATATAGTGCTTGGTTTGGTTTGTAGTACGACTTAGTTTACGTACGCCTGGTTAGCTACCACCATCTTACCCAGTTATGATAATGCCAAAGGTGGAAGCGCACTTCACCCGGAATCCTCAACTGTCTGAAGCACTGGTTATCATACCTATAAATGCAGGAACACAACAAATGAAATTGTTATGCTCACTGACATAAGTAAAATGGTAGTAGCTAGCCAGGCGGACTTAAGCAAAGTCCTAAACAACCAAACTTTGTTTTGTTCCGGCATATCTGTTTTCAGTCTGTCGAAGATTCCGAGTGAAGTGCGCTTCAACTTTTGGCCTTGTCATACTTGAAACCAGGTGAGATGAAGGCTTGGCACATCCCCTAGCACAATAAAAAAATAGAACACAACCCGCCTGCCAATCGTCGCGAAATGGCAAATCCTCCCATTGCACACATTGAAAACGTCATTGTCATGTATAGTTGATTTTTCTTCTTGATCGACAAAAGTTTCTCAAGATTATCATGTTTCCACTAAATACGATATTTTGGAGGTGAAAGCGAAAGCATTTTAATATTTCGAGAGTGCCCAAGGGAATAGAAATATAAAGTAGCTTTCGTATGTGTTTTCCAAAGTAAGCCTATGCTCTCCATCCAAAGTTTTTTTTGTACTACGGGTAAGCACTTGACCTTCTTGGACTTGGTATCTTGTTACAAGTTGAGATAAGGCCGAAGGTGGAGGCGTTTTTCACTCGGAATCCTCAACAAACTGAGGAACTGACTATCTTACCTCTAAATTCCCGATCATAGGCAATAACCATCAGAAAGGCTATATGTGACCCAATTTAGATAAAATAGATACTCCCAAAACGGTCACTTACTCTGTCGGGTTGCAATCTTACCACATACTGTGACATAGTGTGAGAGTACTTTGAATATTATAGTTACCCTGAAGGATTTAATCAAATATTAACACAAAAAAATCAAACACTAGGTAACACAGTGAATAAGTATAATGTACGGGCTTATCGCTAAAATATATTTCTTTCAGGCAACCTTAGAACGAGAAACGGAAAGAAAAAATACAGATGGTTTACAATTTATTGTTTACAACGGTTCTTTTCCTACTATTTTCGTCTGCAGATAAATCAGTAGAAAGTTTTCGTGTACAGTAAGACTTGTAGGCTCTGTGCGGTAGTAGCTCTTTGCAATAACTGCTGACTGAGAAATCCATTCTACTATGAAATTTGGTTAGTTGCGAGGCGAAGGCCAAATTTCAAACACCATATATACCAATATATGGTGTTTGAAATTTGAAATAATAAACTCCCATAGTTTCTCAGTATGAGGGTATTTATATTCATTATCATATACTTAAACATTTTAGAGCAGTTATGCTAATGTGAGGTGAATCTTATTATATCGCTGTATTTGTACTATAATTATGTTACCCAGTTCTGGTGTAGCTAGTCTAGTGGTTCGCCCACCGATATAAGATCTTGAGGTCCCGCGTTTGATTCCCAGGGGGTACAATGTTGGGCTTGGTTTGGTTGGTGGTAGGATTTTGCTTTAGTCCACCTAGGTAACTTCCAACATTTAATTAGGTCTGTCGCCATAACAACAAATATAATTGTTGTGTTCAAGCATTTAGTGGTAAGATACCCAGTTCCTCGGACTGTTGAGGAGTCCAGGTGAAGTGCGCCTCCACCTTCGGCCTTATCTCAACTTGTGTAACTAGGTGAGATGAAAACCAAATGCTTACCCGTCGTACAATAAAAAAAAAGAGACTACTGAGCCTTCTTAAGGTTTATTGTTCTAATTCTTAAGTTTGCACAAGCCTCATAGCTCAGTTGGTAGTAGCTCTGCCTTCTGCGCCGCAGGTTGTGGGTTTGATTCCCACCCAGGACACACATTTGTGTCATGAATATGTTTGTTCTGTGTTTGGGTGTTGTATTGTATTATAAGTATATATTTACTTAAAAATAAAAGTATTTAAGTATTATTTCATATATTACAAGCTATGCTTAGTTCGGGGCTAGATGGCGTTGTGTGAAATTAATGTCCTGTAATATTTATTATTATTGACCGAGCGAGCGAAGCGTCTCAGTTTCGAGATTGGCCAAAAATGCTTTTGTCCGCTGTAGGTTTTTTCTCGCTTACAGGTTGCATTTTCAACCAATTTTGATGAAAATTGGCACACATGTTCCTTGTTTTTTTTTTAATCGGTCGCGATTTTCTAGGGATCTTTCTTTTAGAGGGAAAAGGGGGGAAGTGTGCTGTAGCGTTATTTATCAAAGGATTTCAATTAAATTTGAACGACGCTCTAAGGATTTAATTGTGAAAAAATAGGGGTGTGGAAGGGGTTAAGGAAAGAAATTTGCTGTAGGTTTTTTTTTTTTCAAAAAAATTACACCTACTTTTACTATCTCTCTATATAATCAGACTACGCAGTCCTCTCCGTCTTTGCAAGTCAAATCCGTAGATACCAGGTTCGATCTCTTCGGAACAAGGGAACGCGAGTAATCGCTAAAACTTATACCCCTATTTGACTCAAAAGTCTACGTAGGTTATCCTATGCTAGGTATTTTATTTTTCTTATTAAGTTGTGTACAATAAAGAATCATATATTCATTCATTAGTCGTTATTAGTCGTCATCATTCAAAAAAGAGTGGCCTCCCTGATGCCCCGAGTACGGGGCAGTACCGACATCCTCCTGAGCACAGTAGCGGGACGTTTGGATGGTCTGATGACCAAGCACTGGAACCTGACCCAAAGGCTGGCATGTAATGCCATGCGCTGTGCCAAATAATATTATTTGCTATATTTTATTGTGTTTAATCTATATGGAGTAATTTGTTTTGAGCGTGATGGATTTAATTTAATTGTAATTAATTCTAATTCTAATAATTGTATTCAATAGACATGTTAAATGAATTGATTATAATTATTATTTGTAGTTATACTAACTCTAGGATAAGCTGTTGTTCTACTTATACTAATATGGTGTAAACTAAATGATACTATACTATACTATAGTATTAGTCCTCTCCGCCTTCGCGAGACAAACTCGTAGACACCGGTTTTGACTTCCTAGAACCAGGGGAATACGAGTAACTAATGACTAAAGCTTATTTCACTATAATCTATTTGCTCAAAAGTCTAAAAAGAAAAGTGAAAGAGGAAGGAATCAGTTATTGGGCTCGTTAGTCAGCTGATACCGCTCAAAACTTATCCTATAGGATGAGTTGACAAATAAATTCATTTTGATAATTTTGCCTTGTCAACTGATCCCTGAAAAGTTGAATGGTATAAGGGATCGCTAGGTCGCTGTTCTTACAGAACCACTAGTTATTATTTTTTTGTGAAATAACGTGTTCTTCGTACTTTTCTCAAAATCGCATAAAACAATAACACCGACAGCAAAATAATTAAATTCTCCTGCCCAGAATTTACCAGGACTATAAATATTGTTGGAATTCTAACAACACTTTCGCGCCCATTACAACGATTTGATGCCTCGTTCAAAATTCCACGGCATCTCAGTTTCGTCAGGAGCCATAAAAGATCCCCTACAGCTATTATAGTAAGATATAAAGGGTGGAGGAATCATGGTCCCTCCGATTCAAGAGGGATGTATCCATTGAGATCTTATAAAAATCTACAAAAAAAGTGTCATATTTTGTTAATAATATCAACGATAATATTAACATTATTATTTCAGTTTATATGACATTATTAATTTGTATATATTTTTTTTTGTGTTGACTGAAATGTGTATTGTATTTTAATATAGACTGTGTAAAAAGAATCACGTCTAAAATAAAGATTATTATTATTATTGGTCATGCGAAGAATAAAAGATGAATTGTTACCTAAATGAATTGTTAATTGTGTAGGTCTGCCCCCACGTATGAACAGTGGGGGCACACAGTATTACAAGATAGCAACATTATATAATTCACATCACATCAACAGCCCATTGGTGTCCACTGTTGTACAGAGCCTCCTCCAAAGCTGGAGGGTTTGGCCATAATCACCAAGCTTGGCTGGTGGAAAGGTGATCACAGTAAAGGTTTCGATAACACGTAGAATGGGTCGAGTTGAAGGAGTCAATTTTTAAGCCGCGACCGCAACGGTTAAATATTATTATTACTGCTTTTAAAACGAAAAGGAACTCTTATTATAATACATTAGGGCTTAAAATGCAAGTATCTAAGCTTACGTCGTTAGGACCTTGTCGCAGCATGTAAGTTATTGAATGAAAACTGCTGCTCCGGCACCTTTTGGTGGACTTTGAAGTGAGTCACTCGGACAGACGATGCGAAATCCTTTGTTTTTTCAAGCTCGAACAAATATTATGCTCTTATTTTTGCAATGATTTCACAGCAATGTTTTAACCTCGGAAAGGAAGCATTTTTCAATCTTCTCTTCTTAGTCGCTACACTCTTGCCACAGTTGTCTGGGTCATAATGTTTTGGGGGTTGTAACAAGCTTTACAATACGGTGCCTCTCATATCTAGCGGCTGCCTTCCTGGTGCACTCGTGTACGGGACCATTCAGTGGCGCCTTGATTTGGTCCGTCCATCTAATGGGAGATCTGCCACGTCCTCGCTTGCCATCGACTTTATCCTGTACCATGAGGCGCTCAATGGACATCCCCACGGCATGACACGTGCCCGAACAAAGTGACAATGCTAGATTGGACTATCGATGACAGACGACATCATTGGTACGTAACTCTGGCCATGATACTCCAAGCATTCTTCTCCACGTTTCAAGAGCATCTATTTTCTTTTTCAATAACTAAAGTTATTATTTGAAAAAACTGAATTATACCTAATGGCGTAAAATGCTAACACTCAAATATAATAATAGGGCTAGCGACCGATATATACTCAAAATAACATCTATACAATTTTTATTTTTTTTATATAAAAAATACTTCATTTATTCAATAAAAAGTACAATTAAACTAACTATGTACAAAGGAATCAGTCATATTACCGAAGGACCGTTACAAACGGCCTATAGGTAACTCAACTGTTCCAGACCAGTACCAGACGGTAGCGAGCCCAAGACACTGGGTGCATTGCCACGCTGAATAGCTATGCTAATTTGCTGGCCTAAATAGTGGCCTAGTCACGTGTCGCCTCAATCAAAAGCCCCAAAAGATTTTCAAGATTTTAAGAGCCGGTGCCATCCAGATTTTCAAATAAATTAAATTGAAGTGTCTGTTCTTAATGTCAAAGTAACAGATTGTATTATTTTTGAGGAAACGTTAATTTTAAATTTTTATCCCTTTTTTTTGGTCACCGCAATGGATGACCGATTTGGCCAGGACTTTAACTAGCAGATATCTAATGCTTTAGGGAGTATAACTGAGGATACTTTTGTTTCAGTTTTTTTTTTATTATACTACTAGAAAGCGATTGTAATAAGGCCGAAGGTGGAAGCGTATTTCAGCCGGAATCCTCAACGGTCTAAGGAACTGGCTATCTTACCTCTGACTGCCGGAACACAAAAACTTTTTTTGGAATTGTTGTTATGGCGATAATTATGTAAGATGGTGGTAGCTAGCCGACTTAAACAAAGTTCTAGCACCAACCAAACCAGCGCAATATTGTACTCCCTCTGGCGATTGAACCCGGGACCACTATGGATCTTAAATCGGTGGGTTGAACTACATTTGCGCCTTTTGTGATTCTTCCGTGGTCTAGCCACGGAAGAATCACAAAAGGCGCAAATGTAGTGCTCTCGACAGAGTTTACCTATGAGATCTTGGTTCCATGGGGAGCCGGTGCCCTCTGGGTTTTCAAAAATCTAGTGAAGTTATTAATTGAGGGGACACGTGACCCAAGGACTCTTATTTAGGCCAGCGAATAATCTTTGCTATTCAGAGTGGCAAATGCAGCCAGTGTCTTGGGCACACCTCCATCTGGTACTGGTCTGGGACAATTGAGTTACCTAAAGGCCGTTCCTAATCCTTAATACGACTGCTTACTTTGTGCATAGTTAGCTTAATTGTTCTTTTTTTTTTTTTATCACTTTTTTATTACCTCTCATGCGCAAAAGATGCGCATGAATGAAGAATCCATGTGATGTGATGTTTTTTTTATTATTATTGAGATATGGCCGATGTTGGAGGCGCACTTCACCCGGAATCCTCAACAAACTGAGGAACTGGCTATCTTACCTGTAAATGCCGGAACACCACTTTTTTTTAAGAATTGTCATTATGGCGACAGAATCAAGTAAGATGATCATAGCTAGCCAGGCGGACTTAAACAAAATCATACCACCAACCAAACATCGTCTTTTGTTTTTCATGTGAGCTGACGGTCAAACGTACCTATATCACCAATACAAAAAAGCCAGATCAAAATTTGATGACGAAATGTTTCTCCACTCCCGTCAAATTTTAACGGAAAGTCGCTTTCCAAACAAAAGCAGATGAATTTCATCAGTTTTCAATTAACCCCGGTCTGTCGATTCGTTTGTTTGAAATAGATTATTTTTGGTCGACGGTACAAAGCTGAAAGAGTTCAATATTCATTGATTACTCTCGTGTGGCGTGCAAGTGAAGCGCATGAGCGGTAAAAGTGATAAATAAACAAAAATAATAATAATAATAATATTTTATTTCAGGCCCATAGTAATATATACCTTAAAAAACTAACATACATATTATATACTACCTATAACTATTTATTGGCACGTAAAGTCTGTACGTGACTTACTTTTGTTGTGTTTAACTATCGTCCGCGATACCTTCTAAAGACAACACCTTTCGGCCAAAGTTCTTCTGTATTGAAAATCGATAGATGTTCAGTTGGTACTCGCAACACAAACGATTTAAAATCATTGTGGCGAGATTATAACTGCTCGATCCTCAGTAAGAACTTTATCTTCTGCCTCACATACTCCACTACATCCTCAGCCTTCATGGAGTGGTGAAGTCGGGACACGTACAGCAGCGTCATGGGCACAGCAACGCGCAAGTTGCCTGGTCCATTTGGCGCGGAGCCATTACGGCTAGAGGGCTTACGTTTCTTACGAACCATTTCAATTAAACCCTCCTCATCGCGTGACTCCTTTTGTTGAGCCACAAAAGGTGGGAATGGCGCTGGGAAAAGTCCACATCTCTGTTTCTTTTCTGTAACCATTTTACGCTGCGTGACTTCAGCGGGGGGATGTCGGATGGCAGCGATAGCGGCGTAACCACGCGTAGTTGTAGGCGCAGGCGCACGTGACTTCCTTCCTGGTGGTGAAGTGGGGGGCGGGCGAGTGCAGCGCAGTGCATCATTACTGGCGTCAGCAGCAGTGGTAGTGACATATTAAAAACTGCTGATTCAAAAGATGACACTGATTAATTATGCGCTCCACGACGCAAATTCACATTAAAATCAGAAACGCCTGGTGACCTAGTTATGGATGATGCAACACGCAGTGATGCACGTTGGTCTCCGATGGTGGTCTGCGAGGCATCTAATTTTAATAAAACATCCGCCAAGCTCGCCTTCAGGAACGTGAAATCCTTCAGCAGCCTAGTGATTTCGATTTAATCGAATCCCACTGGTGGAAGCTAGAAATAATATGAACAGATAAACTAGGTATGTACATAGGAATCAGTCAAGTTACTTAAGGACCGTTACAAACGTCCTATAGGTAATTCAACTGTTCCAGACCAGCACCAAACGGAAGCGTGTCCAAGACACTGGCTGCATTTGCAACGCTGAATAGCTATGCTTATTCGCTGTTCTAAATGAGAGCCAACCTTTGGGTCACATGTCGCCTCAATTTGTATATATTAGATGGAATTTGAGCAGCTTTATCTGAATGGCTAGAAAAACTGTCTTCATTCTCAGCGACCACAAACACAATCAACCTTTTTAAAATTCCAAAGACATTTTTCGTCCGAAACCAACGAGCATAATCGAACCTTCGAGCTTCGCAATATTGACAGTCACTTGAGTACATTCCCCAAGTAAACACAATTTGCATTCTCAACACCTTGCCGATGCGAAAATTTGTTCAATATTTAACTTCGTAGCTCCTATAAGTATTTAATATAGGAATATTGGAATTTCATGAACAGGGGCGGGTTTATTGAAAATTTTTAGGGAAAGCCATTTTACTTCGATAAATTGAAATCAGATTTTTTGGATCGAAATGATCCAGGGCTTTTTAAACTGTATTTATTTTTTTATTTATTTTTTTTACTTAGGTATGGTTTTAAAACATATCATAAATGATTAATGAGGTGGCTCTTATTCAGGCCAGCGAATTAGCATACTATTCAGCGTGGCCATCCAGCCAGTGTCTTGGGCACGATTTCGTCTAGTGCTGATTGATTCTGGAACAGTTTACGAATAGTCATTTGAATTTATATTCGTATTTATGAACATTACGACATTGTTGGTTCTAGTCAGCCGACAAGTTAAAGGATCGTCAAGTCAAGAGGATTTTTGGATTTACGGTCTTAGAGACATTCCGATTCTCCATTTCCTCTCAATATGACTTTCAACGTCAGAACATATGCATTTGTCAAATACTCACGTACATAAACTTCCGAAAAAGCGGTTAGTCCATGACTGGATTTGAACCCACAACCTCCAGATTGGAAGGCGTGCCCATACCACACAGCTCTAGCATATTTTGTTATGTACATATACAGTATAATTATAATAAAGTTGTCTGAAGTATTAGTATTTACATTTTATGAATAGATATAAGTACTTTACTGAATATGCTTTCAAATATTATAGTTAGTTTAGTAACCGCCATTGTTAGCCCATATTATTTCTAATAGTCCATGCCATCCAAAACTAGCCTTGTAGAAATTGCATTTTAAGCGATAAAACCGCCATTTGTAGCAAGATTTTTATTGTTAATCTGTTTGTGTTTGTGTTATATCTATGAAAAATAAAGATTCCATCTATAATTTCGAATATCATAAAAATGTATGAGATTTATAAGTTTATTGTCACTGGGTATCGCCGTCGAAGCCTGGGGATTGTCCGAGAGAGAACGCGCCGTGAATACGAATCGAGGCTTTTTGTATTTAAAACAGACTTGGGAACAATCGCTCGTGATTATTTGATGGAAATGTAAAGAGAAAATGATCTTCGAATAACAAGGTATCGACAAAGCCGCTTGTAGGCACGCGCTTCTAACGGAACTTTGTCAATGGGATGATTGGAATTCAAAACAACTTTTATTATGGCGTTTTAAGAGATTGGTAACAACAGCTAAGATTACTTGATGTTTTGGAAAGAAGTACAGTATGGTTTTCATGAGATTTTGAAAACTGGTACCTCCATAAACTTTTGTAACCATCTACGATTGATATAAACTGGTCTAGCGCCACGCACACCTGTTCTGAACCCAAATTTAAATGCTAAAACATTCGTATTTTGTTTGGAGACTTTGATTATTTGTTGGTATAGCGGCAATTGAAAGGTAGACCAATATGAATAAATATATACCAATATGTACTGGAAAAAACATAACAACCAAATTGAGAACCTCCTATTTTTTTTAAGTCAATTAATAAAATAACGCAAAAGGACCGAAACGCGTAATGACGAATAAGCAAAATGGCCCAAACGTGAATTGACCAATCTCTAATTTGCATACTG
The DNA here is from genome assembly GCA_951394065.1 of Venusia cambrica. Classification (NCBI taxonomy): domain Eukaryota; kingdom Metazoa; phylum Arthropoda; class Insecta; order Lepidoptera; family Geometridae; genus Venusia; species Venusia cambrica. Next base: position 11,756,573 of record OX596045.1, on the reverse strand, counting down.
ACCTATATCGAATAAACACACACACATACACAGTCCTCAGTTTTCACATGAAGTTGAACGGAAATACACAGTCTGTCTGTCAACTAACTGTCTACCTATTACGGTTCATCGGATACAGTCCGCTGACACAGAGGCGGTCAGATGGACGGACAGCGAAAGCTTAGCAACTGGGTCCCATTAGCTGCCTTTGGGAATTGAACCTTAAAATGTATGCAAGCTTGTACAGCGCCTCTAGCGTCACCAAACTCTCTGCTAGTAAATTCAATCTGTATGTAAATAATAATTTAATTAAAAGTACACTACAAAATTAGTGACTATATCGACGATAAGAACCGTAGCCCGTTGTTACTATACCACTCTGATCAGCAACCTTTTTGTGTGACGAAAAGTGGCGGGGAACTGTAAATGATAAATGATAAATGATAAATAAATGATAAATGATTTATTGGTTTGTTCAATCATGGTACATAAAAAGTTCTTACAGATAGTTTAGGTCTCACATGATTCCACCACATTCTCACATGATATTGGTATACAAACATTAAGATGCACTAATAATATTTATTAATTGGTATACAGAAAGAGTACTTAGTTATCTATATTAAAACACAAATTTCATTTATACCTAGCGACCAAAAGTCAACCAACAGAACAGTCCAAAACACACAAAACTACATAAGTTACAATTAACAATGTTTAATGAGTATTTATGTCAATGATTTTAAATTAAAAATGTGACATTTTTAATTTGTGTGTCTGGTAAATGGGAGATAATTAAAATATTAGGTCCTTACATATGAAATTGGCGTTTTGTCGTACTGGCCACTTTGATCTTAAATATCTTCTCTTTGGTTAGGAATTCTAAATTCAAATTTAAACAGCTATTTACTCATGCATTTGTGTTTCGAAAACCGTAATTCATTTGTTTTTTTCTCTTTTGCTTTTTTTTTCTGCGTCACTCATTTCACAAAATGGAAAACTTAAAATATCGCATTATTTACGAGTACGAGTTCCACCGTGGCACCAGTGCTGCAGAAACGGCTCGAAGGATTAATGATGTGTATGGTGGTGGTGTCGCAAAAGAAAACACGGTGCGTTTTTGGTTTCAACGCTTTCGTTCTGGAAATTTCGACCTGCAGAACAAGCCCCGTGGACGGCCGGAGATGTGATGAACTGAAGGCTATTGTGGAAGCAGATCCATCGCAAACCACATCACAGTTAGCTGCAGGCTGCGGTGTTAGTGACAAAACCGTTTTAAACCACTTGAAGCAAATTGGGAAGGTGAAAAAGCTTGAAAGGTGGGTACCTCATGAATTGAGTGAAGCAAACCGACAAACGCGCGTCGACTGCTGCGTTACATTACTCAACCGGCACAATAATGAAGGAATTTTAAATCGGATCATTACATGTGATGAAAAGTGGATCCTGTACGATAATCGTAAACGCTCATCGCAATGGCTGAACCCTGGTGAACCAGCAAAATCTTGCCCCAAGCGAAAATTGACTCAAAAGAAGTTACTTGTAAGCGTTTGGTGGACTAGTGCCGGTGTCGTACACTATAGCTTTCTTAAATCTGGTCAGACGATTACGGCTGATGTCTATTGTCAGCAACTGCAAACCATGATGGAAAAGCTCGCTGTTAAACAACTGAGACTTTTCAATCGCTCTACGCCACTGCTGCTTCAAGACAACACTAGACCACACACGGCACAACAGACGACTACCAAATTAGAGGAGCTTCAATTGGAATGTCTAAGACATCCACCGTACTCTCCGGACCTTGCTCCAACAGATTACAATTTTTTTCGAAATTTGGAAAACTTCTTGCAAGGAAAAAAATTCAATTCCGATGAGGCAGTCCAAACCGCTTTCAAAGATTTCATTGATTCCCGTCCGAATGGTTTTTTTAGTAAAGGGATCAATGAACTACCTATAAGATGGCAAAAGTGTATAGATAGCAATGGTACATACTTTGATTAATAAAATATATTTTAATATGAAAAAATTGCCTTTATGTTCCTCCCATACAAAACGCCAATTTCATATGTAAGGACCTAATATTTCCCTGTGATATAAAAGTTTCACTCCTATCGCGTGTGTTAACGACACACCCTGTATTTTCCCTTCCTCCCCGGTACCGGGTCAGATCTACCGGGCTAGATGACACTATATTTAACCGCCTCTAGTGGTTCAACCCACCGATTTGAGATCCAGAGGTCCCGGGTTCGATCCCCAGGCTTTGTTTAATGGTAGGATTTTAATTAAGGCCGCCTGGCTAGCTACCACGATATTACCTAATTCTGTCGCCGTAATAAGGATTCTTAAAAAAAAAAAATGTGTTCCGGCATTAAGATGTAAGTGAGCCAGTTCTTCAGTATATTGAGGATTCCGGGTAAAGTGGGCCGCTACCTTCAGCCTTATCTCAACTTGTTACCAGGTGAGATGAAGCTCAAGCGCTTCCCGTTGTAGAATAAAAAAAAACGTTTTTATTTCTATGGCGGGGAAGCGCTTGGCCTTCATCTCACTTGGTATCAAATTATGATAAGGCCGAAGGTGGAAGCGCACTTCTTCCAAAATCCTCAACAGTCTGAGGAGCTGACTATCTTACCTTGAATCCTGGGACATAATTATTTAGAAATGTTGCTTTGGTGACATATTTACGTAAAATGGTGGTAGAACGACGGATAGAAACAAACTCCTACCACCAACCAAACCAAGCACAATATTGGGGTTCGAACCCGGGACCTCTGGATCTGACACCGCTAGGCGAACTACTAGACCACAAAGGCGGATTATGTACATAAACACAATGTACACAGAACACTATAATAATACAAGACTAGCTGAAGAAATAAAAGGCTTTCGCTCAAGTAAGTAATCCAAGAGCATGTGCCGCGAATGGCCGCGAGATAAGGCCCCTAATTTATAGCGTTTCAATACCTCCTCGTTGCTAACCGTATACTGGAAGTGGCAACAGCTGGCATATTAACTAGCTCTGTTTTATTTTGGTTTTAATAAAAAGGCTGCAATTGATCTAGTCTCGAATAAGCCGGCCTTAAGTGCCTTTGTAAGTTTAAACAATTGAATATATACGTTATATAGTAAGGATGTAGTTTGAACCCTGAGAAAGGATATAGGTTTGGTTTTGGTTGGTGGTCGGGCTTTGCTTAAGTCCCCCTGGCTAGCTACCACCATCTTATCTAATTATGTTGCCATATAAATAATTCTAATATTGTTGTGTTCCAGCATTTAGAGGTAAGGTTAGTTGAGGATTTTGGGTGAATCGCGCCTCCACCTCCACCTCTATCTTAAGTTGTAGCCAGGTGAAATGAAGGCCAAGTACTTCCCATTCGTATTATAAAATAAAAGTATTGGTTTTGACAACTATTTATTTTAACACCACGCAGACAAATTAACGGCTAATAACATCATTTGATTTAGTGTTTCTAGTTTGTTGAACTCTTGTGAAGGTTAAGTTTGCCTTGGTCATGCTTTTAAATTTTATGTAAGCTTGTTTTATTATATTATCTATATTTTAAAAAAGAAAACAAGAGAGGAGAAAAAACACAACCTTGAGGCACGCCCGCAGTAATGTCACACCATTCAGAATAAGACTCTTCATAGCGTACACACTGCCAACGACCTGGTAGATAATAATTGAACCATGAGATTACTGAGGGTGAAATATTGAGAGATGAAAGGATTGACACAAGTATTTCATAATCAACCGAGTTGAACGCACTACTAAAGTCCAGCAGCACAAATATAGGATAATGTGAAGTTGGTTATCAATGGCCCAACGAATTTAATCATAAACATTAATTAAGACACTAACGGATCTATGACCAAGTCGAAATCTGGATTAGAAGGTATTAAGGAGATTATTTAGGAAAAGGAATAGCGACAGTTGCCTATAAAAACATGTTCAAGGTTATAAAAACAAAATGAGCAAGATGGAAATCGGTATAAATTCAGAATCAATAGAGGGATTTGCAGTTTTAGACATCTATGACTTTTCATTATCATGACTATAAGTTATAGGAATGAAAAGGGAGAATGACAAAGACTTTTTTCCAGGAGGATGGGAATGAACTTGTTTCAAGAGAGTTTATAATGTGTGTAATGGCAAAAATTTGAATTTACTAGGAGCAACTTTACTTAAAGTATCTTGTGGCGTGTGTGTCAATTGGCGCTCATGAAATTACTTTACTCGTTCACTTGCCAACTTATCACTTTGTGAAATATGTAGGCTATTCAGCTGCCTCATCCAGCAAGTAACTTTACATCTATATTTTTGAAGCTTTTCTCGGAGGCCAGCAGATGTTAAGAATTTAGTTTCGTTCACGTGTTATTCTTTTAGAAGTTATTTGTGACTTTGCTTGACCGATATTCTGGTAATTATTTTGCAAACCTTGATATATTTGAAATTAGGCAATTTGAAGTTATCTGAGTCAACTGTATATGCCTCTTTAGTGATATGTAGGAAGTCAATCAGAGAACCTTTCTCTTTCATTTCAGTTAGGTTGGTAACCATGGATACCTATTAAAGAGGCTTAAACCATATTTGTGTGCCCGTAGTTACGCTGTCATATCATAATTATAGGGTATGCTTCTTCATTTTCGCCTGTATCATCTAGAATTCCTGAGGAAAATTCCACTTGTTTCATGCTGTCATATTTAAAAAAATGATTTATATCTCACTAGAAAATTAACAGTATTATTTGAAAAATTGTTTTGATGCTACTATTTATGCCAAGGTTAGAGATTTTTGTGTTTTCTGAGATAGAAAATTAACTTCAAAATTAAATTAACATAAACATCACTACTTCTAAAGCTAATCGTATGCTCGGCTTGGCACTAAAAATGGGTAGAGAATTCAACTATCCAAAAAGACTAATACTATTTTACAATTATTTTGTGAGGTTACATATTGACGAGATGGAAAGGATTCAAAACAGATTTCTAAAACATTTTGAGTACCGATTCGAATAGATTTAATTCGTCCCCAAATTGTCAGGTCGCAAAATAATATGTTTTTTTATGTCATCTTCAAGAACAAATCTCAACAAGAACATATTTATTTGTGGTTATGTGAGAAAAATAGACCTAGTAAGCTGTTGCATAATTCATTCCAAGTAAATGTATAAAAATTATACTGCCTCGTAAGCACCTTGTGTCGGATGCTTACGTGGGTTCGTATAATCCGTGGGAAGCGGGCAGTTCCTTGGGAAGTGGGAAGCGGACAGTTCCTTGGGAAGTGGGAAGCGGGCAGTTCCTTGGGAAGTGGGAAGCGGTCAGTTCCTTGGGAAGTGGGAAGCGGACAGTTCCTTGGGAAGTGGGAAGCGGGCAGTTCCTTGGGAAGTGGGAAGCGGACAGTTCGGCTTTGAGCTTTGTCACGGTCAGATCGTAATTCTTTTCGTCTATTTTTTAAAATAAATTCCATTTCTACTCTTATCTAAAAACATCTTTAAAAAACTTATCCTGAACCCACTTCGTAACAAATCATTGATAACATTGCAATAACCCGCACTTCCCTCTTTCCCCTGGCTTAACAAAGGTATTTCAGAGTTTTTAATAATACGTTGTAGTGAAAGTATACTATGTTGTAGGGTAGGTAGAGAAAGTAGAAAAGACCCATCCCCACTTCTCCTCACCTAACACCCATCCCCTACCCACAACCAATTTTATAAATCACCAGAAAACAAAGTAACTGAACATTTTTTTTTTCATCTGTTCATTTAAATACCGTTGTGAAAATTATTATTTAGATTTTTTGTTTGCGATTTTTATTCCCTTAGTCCTATGAGGTCAAACCAGATGTCTACGTGTTCGACTTGAAAAGATGGACAGGACTGCGTAGTTAGAATGGTATAGGGTAGGTATACATTTTCCAAAAAGTAAAAAAAAATGGTCCTTTGTTTTGTTGTTTACTTATGAATTCGATTTTTTCCATAATTTAAATCAAAAATTATAACGGTATTAATGTAGTTATTTTACCAAAATGTTAATGACATTGTATTTGATTTGTTTACATCTGTTTTTATGTGTATTTAAAGGTGAAACCGCACTAGAGCGGCGCAGCGGCGGAGAGGCGCGTCGCGCCGGCGGAGCGGCGCGGCCAGAAAAATATTCTTTCCACTGTTTCCTAAGAAATAAGACGCACTACAGTAGCACTGCAGCGGAGCGGCGCGGCGCGGCGCGGCGTAGTTGCCTCCTGGAGAATATTTTGCCGCATCGCACCGCGCCGCGCCGCTCCGCTGCAGTGTCGCTATAGTGCGGTCTTACCTTAATAGGGGAAACTTTGCTGTTTTACTGACATATTATAGTATTGTATTGTTTATTTGTAATTTCGTTTTTTCTTAAAGGTACGTAAATAATGGCAACGATATCTTTTTCGCAAAATTTACATTGAAATCCTCAGCTAAAATCAACGCTAGCTAGTTCATGTTTAATGCTTATAAATGTTTAGATATTACATAGTTGTGTTACAAATAGTTTTAATAATTTTAATTTAGCTTAGTTAATAGTGAAAAGTTACTTTAAAGCAGATACTTTATTTTTGTAATTAATAAAGTGTTACTTACTTACTTACTTACTTACTTACTTACTTATTACATATACTGTCATAAAGTTACGTTAGTTTATTGGTTGGTGTTTGGATATTGTTTAAGACCGCCTGGCTAGCCACCGCTATCTTATCTAATTTGTCGCCATAATAACAATTTGTGTATTTTGTGTGAGTTTTTATTGCATTTTTGTATGTTTTTTTTCCATTGTTTGTGTTTTCTCACATATCTTTGTACGTTTTCTTACTTTTAAATATATTTCATATTATGTTTTAATTTTCTGCCTACTTGTGTTAGTGTCAAATGAACGATTTTTATTTATTTCTTTCTTTCTTTTTTTTTTTTTTCTTTCTTTCTTTAATTCTTAAAATTGTTGTGTTCTGTCATTAAGAGGTAAGATAGCCAGTTCCTCAAACCGTTGAAAGGCTGCATTAGATGTTTCACATCAAAATAAAATAAGGAAATCTTCGCTTCGCGGGAATCTACTATATATCTTGTCTAAAAGCACGATCATGGAATGGAACGGACACTAGGTGAGCTGGCTTTTGACATGGCTATAAGTCATCAGTCATTTATTGGTATTCATTCATACAGTTCAAAAATAATAGTATTACACATGGTAGTTACTTACATAGAAATAATTAAGTTTAAAACAGTCAGGTAGACTTTCTTGTAAAGACACCCTTGCAAATATAAATACAAATGTATTGATCGATTAAATGTAAAATAACTCAATATATATGTAAAAAAAGTTCGATTTCTTTATTTTGGCCTTCGACTCATCTGGTTTTCAAGTTATGATAAGGCCGAAAGAGGATGCGCAAATCACGTGAATCCTCAATGAATTGAGATAAGATGGTGGTAGCTAGCCAGGCGGACTTAAATAAAGTCCTACTACCAACCAAACCGAGCACAATATTGTACTCCTCTGGAGATCGAACCCGGGACCTCTGGACCTGACACTGGTAGGCGAACCACTAGATCACAGAGGCGGTTAAAAATCTCAATGTTTCGAATTGCACATTTCTAAGATTTTTTTCACAAATCAGCAGTTCTTAGAACTCGTTAATCGAATACAACGAGTTTTCCAGGAGCCATTTAAAGCCTCGACTTTAAGGCTGTCGAGGAGGTGCATCTCCCTCTGTAACAGGCTGCCAGACAATCCGGGTCTGGCAGCCTGTTACAGAGGGATCCATGATAGAAAGACCTCTCCGATTTGTACAGTTTGTGAGTTGGTGCGACTAAAATATGGGCTTATTGCTGCCAAGGGCCCAGGTGGTGCTCCTCTACATTTGAAGGTGCAAGTTTCAAGTATAAGCCTTTATAAGGACATCTCGCATATGTAATAGTTAGACCAATTGCTGGGCATGTTCACTAACGCACCCTGATACACTGCAGCGTATTGTCCTGATTCATTATCACTCTTCGGATATCCACTACACCACGTATCGTAGCCCGCATCCTTGAGAGTCTTATCTGCAATAAAGACACACGTTAGAAGTTAAACTTTTGTATATCAGGGAAGCATTTAAATCATTTCCCACTCAAGAAACATACTCACTCGAAACTGCGAAGTCAAAGTCAAAGTCAAAGTCAAAGTCAAAGTCAAAGTCAAAGTCAAAGTCAAAGTCAAAGTCAAAGTCAAAGTCAAAGTCAAAGTCAAAGTCAAAGTCAAAGTCAAAGTCAAAGTCAAAGTCAAAGTCAAAGTCAAAGTCAAAGTCAAAGTCAAAGTCAAAGTCAAAGTCAAAGTCAAAGTCAAAGTCAAAGTCAAAGTCAAAGTCAAAGTCAAAGTCAAAGTCAAAGTCAAAGTCAAAGTCAAAGTCAAAGTCAAAGTCAAAGTCAAAGTCAAAGTCAAAGTCAAAGTCAAAGTCAAAGTCAAAGTCAAAGTCAAAGTCAAAGTCAAAGTCAAAGTCAAAGTCACTTGTAATTTTTTTATTTTGTTTTTGATAAACAAGTAAAGCCTGAGATTCACGATTATTAAAAAGAAACTCACCGGTGACAGTTCTCCAAACACCCTTGGAATCCATGTAAGCACCGACATGAGCCCACATCATTCTTGCGTCCCTATCATCTGTCTTCATCGCCGCCATATCACCGAGGACCCGCATTTCCTCGTGGCTGTTTGCGACAGCGAGATACGCACCGTTTTTGTGACATGTGGTGTTTGCGTCTAGCCACGTCACCATCTTCTTGGACAGCATATAGCAGCTGTCTGTCTCCGCGTAGTACTTGAAGCCTGCACAAAAATAAAGTCGGTGATAGTCGACCAAAATGAAAGATTACTGCATAATCAATACGTTCAAGCCTAAAAATTTAGCAGATTGTTCGCCTGTACAGAGGGAATCAACCTGTGACCAAAAGCCTTAGGTGGATTAGCTGCAAGCAAAAGCTAAATATATAATAATATTATTTAAAGGGCAATTGCTGACTTCGATGCTCGCCTGGGTATTTATTACTTGGGCGAGGGTGAAGTCTACGATAGAGCACGCTTTCCAAGAAGCTGCCTTAAAAGGCACTGGCACTCCCGCAAATTACTGGTACACAGAACTGCTCAGCCAAACTCCGAGAGGAAAACCTTTATAGGTATTACTACCAGCAAAATCATTGGATGCCATCGACTGTAGCCGGTAATTCAACACAATACAGCAGTTGACGTCATTCAATATCCGCCAGCATCCTCTAGTACCATAAACTTACCAGAGTTATAGCAGCTTATTATTTTATTCTGGCCCTGTACAAGGCTGCCTATAAATACGGCCTCGCATTGTATAGTTCTCTGGAGTTGTTCCACAGCGTTGGTAACGGTGGTGCTCAGAACATTAGAGACGAAATCATTAGAGGCACAGCTAGGGTTCCGTGCGTTTTTATCTGGTTTTACTGGACACTGGGTCCGTTCGTCACAGTGCTCTGTAGTCTGTTTCAGACTTGTGCTAACGATACTTTCAATTTTTTTGACATGGTCGCGTACAGTCCTTTGTAATTGAGCTACGGCAGCGCTGAAGAGGGTGTTGACGGCTTTCGAGACAAACTCCTCCGAAGCACAATCGCAGTCCGCTGAAATCGGTGCTGGTGAAGTGGCTGATGATCCTGCGCCCGCTATAACATTAAAGAGTCATTTTAAGAGTTGATAACGCTTGCTAGGGCTACAGCATATTCTGAAACCGGCCTTTTGCCTTTGCGCGTCTTTGCATCCGCAGCCACTGCTAAAAAGCCGCGTATTTTCTTTTCGATTATAACATTCTCTGACGCTAGAGCACTGTCTTTCTGTCTCACTGTCATTCTGAGAGCCCCTTTGGGTAGCATGGCCTTCCTGTTAGCTACATATGGCCGTTGGTTAGATTAATTGGCGGTAGTGATGTCACTTACATGGTGTGCTTTTCAGCAATATTTAGTGAAAAAGCGTGATCGTTTTTGGTAAAATGTATCTTCAAACACATCATGGATTCATTCAAGTGAAATTTGCGACAAAATCCATACTACTCTGCTTCTTCCTGTCCTCATCCTATTCCTAGGCATATTCAGCCAGAACGAAAAGTGGAAAAGAAGATTTTCCACTCTCCCCTGTATCCCGTCACCTTACATCCACTCCTCTCATGCATATCGTCACTCACACAATCCATACATATCTTCTTTGGTCTCCCCTACTCCTACGTCCGTCATACATACCTTACATAATTTTGCTATGTGACATTCTTCCCATGACATATACACTACAACGCTAACCTACCTGGGAGTACGTGTCTGACTCGCACTTGGCTGGTTTGTTTAAAAAAACACATTATAATAGTTAAGAAATCTTACCAGTAACAGCCGAGCACACTGTAATTAATAATACAATTGATTTCAACATGTTTGCTAAATAATAAACTTGTTTGTGACCCGGTAACAGAAACATGACATAAAAAATAATAATTGTGGTCACTTAACCTAACCATTTATATTATAGTTCACGAATAAACAAGGAAAAACACCCGAGAGATAACGTGTCATGTTGTACACAACTGAATTACTTGGAGCAAACATGTATTAGCTATATATTTTTATTGTTTTAATACAAGCAAACGCCCGGATCTTTATTCCCGTTATCCCGGCGAGAATTTTTCAAAATCCTTTCTTATTTCACCTCTATACCAGGAAAAGAAACCTGCTCAAAAACATGATATTGCATTTCATGGGTTCTTTTGAATTTTCTGAAATATAATTTAGAAAGATATATAGAATAATATTTTATCTTATAATATCGGCTATCTGCCAGTGATAGTCCTGTCCAAATTTGTACAGCCATTTTGGAGATTAGCCGGAACAATTAGACAGACCGACAGACTGACAAACATTTTTTAAATTGTTTTTTACTTCTAAGTACCGTCATATATATTCAGTAAAAAGCTTTATTTTTTGAAATTACTAACAGTCATTTCAATTTTATTTATTTGTATAGAATTGAATATACATCAATTCGTCGTGTAGCTGTCTGACTGATTAACGATAAACATTCAGCCCAAAAAAGAGGTTTATGAGACTTGAAATTTTGTAGTAGCTTCCTTTAGTAGTAATAGCAGTGTAGTAACAAAAGGATTTTAAGAAGTTCTCACACTATTCTCTGTATACTAGGTATGATTCTATAAAATAAAGAAATACAGAGATCCAATATTAAATTAAATAATACACAGGACACATTACATTTCATAAAGACTCCTTCTAGTCCCAAACGAAGCAAAGCTTGTACTCGTATTAAAAGTCCTCGAGGAAATAATACTTATATGTGTATATTTTTTTTGTAAGTACGTACAATCATACAATTCATTCATCCCAAGCACAGAACAAACATCTATATACATCATAGAAATTAATGTTAAAATAAAAATCAAACCCACAATCTAACAACACAGTTGCCTTCTGCGCTGTAGGCTGTGGGTTCGATTTCCACCCAGAACAAACATTTTTTGGATGAATATAGATGTTTGTTCTGTGTTTGGGTGTAGTATCATATAGTACGTATGTATTTACAAAAGTATTTAAGTATTCTATCCGTAATCTAGTACCCATATTACAAGCCATGCTTAGTTTGGGACTAGATGGCGCTGTGTGAAATTAATGTCCTGTAATAATATTTATTAATATCCTGTAATCATATTTAATGTACAGCGCATAAGGCAGAGCTAACCAACTGAGCTGTGACGCTTATCAAATACCTATTCATATTTATATTCTGAGTAACTAAGGTCTGCACTGACATCCCGCAATGTGGTGTATTGTGCATTGCCCCTCATGGTTTTACCCAACCCTACCCCAGGCAGCCCAGCTCCTTGAAGACTATCAATAGTAGGTGACACTCATTAAGCGCCTAAATTCGTGACAACGATTTTGCTCCAAGCCTGGTATTCAATACCTATTAGGCATAGTATTATAATTTTATTTATTATATTATATTAAGCCGTCAGTGTCCCACTGCTGAGCAAAGGCCTCCCCCCCACTCCCTCCAGACTTCCCGATCTTGGGCATCATTCGTCCAGTCTTCAAGAAATACATCTAGCTCATCACGCCATCTGTGCTTAGGTCTGCCGCAACGCCACACTCGCCCATCGTAGAGTTGACATGCGACAGACATGACCACCCCAGTTCCATTTAAGCATGGCAGCTTTAAGCACTACATCCAAGATTTTCGTTTTGGAACGCAGTTCAGTGTTACGTATTCTATCAGTACGTTTGACACCCAAGATGCTGTGTTCCATTGCACGTTGACAGACTTTAAGCTTGGACTTGAGAGCGTTGGTCAAAGACCAGGTCTGCGCACCATACGTTAGAACAGGAAGGATGCATACGTCCATTAGCTTTCGCTTGAGGGAAAGTGGTAAACTTCCCTTCATGATGTCTCTCATGGACCAATAGCTCTTCCAGGAATTTTCGGTTCGCCGAGCGACTTCCTTTTGCTGCCTGTCTTCGAAAGAGACTAATTGGCCCAGGTAAACATAGTCTTGGACGTATGCTAGGTCTTCTCCATCCACCGTTATTCTGGTCTTTGCGCGGTTAGACATGACCTTGGTCTTTGTCCTGTTCATTTCAAGCCCAACCTTGAAGCTGGCAATGCTGAGATCTTGTAGCATCGTTTGGAGTTCTGAGGCTGAGGATGAAAAGAGAACGATGTCTGCAAAACGAAATGAAAAGGAGGTTTGTTAGCTGCACTCCACCGACATCAATACCCTTCTCAACTCAGCCAGCTGCCAGCTTCCGAAAAATGTCTTCCAGGGTGCAAGTAAAAAGTTTAGGCGAGAGTGGGTTTCCCTTTTAATATAATAAGATATATTAAGATAATAATAAGATCATTTTAATATGCGTCTAAAAATATTATACACGTATATAATAAAAAAATGTTATCGATCTGCTCCTTCTTTGTCAGGCCATTAATTTCAACTGCTGTAAAGACTGCTCCAATTTGCCATAATCTAGTAACCATACCAAAGCCATACCTTCAAACCGGAACATAGTAACACTTGGCAGCCGAAATAGGTATGGTGGTAGTACTTCCCCGGACGAGTCCTATCACTCTTAACTTTGGGTTAATTACATCCTCATAGGGTGGGATTTACCTTCTAATGGTTCCTGGCAATAGAATTGATGACTTCTGTAGGCGGTTACGGCTGTATAATCCTAATGATTTGTTGTCTATAAACACTGATTGTGTTGTCTATAAAAGTCGACCTGGTAACCCCCCTCTGCCAAAGTCTGGCGCAAAGCGATTTGCGGTGTTCTACGCGCAAAAACAAAAACCGTCTGGGAATGCAAGCTCCATCAGCCATCCCTGCCCAGGAAAGCTTAGACATCAAGAGTTCATCGATCTCCTTAAACAATATTTATCAAATATATCGTATTTTCTATCAAGGTAAATCTTGTTACGAAAAAACGGGTGTTTTAGTTTTATTCGTATTAAAATAATAGGTTCTAATCGTGATAGCTTAAAAGATTTATTTCACAAACTTTTCACACGACCCGTATTTGTGGGCACGTATGCTAAGTAGCACCCTGTATAATCTGCTGAAAGTAACTTGTGCCAATATACAGGGTGAATCGATAATGCAAATTTTATGTAAAGAGACTGTGAGAGGGCGAATTTCGAGCTCGAACCAATCACTGGGTCTAATAATATGTATCAAGTGTTGAGTTTACGTATTACTTGCCGTTACTATGGGAACTCAAATTAGATACCTAAATACTATCTATAGGTTGTTATTTCTTTATTGTGCGACAGTGAAGCGCTTGACCGTCTCACCTGGTTTCAAGTCATGATAAGGACGAAGGTGGAAGCGCACTTCACCCGGAGCCCTCAATCATCTGAGGAACTGGTTACCTTACCTCTAAATGAAGAAATACAAGAATTCAAGAATTGTTGTAGGGGCGAAATAATCAGGTAATATGGTGGTAGCTAGCCAGGCGGACTTAAAAAAAGTCCAACCACCAACCAAACTAGACTACAGAGGCGGTCATGGGGGATGAGAATATAAATATAATATCAGCAGAATTAATTTACAATCGTGTTAGAATAGGTGGGAGGAGAGAGTAATATATTGTATAACGTTTTAGTACCTACTACATGTTTTAGTTTAGGGCATTTCTACTTCAACTAGAAGTGGATATAATTGCAATGCCATACTTTTTAAAGCATTATTTTATTGTTCGAGTGAGCGAAGCGAACGAGATCTCTCAGTTAAGTTGGGAAATCCGGCACTGTATGTATGTTTGTATGTGGCAATGTTTGTGATGGCATAACCCTCGAACGGGTTATCCAATCTTCATTAAATTTAAACTCAATAGAGATAACGTAAATATGAATATTGACGCGGGGGTTTTTGATAAGTAGGGTAGTTTTTGAGATATTGGGGTGAAAAAAATATTTTTCGCCCATATCTTTTGAATGGCTGATCCGATCAATTAAAAATTTTGAACATGAACATTGAATTACATTAATACTCATCAATCTGTACAAAGATTTTTTTGACCCTAGGGTAGTTTTTGAGAAATAGGGGTGTTAAGTGAGACTAGAAGATTTTTGGCTTGTGGGGTGTCATTTGAAAGAGTATCGGCTGCACATTCATAAAAAATATATTTTACTTTTTAGTAGGGGTGGTGTTTTGCAACAAAAAGCGCGCCCCTGAAAGGGTTAAAACGCTTGGAATGTCTTGTAGGATAGAGTATTAAGGGGGGTTGACTTCACAATTAACTTACTTTTGATTTGATAAATTCACTCCTGTATTTATATTAAGGGTTGCAAAAGGGGTAAATAAGATTAAAGTCTTGAAAATGTGATAAAATATGAAATATCATATGAAATAGGGGTTGAGACTGCACATTTTAAAATAAGTTTATTTGGCCTTTATTAAGGGTGGTTTTTCAGATGAAGGTGACAAAGGATAATCATCAGGTCTTGTAAGATATGAGAGGATATTAATTTTTTTATGAAACTGGTTTGTTTATCTAATGTTATTCACTCAATAGGGAACGATAAAATCCGAAATTACTTTTGGGGTTTCATGCAAGGGTTTTGACTGGACATATTCCATATCAACAGTATATTATTATTGTCCACCACGATGTGGAAAAAACTTCCTCTATAACTGTAAGGTACGGCCATTATCACCACGCTGAGCAGACAGATTGGTGCTCATAGTTAATGTTTTGCTTACACAAAAAAAAAACGATGCTGCCTTTTTGGTTGAATTTACGACATCCACGGGCTGGAGAGGTAGATTTTTAGACCACGACTGCTATACTACATAGGCAACAATTTTGAGCTCTTTTCAAAACGACATCTACCTTTATTTCATGTTAGTAAGGATATTACATCACGTTAGCAACAAGAGAGAGCCTTGAACACTCAGGTGAATAGAGAGCGTTCGAGAAAAAAGTGCTTAAGAAAGGTGTGAAATGTGTAATGAAAGCACAATTTTATTGTTTGTTTATTACGTTCCATTTGAGAAATAATCTCCGCCACATCACCATCACGAGATTTCAGTTCGGGGCGACTAGTGTAGTCTTAGTTTTTGAACTTACTATTTACTTATTGAACTTACTTTTTATTTATTTGGATGAAATGTTCCATACAAATGTAATTTGTAAGCATGAATAGTTGGTGTGATCTGTGATTCACATGCAATACAATAATATAGTAGCGAAATTCTGCCAAGCGGATTTAAATCCCTATAATTAGTTGCCAAAACCTAGTAGAGCAATTGTCGCTGAATATAAAGTTCTCCAAATACTCATTTACAACCGCTAGGTACAGTTATATCCTCACAATATCCTTAACTACTGAAAAATAAGACTGATTATTGTCTGCTATAGACGAATGGTGTTTTACTAACTCGGCTTAAGGGATTTCGGATTCCCACTTTGATGCTCAACAGAAACGTTTTGAATTTGGTTTAAAGGAAAGTTTCAAAACTATTGAGTTCATTATCATATTCAGTGTGTTATATACAGTTACAGTTTATAAGAACATTCACACAATTTGTATCGTGTCCCGATTTCACTGCGACAGCTTCAAATCGCGGGTATAGAAAAGCTATACACATTTATTTGACATACCTACCTAGTTTATAATGTAACACAGAAACACAGAACAAACATTTATTTATTGTACGACGGGGAAGCGCTTCGCCTTCATCTCACCTGGTTACAGGTTAAGATAAGGCCGAAGGTGGAGGCTCACTCCACCCTGAATCCTCAACAAACTTAGGAACTGGCTATCTTACCTTTTAAGGCTGAAACACAAAAAAAAATGAATTGTTATAATGGCGACAGAATTAGGTAAGATGGTGGTAGCTAACCAGGCGGACTTAAACAAAGTCCTACCACCAACCAAACCGAGCACGATATTGTACTCCCACGGGGATCGAATCCGGGACCTCTGGATCTGAAATCGGTTGAACCACTAGACCACAGAGGCAGTAAAATCTTATATTCATCACACAAATGTTTATCCCGGATAGGAATCGAACCCACAACCAACTGCTGAGCTGTTAGGCCTGATGAATCTCGCCACAATGATTTTAAAGCAGAAAATCTATCGGTCTTTACTCAAGTGGAAATATGGCCGAAGAGTCCTTATTAAAAAATATCGCAGATATCACGCTACCAGTACGTCCACATACAGACAAATGTTCATGTGCCTACAAAAAATATGATATATATGTCTGTTCGTTTTAAGGTATATATTGGCTATATGGGCCCATAGATAATGTAAAAAAGCAGCTGTATGTAATCTTAAGTTGTCCGAAACAGCTATTAATGCTAATATTTTTATGTCCACAGTTGAAAAGCCTTTTCCTCAACAACCAATCTTCAGATTGGTCAGCGAGTGGAGGATATTATGCTGCTATGCATCTGTTCTGGTGAGATCTCTAAGATCACGTCACTGGGCAATGCTTCCTCGTAAAGAAGTTTTTTATTTATAAGGAATACCTACCGCACATAAAACAGATTAAAAAAAAACAGCAAGTTAACAATGAATTTTCATAAAATTTTCTGCCCGCCCAGCCGTATGATTAATTGACTTCAAACAGCCCCATTTTGAAATCCAATATCTTCGTAAAGTACTGACGTACTTACAATAGTTCTTTTTTGTGTTTGAGTATATACGAATACACTATTTATGGTTAATTTTTATGTGCAATGCCAATAGGGAACTATTATTTAAACGTCAACTGGTCAATGAGCTTTTGGTCAGCTTATAAATGTATTTGTCAGCAAGTGAATAAAAAAAAAACGGTTTTTATGTACAAAAAAAAAACTGAAGTACTCCCTAGCAATAAGTTTGAACTAGGGTAAATCCGGGATATATGCCCAACTTTTTTTATTTTAATCTTATCTCCTAATATACAAATAATACGCACATGATTTTCATATGTGCACTTACTTTAGTCTTATATTTAATCGCTTTGTAGTGCTTTTTGTAGACTATTCAATAAATAAAGCGTATAATTTGAGTTAAAAATAAAACTAAATAACGGGATAGATGCCTCACATGCGGTATATATGCCCAAGAGCAAATTTTTTGGAGGGGATAGATGCCCTTTGCAAGAAAACAAATATTTGAATAAACGTTTTAATCAACATTATAAATTATTAAATATATATATTCTTTTCAGCTATTTATATAAAAAATGTAATAAAAACTAGTGTTTTTAATTAAAAATTGTATATATGAGATCAATAAGTTTAGGTACAACAATTTTATCATATTAAACACGGCAAGCCTAATTCGCCATTGGATAACGTTACTAATTTATTAACCATAACAAATTTCAATTAAAACACTAAAGAGATCAATCATCTTAGTTACAAAAATGAAATAATTTAAAAACTGCAAAACTAATGACCCATTTTGGCAGTAATAATTTTAAGGCCCCCACATTTATTGCAGTAATTGCGATACAATGTACATGATTCATGAAGCCACTTGAGGCACATAACACAACGGATCCAATCTACTTTGGATTTGGTGTTGCTATAATAGTCAAGACATTCCACGCAATAATCTTCATCTAGACTCATATCATCTTCTCCACTATTTTCATCACTAGAACTATATATTCGAACAGGTTTTGCCTTTTTAGACGTTTCTTTGGTTTTGAAACATAATTTGTCGTGTTTTTGTTTTTTTATTTCTTTAACTTCAAAACTGCTGTCCTCATTCTCTTTATTATCATTGTCACTAGAACTGTAAATTATCATAGCTGTTCGCTTCCTTGGGTTCCTTTTGATTTTAATTTTGTCTATTCTTTGTTTTTCAATGCTATTCTTTTTGTTACGTTCTTTTTCACTTTTATCACTTTCAATACTATTCTCAGTAATATCTGTATCGCTTGACTTATAATGACGTGAATTATTTCTTTTCTTCTTCTGTTTTGGTTCTTTTAAAATTAACTTTTTCTTTACCTTCTTGTTTCGTTCTTTTCACTGGTATCCCTTTTTTAGCTTTCCTCTTCTTTTTTTCCTCTATTTTGGAATCTGAATTCAGCACTGCAGCACCTTTTTTACCCCTTTATGAAAGGAGCGTCGGAAGCGTAGGAATTGGTAACGATTCATGAAGCAGTTTCGATGGAGTTTCTTTTTCCGTAGAAGTAGCAATATCACCAATAACTGACGGATTGTCTACATCAATTATATTATTCGTAACTGCCGGATTGTCTGCATCTACCAAATCATCAGCAAGTTCAACGTCCTAGATGGTATTCCGTGTCGTTTTGATATATCATTGACGCTAGTTAGTTTATTCGTCATTTCTGCCATAGCTGCAGCCAATGTATCCTCGGTCCGAGTAATGACACTCGGTGCATTTCCAATCTGAATCATATAACATACACTAAAGTACAGCAAGGGATAGATGCCCTTAGGGGCGAATATCCCAAAACTTATTGGGGCATATATCCCTTTTCACAGGGATAGATGCATCTGAAAAAAAATATGGTTAATACGTTTATTTTATAGTAAAAATGTAATTCATAATAATCTATATACATTACTCCTTATTCAGAAGCAAAAAACAAAAAAACTTACTAATTAACTCCAAAGTTATAGAGGGCTGAAAATCATCCATCAAGTAAAATCACGACTGTTTGACTCGTCACTGTCACTAGCGCTTCTACGCACAATCGCACGCGCCAACTCTTTGTGGCAGACTGAAGTGAGGAAGTGGCACGTTCGTATTATAAGGTATTCTTTTGATCACATGTCTTACATTTCTCACAATTGCACTGCGGCGTCTATCCCGCTTGGGCGTATATCCCGGAATTACCCTATACGTTGTCAAAATAACTTTTTAGCTGATTTGTCATAACCGATTATAATATTAATAAAAATTAAGTTCAAAAAAGTATAAAACAAGAAAATGTATCATCAGAAATGGTTAAGAACAAACTATTCAATATCTATTGTTGTTTAAATAAACAAAATGCATGTAATAATATGTTATTTGTGACGTCATAATAGCCAATATTCGTTAATTTAATTTAACTTTAATTTATACGGTTAACACAATATCCAGAGGACAACCAAGACGCCTTTTATGATACCGTATTTGTCAAAGTGTGACAAGGTTTAGAAGTAATGAGGGAACAGATGAACATACATTTCCATAAACAAACATACATACATACCGGGCTAACACATAAACCTCATTTTGCTTCGCCGTAGTCGCATATAAAAGTTTACTTATCATTTCATTCAGCACTCTGGTAATATTTACCAACCCATCAAACCTCCTTTGAGTTTTATACATTTAAACTGGCAATGAACTCCAATAGTACATTACTGCATTAAGTGTTATTTACAACCTCCCGCCAACAATCAGATGCACACCAAACTATCCCGTAATATCGAGTCAGATGTGTCAAATTGGAGCACTACCGGGACAGAACTTGGAACTCTCGAATTGACAACTGGATTGTAACTTCTCGGCCCCAGTAGGACAACTCGTGAATATGCGCTGATTGAGCGTAAAAGTTGTCTGCCTGGCTTCGTTGAGGTTCCGTAGGCTATTTTAATAAAATCACAAAATTAGAATCCAAATATCTCCATTCAACGATTGTCTGAATAGTAAATACAGGCCTCGCAGCTCAGTTGGTAGTAGCTCTGCCTTCTGCGCTGTAGGTTGTGGGTTCTATTCCCACCCAGGACTAACATTTGTGTGATGAATATGGATGTTTGTTCTGTGTTTGGGTGTTGTATTCAATCATTAGAATGTATTTAATAAAAAAAATATATAAGTAAATATGTAAGTTGTTATAATAATAATAATATACGTTTATTTCAGGTAACGTAAGAATAGTACAGGATGTTTAAATACTAATTCTAAGACCCATATTAATATTTATACCTTAAAACTAAAATACATACAAAATAGAACTTAAACTAAGGCACACGTGATGTCGCCGACGTGTTTCGGTGCGGGGATCTCGCGACAGGCGACCCTTGAATCGCCGGAACTTCACCCCTTTCGACCAGAAAATAGGGTTATGACGACAGTCTTATGTAAGATGGTGGTAGCTAGCCAGGCGGACTCAAACAAACATACCACGAACTAAACCAAGCACAATATTGTACTCCCCCTGAGGATCAAACCCGGGACTTCTGGATCTGACACCGGCGGTCAAACCACTAGACCATAGAGGCGGAAAATACAATACAATATTTTACCTTTACTTGATTAATTACTACAAGTGTGTTACCTAATTTTTTAACTAACTAGTTAGGTGCTGGGCACTCTTTGATCTACAAATAACACAATGTGAGTGTTTTACAGCACTCAACGAGCTAATAATTAAGATGTAAACAGTTGTGAGTAAAAAGTGTCCTTGAGTAAAACGGGTTAAAAATACCGAAGATTTGATGTAATGATACATATAATACATTTAGCAAGCCTCATAGCTCAGTTAGTAGTAACTCTGCCTTCTGCGCTGTAGGTTTTGGGTTCGATTCCTACCCAGGACAAACATGTGTGTGATGAATATTGATGTTTGCTCTGTGTTTGGGTGTTGTGTGTATATGTATGTATTTACAAATTAAAAATATATCCGTAATCTAGTTCCCATACTACAAGCTCCTTTACTACCCTCAATGTCCTGTCATCTTTATTATTTATTTATGTGCTTGACACTTTTATTTAATTAAAACATCGCAGGGTTCTGGAGCAATCCCGCAGAACTCTAAAACTCATTCCACGATATCCATACCCGCACAAGTGTCGCCTGATTCGAGAAACTTCTCGATTTAATTTATGTACTTGTTTGGTTTTGCTCTTATCTTACGTACGTGCTTCCCAAATGATCCCGTCAAAACCATTGACTTGCATATATTGATGAAATCCATCCACCAACTATCTCTCTTATTTGTCGCCATAATAACAATTCTTAAAACATTGTTGTGTTCCGGCATTTCAGTTCCTCAGTTTGTTGAGGATTCCGGGTGAAGTGCGCTTCCACCTTCGGCCTTATCTCAACTTGTTACCAGGTAAGATAAAGGCATCCATAACATCCATTGTAACAGTGGGCGGTCTTATCATTTAAAAAAGCGATTTGTACTAGACAACCTTTGCATGGATTGGATGGCTAGAAATAAGAAAGGGTAAATTAAATTATATATGTGTGTTTTTGCCGTGGCGGACCCCTCCAACTCAGCCCATGGATGTCGTAAGAGCCGACTAAGAGATCTTAAGAAGAAGAGCAGCAGCTTCTTTCTGTGTATTATCTTCTACACATTTACTGAGATTACTAATTAAACTGCCAAGCGTGGTGATTATGGCAAGACCCTCCAGCTTTAGAGGAGGCTTTGTCCAGCAGTGGACACTAGTGGGCTTTAGATATGATATGTATAAAGGCTTGTTGGTATATATGTTAATAAGTACGTATGGTCCAAATAAGGTAATCAAAATGTTTGAGGGAATGAGAATTATGGTCCATACACAGTAAATAGATGAAAAATCTGTTTCATCGCTAAAGATAAAATCATAGGTCTATTTTGCTGTTGTGGCACACTATTCTATTGCCTACTTACTTATGTGATTTCCTCTTTTGTTTCTTTTCATGGTTTCTTTTAACGATTTCATTTTATCATGTTTTAATGGTTATTTAAGTTTTTCTTTTGTGTACACATCGTATGTTTTTTTTAATTGTGTGCCCTAATAGTGAATTAATAAAATTCTGATTCTGATTCAGTTTCTGACTAAAACCTCTTTCCTGTTTAGATCACTCGCCCCGACAACATTCCGACGAACCTTCTGGGAAGTAACCAATGCCATAGTAACTACAGCTTACACTGCGGTGGATTACGAAACGAAGCGCTCTCTCGGAAAACTTCAAAGATAAATGATTAAGTTTTCAATTGTGGATAGAGAGACCGTTTTTGATGGGCTTTGTTTCGTGTTTAGTATCGTAGTTGGGATCTTAACACCACAAATTCATTGGTTCGGAAACGGATAGTGAATGGCTGAGTTACTAACTACTATTTGCATATTAAGCTATAGTAATACTAGTAGGTAGGGCCATGTAGCTTGCAGAATCATCGATGTACCGACGAAATTGTGGCGGCCGCGGGGAATCGGTGAATGGAGAAGGCTCAGGTATTTCGCTTTCCGGTTGGAACATCCACTAGTTGACTAAACATTCTTCTTCTTCCTGCCTTTATCCTTTTTAGCCATAAAATGAAGATGAATGTGGAAGAAATTACTTCTAAGCGATAAGACCGTATTATTGTGCATACATTTAAGCTATCCAGGTTTATTATAATGGTGTGTAATAAAGTACTATCATTTTCATTTTTACTATCGCATAGCTATTTGGCGTGGCAATGCCAACCAGTGTCTTGGCCACGATTCCGTCTGGTACTGGTCTGGAACAGCCAAGTTACCTATTGGCCGTTTATAACGGTCCTTACTTAATCCGACTGCTTCCTTTGTACATAGTTAGTCATTGTACAAATAATTTTTAACATTTACATTTACATAATTTTCTCAGTTTGATTATTTGAAAACTGAGAAAATATCGTAGAGTATCCAGGCTCTTTTGTAATCAAATCTCTTGTATAATTTTCTAGGTTTGATTATTTGAAAACTGTAGAGTATCCAGGCTCTCTTGTAATCAGATTTCTTTTATAATTTTCTAAGTTAAATTATTTGAAAACTGTAGAGTATCTAGGCCCTCTTGTTTTCAGACATCTTTTATAATTTTCTTGGTTTGATTATTTGAAAACTGTAGAGTATCCAGGCTCTTTTGTAATCAGATCTCTTTTATAATTTTCTAAGTTTGATTATTTGAAAACTGTAAAGTATCCAGGCTCCCTTGTACCTAATCAGATTTCATTTATAATTTTCTTAGTTTGATTATTTGAAAACTGTAAAGTATCCAGGCTCCCTTGTACCTAATCAGATTTCATTTATAATTTTCTTAATTTGATTATTTGAAAACTGTAAAGTATCCAGGCTCCCTTGTACCTAATCAGATTTCATTTATAATTTTCTTAGTTTGATTATTTGAAAACTGTAAAGTATCCAGGCTCCCTTGTACCTAATCAGATTTCATTTATAATTTTCTTAGTTTGATTATTTGAAAACTGTAAAGTATCTAGGCTCCCTTGTACCTAATCAGATTTCATTTATAATTTTCTTAGTTTGATTATTTGAAAACTGTAAAGTATCCAGGCTCCCTTGTACCTAATCAGATTTCATTTATAATTTTCTTAGTTTGATTATTTGAAAACTGTAAAGTATCCAGGCCCCCTTGTACCTAATCAGATTTCATTTATAATTTTCTTAGTTTGATTATTTGAAAACTGTAAAGTATCCAGGCTCCCTTGTCAATCAGATTTCATTTATAATTTTCTTAATTTGATTATTTGAAAACTGTAGGGTATCCAGGCACTCTTGTAATCAGATCTCGACGGTAAATGTTGTTCTCGACACAGCTTAGCGAGTGATGCATTGCGATAGCCGTCCGCCACTTACCTTGTGTTCGCCCCCTTAAGGATGGGGTGGGGGTGTAAACTATCGATAATAAGTTATTACTTAGTATGCGATTTGACTAATTATGCTGGATGTAAATTTATTAAAAGCCGTAAATGAACCCATTTTTTCAATAAGTTTATCTGTAATGTAAATCGTACCATCTCGATGTAAAACAAATAAAAAAAATATTTATCGGGATTTAATATGTACAAAGCGTTACTATGTCACGTCTAATTTGCGATAGCTTTTAAGCCCTCCTGCGAATAAACTAAATCACAGTGTAAAAAAATACAAGTTGGTACTATTTTATGTTTGTAAATACTTACAGCCTAGTATGTGAATGAAAAATTTTTCATTAGTAGTAAATTTATTCCAGTGATTTTTTTTTTTGCCAAGTACTTACTAAACAATGTAGTTTTAAGTTAACTCGATGTATAAAAAACCACCACACCATGTGTTAAGCACACCGTCAGTGTTTTACAACACACAGACGGTGTGTTTAACAAAGGAACGGGATGCTCAGCACCCGACGAGTGAAATGTGTGTAAAGTGTAAATGCTATGATGGTGAGTTGATCTGTTTACTTTTCCTAAAATAGGATGAAATGGTTTCAGTTTACTAAAATAAATTGCTAAAACCTATGGTTATTTATTAAAATTAATATCTAATGAGATTAAATTTAATATACATTTTGAAGACTGAAATTAATGGGGTATATAATATGAATGGGATAGATGGCGCTGTGTAGAATTAATGCCCTGTAGTATATATCATTATAAATAGCTCTTAAAAACAAAATTAGATTAGTGTGTTTAGCTAACATGCTTACGTAAAAAACCCTTTATTAACTGACCAGATCTTTCACTATACATTTCATATACTTACACTATATGAAGTTATCGATATCGATAAAAAGATAGTTGTAGTACCCCGTCCTTAGTTCTGAAAGCGCTGCATGTCGTGAAAGTGTTGATGGTATCGCCGGCAGGATGAGACGGCTTGCGACTAATGTAAGCTCCTTAAAAGCTCCCAGTGAGAACGCT
Organism: Venusia cambrica; assembly: GCA_951394065.1. Taxonomy (NCBI): domain Eukaryota; kingdom Metazoa; phylum Arthropoda; class Insecta; order Lepidoptera; family Geometridae; genus Venusia; species Venusia cambrica. The sequence continues at coordinate 11,731,473 of OX596045.1, read as the reverse complement.
TCTTTATGCTTCTTTATGCGCCATCCGCACGAGAGATTTTGATGGCCGCTCACGAGATAAGTGACTGTGATGAGTCTGGCGAAGCCTTTACGAGCGATAGCTACCGTTTTATGGTTTTGTCGCGGATTTTGAATAGTTATGAAATGTTTAAAAATCAAGGTGGTAGTTTCGATACAGTTTAGTTTATGATCGTACATTGAATAAATATTTTAATTTACTCTACTTTACTACTTGAATTACATAATTGTTTTAATATAAAAAAAAAACATATATGATAATCAAATTGGATAAAATTAAAGTTGTTCTCAGACTAGTAAAAAGTAAAAGTCTAGTAAAAACTGACATTGGCAAACACTTGGGGTTCCCATAATGAACCATAGAACATACAAGAAGAAGAATAAGTAGGTTTTTGAAGTGAAACTTTTTATTTGAGGGTTTTGAAATTCTGTAATGCAACAAGCCTTAGAAATAAATAAAAAAAAAAACATTTTTTGTGTGATGAAAAGTGGTGGGCCAGTTTTGCTTTGAATGAACCCTCGAAATACTCGCACTTGGGCGTTTTTTTATTTGTCAGGTAATCCTCATCTCCTCATCCATCAATTGATGCAGAAAAGTCGATAAACATGACATGTACTCAAATGATTATGTTCATTTCCTTAGGGCAATCTAGGTTATTGAGATATACAACATTATTTAATTCTGCAGTTCCTCCTTGATTTTTAACCCTTTGAAATTCCACCAGGGCTGTGATCATTCACTGAGCTGCTACGTACGGCACACGTAGCTATTAGTATTTCTATATTAGAACTCAGAAATATACAGGTGAGTTTTTTTTCAGGGCCACTGAGGCCAAGTCTGAAACCGTGAGAGTTATCGAAAAGACATGATGAGAGTTACTTGCTCAATAAAAAAAAAAACAAGTATTTTATAGTTTTTCTGAAAAAATAAGTTTTAAGAATTTTTTTTTTTTACATTTTCGAGTCTTTTGTTTGATAATAAAAAAAATAATGTACAGTGACTATGTGCCCAATGTTGTTTTAACAATAGTATAAAAATAGAAAATTTATAAATTCAACTTTATGAATTTAGTAATAGTTTTACGTATAGTGTGACACGTGTAAGCGAAGCTATTAAATCCTCTTTTGCTGTTCGTGTAGAACTTTTGAAAGTCGGAACGTCTTAAAAAAACCGTATATCACCGAATGCGAATATACAACTTTAGCGTTTAAAAACAGAATTACACTCATAAATTTCAGAATTAGAAAAAAGATAAGCAATACTGATAAAAATAATGTTAAAAAAAATCTTTGCTATCTGCAACTATACGGTGGGTACGACAATATTCAAAATGTTCAGCGTATAGTGTCCGTTAAATGTTTTTACTTAAATGAACCTGTTTAAATAGCCTATATCATCTTTCGTTACCACATGTATTTGCTGTTAAAACATTTAATATAATTATCATCCATATACTTATGTCAATAATATATATATATGTATTATATTTGTATAGTATAGTATGTAAGTACATAGTATATAATATGTAGGTATTTATATTATATAAGTGGTGTGTATATTTGTAGCATAGTTTTACTTATAATGTATTATATATAGTTAATTTAGCTAGACCCCTAATTAATATGTGCACCACAAACCACTTCTTTAGCCATGAAATCCTCTCCATCCAAAGGTTGTCTGGACGAAATCGCTTCTTAGCGATAAGACCGCCCATTGTATATACATTTTTTTTAAGTAATCTAGATATATTTTTAAGATGCACATCTTAAAAATATATAAAAATAAAGTATTTTCATTCATTCTTTAAAAAAAAAATTGCATTTTAGAGTTCTTTGTTTGATAATAAAAAAAATAATGTACAATGACTATGTGCCCAAAGTTATTGGAACACTTTCAAATTTATTAATAAATCTTTATGCATTTAGTAAAGGTTGTACGTTCAGTTCAGACTTTGCGTAAGCTATTAAATCCTCTTTGCCGTATTTTCTGTTCGTGATAAGCTTAAATTTAACCGTCATCGGGTTAAAAAAACATTCGCTTTTTGTGGTAACGCAGGAGATGACAAGGCACGGACACTAATGGCTGAAAAATATTAATGTTGTTGTACCAACCTTACAGTTGCAGATAGAAAAGAATTATTTGAATTAAGGAACTATTTTTTTTTTCAGTATCGCTTATTTTCCATGCCATTGTGCAAAAATGGAGAATCCAGAATTTGATCCATGACATAAAACCAACTTTATTCTAATTTTGAAATTAATTAGTAATTCTGTTTCCAAACGCTAAAGTTGTATCTTCGCCTTCGGCGATACCAAGCTCTTTGAAGACGTTCCGATTTTCAAAAGTTCTACACAAACAGCAAAATAGGATTTAATAGTTTAGGTTACACATTTCAGACTATACGTACAACCTTGACTTCATTGAAAAAAATCATAAAGTTGAACATATTAATTTGAAATTTTGAATGTTTTCCAACAATTTTGAGCATAATAGTCATCGCAATATTTTTTAATATCATACAAAAAAATCAATAGTGCAAAAAAATTTTTTTCAATAACTCAATTTTCTATCAAAACTATAATTTTTTTTTTCTTTAATGCAGAACTTATTTTTTTTTAATTGAGCACGTAACTCCTAACTTGACTTTTCGATAACTCTCACGGTTTCAGACTTGGCCTCAGTGGCCAATACGTACATATTTTTTTATATATTTTGTATGTATTTTCATAGTTCTGTGACCTGTACAAATGTTATGAATAAATAAATGAAATGTAATGTAAGGGCCGCAGATATGTAGGTAGACGATAGATGGTGGATGATTAAAATAAGGTTTTAAGAACCACTCTTTTAACAAAAGACTCACGACTTTTCCCCTTCAAGGACGATCACCTACTAAGGGGTAACTAATATCATCTTATATCAAATAAATTATTTATTCAGCATGTAATTCAGTGACGTGTTGCTTGCTGGTAGAACCCACTTCGTTGCTTTTAATCAGGCAGCCTTCCATTAAACCACTGAGGATACAACGACCAAAGACTTAGGCATGGCCTTACAAAACATAGTAGGGACTTGCTGAATGAGCTCGGATACAAGAAGCGCGCTCACACAGCTCCGCACTAATGTAATGAAATTAAATATTGTAAAACAAAATGTCGGCATGTAGGTAGGTACGTTAGTTACACTCAGATCCCAACGGTTTCCGAAGTAATTTATTACTGCAGCCAGAATGCATTTTAATTCGTTTTCACCATCAAGGATATTAATGTCGGCGCCCGTACCGGTAACGTTTGCTTTGTGAAAAAGCAACACGAAAACACATTTTTAGGGTTCTGTAGCAAAGGATGTTTTTTACATCTGAAGGTGGAAGCGCACAGACTGAGGAACTGACTGTCTTACCTCTAAATGCCGAACCACAACCACAAATTTAGGATTGTTGTTATGGCAAAAAAATTGCTTAGGTAAGGTTGAGTCTTGTGAGATAAGTGACAGCATACACTCAAGTAATTAATTATTTGGGTTCACTCCATTTTATACTAATAGTAATTGAAAACACATTACATTCACAGATATACATACATATAGCTTGCTACACCTGGCTCATAAATCAATATTTTAGACTGTCATCATCAACTCATCACTCTATAACGTTTTGCTTTAGCATTGGAGTAGCAAGTGTTTACATTACACGCGTCACGCCGAAACGTCTTTTCGACCACGCTAATCTCCAAAAGAAGCAAACTGATTTCAATGAGGCGTTCAAAAGTAGATTTGTAATATTTGAGTTAACATTTTCTGTTTTTAGGGTTCCGTACCTCAAAAGGAAAAAACGGAACACTCTCAGGATCACTTTGTTGGGTCCGTCTGTCTGTCAAGACCCTTTTTCTCAGGAACGCGTATATTGAAATTCATATCAAATATTCAAGTTATAATACCTTTAAGCTGTAACAAACTCAAACTTCTATGTTAACGCAATCAAAATAAACAGCAATTTAAGCCGCAGGGAATCAGAACCTAAAGGATACTTCCAGTTGACCTACAATCTTGAAATTTGGCATGAAGCAATTTTTTTTAGCACACACCAAAAAACCATTCCGAAAATCTTAAACTTTTAGTAATTATCACGTACTGTTTTTTTTTTTTTTAATTTTTAGAAACGATAAAGAGACTTAATTGATTTTAAATTAATGCTCCTCCAGCTACATTGTATGAGTCCGACTAACACTTGGCCGGCTTTTTTTTATTTCGAAAAAATCGTAAGAACATACATAATTGAAAACCACATCCAAATTGGTAAAGCCGTTTCGGAAATATGCGTGCACAAACATATAAGACAACAATTCTAAAATCACAATTTTTACGCTCAGCAGCTCATGAGTAGGTAGAACTAATTTTACTTGAAAATATTAAATGCACAGACTCGGCTTTTCTACGTTTTTTTTGTATGCATAATTGATGGGTTAGTTCTTGACCTCAAGGTTTGTCAGTCATGTCAAGGATGAGGTCTACGATAGAGCGATATTTCCCAGAACGCAGTAACTCTCCCGACCCTGAGAACTGACCACCAGATTTGTGATCATTCAGCCATGACTGCTTCTAAAAGCCAGCAATTCCATTGCCCGCTGTAAATCGCCTACTGCATGAGTTATAAATATAAAAGGACATTATTTTAACACAGAGCCATCTCGTTGAAAACTAAACAAAGCTTGTAGAACATTTTTTTTACCACTGTGAGGTGCTTCATCTCACCTATTTTTTCAAGTTATGATAAGGCCGAAGGTGGAAACGTACTTCACCTGAAATCCTCAACAAACTGAGGAACTGTTTATCTTACCTCTGAATGATACAACAATTAAAAAAATGTTGGTATGGCGACAGAATTAGGTAAGATGGTGGTAAATAGCCAGGCGGACTTAATACTTATATAGTCCTTCCACCAATAATATAATAAATAATAAATATTACAGGACATTAATTTCACACAGCGCCATCTAGTCCCAAACTAAGCATAGCTTGTAATATGGAAACTATATTACGGATAGAATACATAAATACTTTTTTTTTTGTAAATACATACTTATCATACAATACAACACCCAAACACAGAACAAACATCTATATTCATCACATAAATGTTTGTCTTGAACGGGAATCGCACCCACAACCTACAGCGCAGAAGGCAGAGCTACTACCAACTGAGCTGCGAGGCTTGTTAAAAAAAATCAAGCACAATATTGTACTCCCCATGGGAATTGAACCCGGGATCTCTGGATCTAACACCGGTGGGCGGACCACTAGACCACAGAGGCGGTTAATTTGTAGAACTAGATTACGGAAATAATACTCATATCCTTTTAAAAAACAACATACTTAACATACAATACAACACCCAAACACAGAACAAACATTATTCACCATACAATATGTTTGTCCTGGGTGGGATTCAAACCCACAACGAGCTCAGAAGGCAGATTTTCTACCAACTGAGCTGTGGGGGGTTGTTTTAAATGTTAAATTGCTAAAATTCACACTTAGCACATTTGTATTGATACCCCATTATACCTTTCCACGTAAGTGAAGCGTACATTTGTGAAGTCAGCAAAATAATGGAAAGCTTTTCAATACCATTTAGTTCCAGCCAAATCACCGGGCAGTTAACCCTTTACTCCCACTCGATTGGACCGGAACACAGTTATGTACCTGCTTTGTTCAAACGCGCTTACCCGTTTGACGTGATATTAACCCGAGCTATGCTTTAGTATACCTAGCACCTACAGACTCAAAACACGGTGTTTTCACTTTCCGCTTTACAGCTGAATATCGGAAGGAGGTAAATAATAATTTTACCTCTTTTTAATTTCAAAAAATGAACGAGGTTCTCAATTCATCTGAATCTTTTTTTATGTTTGTTCCCCGATTACTCGAATACGCCTGGACCGATTTGGAAAATTCTTTTTTTCCTTGAAAGGGTATTATATAGGTTTACCTACCTCCCAGGTTTTTCCGTCGTCTTGAAGTCAGCTTTTCAATACCATATAGTTGCCAAATCACCGGGTAGTTAACCCTTCAATCCTTTGTTTTTTTTTGTTCAAACCGTGTTTGACATGATATTGAGGCCCTGTCATTAGACGTTTCCTCTTTTTCCAATGGAAAATTATAGTACTTCTGAACAAGTCACATTTTTTTTTTATATATGTATTACTTTAGGTACCTATCTACATTAAAGGTAAGCTGAAAACATAATAGCTGAAAAATTTATCGATAAAAATATTTACTGAAAACATATAAATATTTACCAGCTTCAAAATTTACAAGAGAAATAATGTGAAACCAACAATGAATTTGACTTACGATTTATTTTAAATGATAGGTTACACATGTTGATCTACATTAAAGGTAAGCTAGTTTTTTGATACTAATTAAAAATTAATTTTAATCATGAATTATTTGTAAACTACAGGCGCACCGCGCGCCCGCCTTTCAATCAGTAGCTTTATTTACGATACGCATGAGCCGTGCAGCTTGCCGTTGAGGTAATCGTTTCTGCCACGATTTAAGTTGCGTAGCACGCCTTAACCCGAGATATGTACCCAGTACATCTAGCTACACTGTACTCAATATACGGTGTTAACCTTTGCGCTTTACACCTGTATATCGAAAGGAGATAAAAAGGATTTTACCTCTTTTTATCTTTAACGTGCCTCATATCTCAGCTGGTAGTAGCTCTGTCTTCTGCGCTGTTAGTTGTGGATTCGATTCCTATACAGGACGAACATTTGTGTGATGAATTTAGGTTTTTGTTCTGTGTTTGGGTGTTGTATCATGTAGTACGTAGATATGTATAAAAAAAGTATGTAAGTATTCTATCCGTAATCTACTTTCGTTATTACAAGCTATACTTAGTTTGGGGCAAGATGGCGCTGTGTAATATTATTAAATACTTATTTCATGTTCAATTCGAATCTACTAAGTATGCATGATGTTTGTTGGAGTAATTTTGCGTTGTCCTGTTGTATAATAAAACATTTGATCAAATTTGACTAACATCCGCTGCTCATATTTTTTCATTCGTTACAATAAAATGAACCTTACGATTACATACTGAGTCGATCAAAAATTCTTCAAAAAGGCTTCAAAATTTTTTTTTACTTTTTTATTTGAGGCGCTACTCACGCTTGACAAAAAATGTTTTAATGCCAAAATGTTTTTATCCATTAAGGTTGATGTTTCATCAGACACTGTACCTTATCTCCTAAGGTCATGGGTGTCCCCGTAATGTCAGAGACTTTCTTACTGGTCAGTTTTAAATTTGAATTAACGAATTGATATTTTTTTCGTATACCATCGAAACATCGCGACCTAAGAGTTCGAACCAAAATATTAAAAAACAAAATACTGGCTGGTTAGCAGGATAGGCCACCGGCAATTAAAAAAAAATCTTACTAATTTGAGGCAGGCTACAGTTTTTCAATCATTCTACCTTGCCTGGCTTTATATATTTCTATGGCGCCGCTGGCTGGTTGTATGACATGAAAACTAATGAAAAACGCGCAAACTACGCCCTACTCTGACGATAGCTAATGACTTCAAAAAAAATTTTCAATGTCTAGTGATAAATGTAAAGTTGTTTGTTATTATATTTTTTCCACCTAATACCTACTCACTTTCGTTTGCAGCTTTATTAAATGTAGAGGAGCACTAAGATATGGCTTTAAGCAATTCTAAGAATCATATCTAGTACATATATTTTGTTTACAAACCTGATAGATATAATTGTCACAGACACTTCCAAATGAATAATATATCTACTAGATACACAACGATTATGATTTACAACCATTTAGGATATAGTGAAGTGCTTTTAGATTCAGGCTGGAAAATTATGTCACTACTTTTGTATTAAAATTTGATAAGATTTATCACACTTGAATACTAAATATAAACTTATCTACCAGACGATCATATAAACTTTTATAAGATAATTTAGTGTTTAAATTTTAGCACAACTATGCTTAGCTTACTGATTCCTTTCAGCCTTGTGCTCAAATACAAAAATCGATACCAAAAAAGAAAACCACTATTTACAAAAACATAATAATTTAATACAAAAGTATTTAAACAGTTAAAGTAATAATCCTGTTCTTAACAGGACGTATTATTTTCGTATAGTTGCCCAACTTTGAAAGGAATGGTTTGTATTTCAGCTTTGTTGGTTTCGTCGGCGTCATTCTTTTTGTTTCTGTCGTTGTGGGCACGTTGTAGTCTATATGCTTCATGCTTAGATTACTCTCGGCCAGTTTTCTCATGAACGTTTCAAAATTGGACAGTTTCATGCTGTTTTTCTTAAGAGGTACGATGTATTTCTTAATCTTCCCGCTTTTCACCTTTTTCTGTGTGTTTTTCTGTTGTATCACTTCTACTTTGACTCTGTATATAACTGTGTCGTTGTTTCGAGTGGCAAGGTGATGTATGTGCTCGGCGTATTTTTCGAATTCTGATTTGGTGGAGCCTAAATTGTTGCTTCTTATTTCAAACCTCTTTGGTATGTCCGAGCTCTTTAGTGGGTAATGTGACATATGGAGATCTGAAAGATTTTGATTCATTCAATAAAATGTAAAATTATGTTTCTGTAATTTTATTCTGTTTTATGCTTAGATACATATTTAGGTTTATAATTGACCGAGCGAACGAAGCGTCTCAGTTTCGAGATTGACCAAAAATGCTTATGTCCGCTGTCTGTCGGTTTGTTCTTGCCTACAGGTCGCATTTTTCAACCGATTTTGATGAAAATTGGCACACATGTTCCTTGAGTATTAATTTTTTTTGTCGATTTTGTTGATCGCGATTTTTGATTAGGGGGAAATAGGGGGGGAAAGGGGGGAAGTTTGCTGTAGCGTTATTTATCAACGGATTTGAATTAAATTTGAATGACACACTAATCATTTAATTCTACACAAGATGTTGTGAACACCCTATTTAAAAGTCGCGTGAGGGTGCAGTGATACGGGATTCTGGAAAATATTTTCGCAATGATGGGAACGAATATAAATACAATTGGTCCCTGCAGTGTAGGAGTGCACTATGTCAGTTTCCCATCATCCTGTTTTCCTGTATTTTGATTTATAAGCCGTGGACTTTTATGGGCTGTAATGCTGATGATAATGATGATGATGATATATACAGCATTTATAGCCAGAATGTATCATAAGACAATTCCACTAAGCCCAAACAATGCTGGGTGAAATTGTTTTTTTACGGAGTTTCGGTGAACATCGTCATCATCGTCATCTGATGATGAAGCCAAAGGCCTACAAGGAAGGCAGGCAGTTCAGTGGGACTACTACGTATCATCATTACTGCGATCAACAACGCGCCTGTCAAGCGTGGTGATTATGTCAAAATCCTAATATTGATGATGATGATTCTGGAAGGTAAGCAGTTCTTTAGTGACTGTAAGCACTACAGAAAAACAGAATACGCAATTTCGTTTACTTGGATGACATATTTTTTCCAGTTATTTTGATATAAAAACCAAATTACTGTACCGATTTTGATTAAATTTCTATGGGTGGTCCCATAGAAATTTTATCAAAATCGAAAGTGGCCATACTTTCGAGGGGAGGATTTAGGTAATTTTATATTATAAGGATAAGGTAAATGTTTTCGCAAAATCAAATCATCATACTGACATTTTTATTTTATACATCAGATAACAATATTACAGATAAAATAACATGAAATAGTCTTGAAATGATATGTAAAAATAAAATAATGTCAAATTGAACAAAAATAGACCGAAACGATCTGAAAGTCGGTTCATTATAGCTGTGACCCAGTAAATTTGCACAGCACTGTCTCACATACCTGAGAGAGCATTAACTACCCTGTTAATTAAAATAAATAATTTTGGTAAAACAGTAAGAATAACCATAAGGCAACATTTTAGGGTCAAAATCAATATGGCGTCCCTCTTTTGTAAAAGTCACAGAAAGGCTGTGTTGCCAACAAATATAAAGTTCAATAGCATGGTACGTATAAAAATTTAATTCATTTATTTCTTCCTCTAATGAAATTCATTATTATATAATTGGAATATTTTTAAATGAATTCTGTTGAAACTATTATTTCAATATCGAAAGTAGGTTATTAAATTAATCTTAGTTAACTTTAATGAGGCGCTTATTGGGCTGGTTCATTAAATGTTAATTATGAGTACTGTTTTATCTTCATTAACTTATTATATATACTAGACTATACTTCAATAACTAGCTTTTGCCCGCAGCTTCGCTGGCGTAGTACCGTGTAGAAACTATGGAGTAAACTATACTCAATCCAATCGATCACTTCCGCTATTTCGTTATAAAAAGGTTACAGACGAACAGACAAATAAATAGACAGAAGCACTTTCAAATGTCTGAGAATATAATAAATGGATTTATGAGTTTGTATGAGTTCAACTCTGCCTTAGGTATGTAAGTATAGTCTCTATTCTCTATTTTTTATAGTTTTCTTCCATTTTTACTAGCAAGTAGCCCACCTGATTTTAAATGGAATACCTATAACAGAGCTTTACTGCGTAGGTAACTCACGAATGACATGGGCCTACGTTACACTGCATTGCGCCCGTCGACATGAGAAATAAAGTTAATGTAGAGGAAAAATAGCCTTGATAACTATACAGGCTTTAAAAACATATGTGGTAACCAACTTAACCACGTGATCAGACGGCACGAGATCAGATGGGAAAGAAGATACATGGACAAGTTGTGTAAACAATAACAGGGATGGTTAAGTAAATGCATAAGACTTGAGGGCCGATAGGAATCAGTAGGTAAAAAAACAAAAGTGTTGAATAGGGTTTCTTGGGGAAAAGGTAGGAAAATCATGACTTAGTACAAAAATTAAGACTGGCTCTGACTATTTAGATTAGTGAATTAGCACTGCTTTTCTGTGTGGCGAAACAGCCGCGTCTTGTTTATGCTTATATCTGGTATCGAATTGAATCACATTAGCTACCGTAAGACCGTTACAAGGTATTTCAAAATAAGCATATTAAATTAAAATACATACAGACATAGCCCCCGAAGCTTTAGGTAAATATGGGAACTAAACTGCGGGGAACATGTTTCTTTCATTTACTGTTTGTATATACAAATATATACAAGCAAACATATATATTCATTTCACAAATATTTGTCACAGGTGGGAATTGAACTCACAACCTACAGCACAGAGAGCAGAATACCAACTAAGCTGTGATTCCATTGTACAAATTGTCTCTGTATTTATTGATAATAGCAGATTTATTCAGTCAGTATATTTTAACTATTTTTACTTTTATTAGAAACTAAAAAAGTATCAAATGCATTATCTTTACAAATGATATTAGATACACAATCAAATAGTTTTCTTACTTTCAAAATACTCCTGTGAACACACAAATCCCACTAGCACAAAACTCAAAATCGGCGTAACTATACTCATCCTGAGGACTTTGACGATTCTACATATCACAGACAGTCGTCAGGTGTTTTATACAAACGAGAATACGAAATAAAAAGGGAACAAGTCAGCAAACGAGTAAAGGCGGAAAATAAATAAAAAATCCGTACAATGACATTTTCTCGCTGTGCGGTGTTGTTTAGCGAAGGTGGGTGTACTGGGAAAGATACGCTCGTAATAATTGTTTTAAGATAAGATACAAATTTATTACAAAAATATTACAAATTTGCATGACAAGGGTACCGGCTCCCCACAGACCCAAGATCACTATATTTGCGGCTTTTATGATCCTCAGTTGAATCTGCAACCGTATCATTATAATATATATTATTATGTTATTAAGCCGCGTATTTTATAGATCATTAAAATTTTGTATTAGCTTCTGTCCGAGACTGTGACACTTTGTCCATGTTGACTTTAGATTTTGGTCCTAAGAGATTTGGATCATGTGTGAGTATCAAAAATAAAATACTATATTATATATATGTCGGAGCATGGTCGACGCTGCCCTTCTAGTGTTAAGCGATTGTAACTGTGTGTTGATTTATTTTATGATTTAAGCCATCTATTGGTGTTATTTCCATTGAGTTTTAAGCGCCGCCTATCGGCTATTGATTTGGAAACGTCAAGTGAATCACTTGGGTGAAGTCGGTGCAAGTAGACAGAGGGCGCTTCATTTTACTTTGGATCTGTCATTCATTCATTCGTTTGATCGTTCGTACATTCGTTGTCATTTGTTTTGACTGAAAAGCGAAAGGAGACACACTTTTATTCCGACTATTGAGCCAAACGGTGGTTCGTGTCTACTTTGTGCCGAACTCACCGCGTTTCCACTTAACCGTTTAAAATCAGATCAATCCTGTGCTATTTGTTAAAATTTGTTATTGTGATTTTGAAATAAGCGTGTGAACTTCCTTTCAAGAGCCTAATTTCTGATTGTACCATGTCCGATCTACCTTCCGACGCGTTCCGATACCAGCATTCGTTATATAGTTCGTCATTCACGACTCACGACAACTGCACTATAAATACACACAAACATTCAACAATATTCTCTACACATCTCGCAAATTCTACATACGGTATTTTATTTTTATTTTTATTAAACGTACAACGGGTAAACTCTTGGCCTTCATGTCACCTGATTACAAGTTAATTCTGATTCCTTTGTACATAGTTAGTTTAATTGTACTTTTTATGGAATAAATGAATAGAAAAAATAAAAATAAAAAGTTAAGATAAGACCGAAGGTGTCTTCTGTTGCCCAGACACTTCACACTGGTATCAGGAGTGATATTACCTGTAACTCTCATTATCCTTCTCAATAGCTTCACTTATCTGTACATATCTTTAACCGCCTCTGTGGTCTAGTCCAGAGGTCCCGGGTTCGATCCCCATGGGGAGTACATTATATTGTGCTTGGTTTGGTTGGTGGCAGGACTTTGTTTAAGTCCACCTGGTCAGCCGCCTTGTGTTCCAGCATATATTATTAAAATTTACACCGTTATTATTTTACTGTAACAGTGAACCCCAAATATCCTCGATAATGTGTTATGAAGAATGAATGAATGAATGAATGAAAAATACTTTATTGCAGACCTTAAAAATAAAACTGGATAACATAAATAATGTACATACAATGGGCGGTCTTATCGCTTAAAAGCGATTTCTTCCAGACAACCTTGGAATGGAGAGGATTTTATGGCTAAAGAGGTGGTTGGTGGTGCACATATAATAGGTGTCTAACTAAATTGACTATATATAACACATTATGTTCAGCTATGAAGATATATGAAGAATAATATACCAAAAACATCTCGCTCGTACCTTACCCGCTCATCCACCTTAACCCTGCACGCGCTGAGCCCAGTGTCGTGATTTAAATACGTGTTATCTTACGCTTCCAGGGGTGTTGTTTATGGTTTTAATTTCATGATGAGCTTTTTGTTTCGTTTTAGGAGACACGAGTTTAGTTCCATTTTATGTCAGCTATGTTGCTAGAGGTTGTTAAATAATATTCATTTCCAATACGATTTCCCAGTAATACTTATTGTATATTACCAATAATATCGGTAGTACTAAAAACGAATTCTGTGGATAAGATCATATATTTTAGTTGTTCGAACGATCTCACATATCATCACTTTAACACCAACTTCAGAACTACCTCTATCGATAAAAAAAAAACTCGTGAAGCAATCGTTTCCGTTTAAATTGTGAGCAGACATTAGTTAAAATAGGTATGTTTAAATATTTGAAGAACACTCAGCACCAAAGTGAAAATGAATGTTTGTTTTAAATTATATTTTTTTGAATGCACTCATAATGTTAGTCTGAAACGCTTCTGTATAAGTCAAGGATTTAGCTACTAATATAATCTGACCGATTCCTTTATACATAGTTAGTTTAACTGTACATTAAATAAATATTGTTTCATTGCGAGAAAGTATTACTTTGCTGCAATAAATACATTTTTAAAACATAAAGTGAGATAGCAAGTGGGCCAGGCATCACGCCGCTTGTCTTTCGCCTTCTATCACCTACGCAACCAGGATCGTACTTCGACTTAATCAATTCTATGGTAAGTGGGTGAAGGGGGCCATAACCACTATCATGCAAGTCAAATCGACCAATTTGTGTCCGAATTACTATTCGATCTATAATCAGCTATTAGATATGTAAGTAGGCTTACAGTCCCATGGATATTCACTAGATCTATATACACATCTATATACATCGAAAACTAAGCGTATACATTTTTTTAGACATTACCTTTTAATTAAAAAGAAAGAGAGAATTAAACTGATTTAATAAGAGCACCAGCTTACTTCTAGTTGGATTGTTCATTACATTAAAGTTGATATATTAATACTAATTAAAAAAAATCCCATTTTTGGACGAAGCTCCATCCAGCAGTGGGTATTAATGGGTTGTTTAAGAACAGTTGGTTTAAAAAATATTTAACTTAACACGGTCAGCTACCAAGACATTTATTTCACAGCCCCATCTAGCCCCAAACTAAGCAAAACTTGTAATATGGGAACTAGATTACGGATAGAATACTTAAATACTTTTTTTTTTGTAAAAAAATATTCTCATCATACAATACAACACCCAAACACAGAACAAATATCTATATTCATGACACAAATATTTGTCCTGGTTGGGAATCGAACTCACAAAGTACAGCGCAGAACGCAAAGTTACTACCAATCGTGGTATGAGGCTTGTTAAACGGTAACTGATGGTAAGGAACAGAAATTCTTGCCCTCATCTGTTTTTTAGGTTTATTTTAGATAAGCGTGCTCTATCTTAGGCTACATCTTTACTTGTTTTTCGTTTCGTTTCGTTTTTTTTGTAAGCTGATGATCAAACGCTTGGCTATATCATCAATAAAAATAAAAAAAGGATTGGTCAGCTCCAAAATGATGTGATCCGCCATAAGTAATTATATGGTGCCAAAATAATTTCTTTGCTGATTTTTCCTGCAGACCGTCATGGCCGTTAAAATATTTGTTATTGTAAATTGTTTTGTTTCTCTACATTTATAACCCCATTTCTCCAGCATACCTCCGTGAGTGATTTAATTTTCTTACTCCTCGCGGTGTGCCATGCAGGTCGATTGTCTCTCTCCGTCTTGCAACTCCTTCTCACTCTTTCACGCGTTAAAGTGACTCGTTTACTGTACAAGCTGTCAGGCTGTCGGATTCTATTCCACATAATGATCCGTGCATGGATATGGATACATCTTTAAAGGTTTTTAAGATTAAAGTAAAAGAGTATTATCTGTCTTTGTGTGTTATCCATAGCTTAACATAATTTATGTATTTATCCATTATATTCATTCATCTTAATATGTATATATTTATAAATATTCTATTTACTTATTATGTGTTTGTATAAAATATGTAAAAATATATTTTTGTTCATTTAGTGGGTATTAAACATATTTGTGAAGGTATACTTTTGATATATGTATGAATATTTCATTTGTCTATTAAAACTTTATTTTAATTCAAGTACACTTTTCTACTTTTTCAGTGTATCACCTCTCTCTCTCAAAGGTTTGCTGGTAGAAAACTCTGTAAGGGTTAAGCTCGCCTCTGTACATATATTTTCTTATGACATGTTAAAATCATATTAATGTGTACAATAAAGGATTACAAGAATTACAAGAATTTCATAGTTACACAACAGCACTGTTGGGTTGAAAACATAGGTAATCTAGGTAACTAGTCCTTATCTAGATTCCATTGTACGTTAGTACACCTGTTCTCGGCATGAATAGCTCAAGGCACAATAACTTCAAAACAAGATTGCTTTGAATATTGCATGTGAATATCAGACAGTGGAGTCTCTGCAATCTTATTCTATTACAATGCATTTAGAAAGTCACTAGCAATCAACTTCAATCTTTTGTCTGTGTTGGATTTTGCAAACGTATTATTTTCTTGTGGAAAATAATACGTTTAACTGCCTCCCGCGGCATTGCCAACGTGGATTTTTTTCTCAAATAGACAAGGCTTAAAACATATGTATTACATCATTAACTTTATCGTTCATTCAACAAACCAACTTTTGAGAGAAAGTTAACAGGTGCCAAGGAATATTTTTTTCCATACATATTTCAGAATTTTTTGCACACTTCCTAGGGGTAGTTTTATAAGTATAAAGAACTTTGTTTTAATCGTTTACTTTATAGTTTATTTAAACCAACTTTTGAGTGAATCGAACCAATTAATATTTTTTGTCCATACAAATTTCAATACTTAGATGCAAGCCTCCTAGGTTTAGTTTTGTAAAAATAAAAACTACTATTTTCATTAGTTACTTCATAGTTTATTTAAGCAGAGTTTTGAGTTTTACTTAGAATATAATTTTAAATTGTGTATCTAAATGTTGAATGGATCATCAAAAAATGTTTCAAGTTATTACAATAATAACACTTTTTATTCAATAAAAAGTACAATTAAACTAATTATGTACAAAGGAATCAGTCAGATTACCTAAGGACCGTTACAAACGGCCTATAGGTAACTCAACTGTTCCAGACAGAGGTCCAGTACCAGACGGAAGCGTGCCCAAGACACTGGCTGAATAGCTATGCTAATTCGCTGTCCTAAATAAGAGCCAGCCCTTGGGTCGCGTGTCGCCTCATTCAAAAGCCCCGCAAGATTTTTGAGAACCCGGAGGGCACCGGCTCCCCACGGAAAATAAAAATGAAAAATAAAAAAATTACCATCCCGAGGTTCTTGCCTTTCTCCTTGTGTGCCGGTCGCGATTCCGAACATGCGGTAGATTTGACGTTTCAAAATGATCCTAAAAAGTAAAAGTAGCTACGGAGATGAGTGGTAACAAACATTCACACAAACATTCACACAAACTTTTGCATTTATACTATTAGTGTGATGAGATAGATAGATTATGGGTTAGCTCTTGACTTCTAGTTTTGTCTAGCTCTAAGCCACAGTATAAATAAATAAATCAATCAATATTACAGGACATTAATTTTGCAGTGCTATCTAGCCCCAAACTAAGCATAGCTTGTAATATGGGAACAATCAGAGATAAAATACTCAACTACTTTTTGTAAATACATACGTACTATTATGATACAACACCCAAACACTGAACAAACATCTATATATCATATTCATCACAGAAATGTTTGTCCTGTGTGGGAATCGAACCCACAACCTACCAAGCGCAGAAGGCAGAGCTACTACCAACTGAGCTATGAGGCTTGTTATAGTATGAGGTCGATGTATCCAGCTCCTGGAAAGCAGCTGTCTGGGCTTGACTTCGACAGGAGGGTGTTGCTTCCCAGGTGGACCTTTACAGGTCCTTCATGGTTTTCTTTATTCTTTATTGAACACACAAACACATAATATTAAAAAATAATTCAGAAAAATTATGTACATTGGTGACCATAACCCTTGTAGAGTTTTCAAACAGCCATTCCTGGATCATATAGAGAGGTTGCAATAAAACAACTTATATAAAGCTAAGTAAAACAATGCAAATAAACTTACATACTAAAGATAATACACAAAAATTGGTAATATATATTCCTAGCTATAACAACAGCAGAATTAACATACATACCTAAACGTTAACATAAATATTTTTTTTTATTGTAATTATTGTACGACGGGGAAGCGCTGGACCGATTTTGAATTTTCTGTGTTTTAATGGATGGTTTTTACACCGAGTCTGGACTCGATAGGTGGCGCTGTGATTGCCACTGGGTGATAAGAAGTAGTTTTCGTTCCGGTAACACAATATATTGTGTGCACACAACATACAGACATACAGACAAAATTACAATTTTATCGCTAATTGATCGTGTAACATCGAAACTACTGTCCAAATGTGTTGACATTGCACGCCATTTCACCCCGTTAGTTACAAACGTAAACAAATTAGGGATAATATACCTTCTCGATAATGAACGTGATTCGACCGACGTTAATTCTATTATTTGAGGTCCTAGTTTATTATTACCTAGGTATTTGAATGAAAGAATGAATGAAAATACTTTATGGAACACCTTTAAAATAAAACAGTATTCTTACTTTAAAAAAATATATACAATGGGCGGTCTTATCGCTTAGAAGCCATTTTTATTCTAGACAACTTTTGAATGGAGAGAATTTTATGGCTAAAAAGGAGGTTGGTGGTGTACATAATTTGATAAGGTTCTAGCAAAATTGACTATTATACATAATACGATTATGTAAAGCTATGTGCTACAAATATACACACTACTTCATAATCATCATCATCATCCGCAGCCTGATTTCACCCACTGCTGGGTATAGGCCTCCCTATGCATATGCCACGCCCAACGGTCTTGTGCCCTCTCATCCAGGTGAGGTTTGCGATGCTGGTAATATCGTCGGCCCATCTTGCTGCTGGACGACCGACATTACATAATATAAATACATACATAGGTATTATACTACAACTAGTGTTCAAGCACCTCTGTGGCCTAGTGGTTCGCCCACCGCCATCAGATCCAGAGATTCCAGGTTTGTGTTTGGTTTGGCTGGTGGTAGCACTTTGTTTCAACCTGGCTAGCTCCCAACATACCTAAGTCTGTCGCTTAAACAACTATTCTAAGCTGTTGTTCCGGCATAGAGGTAACATAGCCAGTTCTTCAGTTTGTTAAGGACATACCCTACCATCAACCAAACCGGGCACATATTTGTACCCTTCCCTGGGCATCGAACCTGGGATCTCTGGGTCTGATACCGGTATGCAAAGCACTAGACCAGAGGTGGAAAAAAAATCATGATTTTATACCACCGACCAAAACTGACTTTCGGAAAAATCAGGTAGGTACATGCCCAAATTTAATATACCGCAAATGTATTTGGAATCGGCATCTTATTACGATTTTGATACCCATATGGGTTAGTTTTTTTTATTTGTAGCATGAATATCATGAAATTAACATACAAATATACTTTCGAAAATATAACCATCCTTCTATGGTAGTTGTGAAATAGCCAAACTCTGACTTCAACACAAAATCCGTGAAACATAGAAAGAACGAAAATCCGTAGACCACCTGATGTTAAATGCATCGCTTGCCTTTAACAATGCTTTACTGCGTAGGACATATTCACAAAGGACATAGCTTACATAGCACTGCATTGCGCCTCTTAACTTGAAGCATAAAGAAGCTTTAATAAAAAAAAAATAATCATCACACAAATGTTTGTCCTGGGTGGGAATCGAACCCACAGCCTACAGCGCAGAGTTACTTACTTAGCTGTTGGGCTTGTTAAGCCTCGCGTGTCCTTAATTTCACCGGCAACGCAGAACACTTGGCGACTGAAATAGGTATAGTGGTAGTACTTCCCGGGACGAGCCCTTTTACAAGGGGCTCTACTACACTTAAAACGTGTCTATTTCTCAAAAAAATACACTTTTACCCGTAGAGTGTCCCCTAACAATGTTGTGAATAATACAAAGATGGGGTAAAGAGACTCGCTAATAACGAGCGACGTAGACGGAAAATGCAAATGAATTCCTGCCAGGAAATTCTTGCAGATGTAAAATTCACACTCGTTTTTTACGTATTGCTTTCTGCAATGAGAGATGCTTTTTTTTCTGTGGTGCAGACTTTTAAAAAACTTATCTATGCATCTATATCTTTGTTAACTAATATTGTACACTTTTTCCATAATATTTACAATATTGCTTCTGACTCTACGTAGGTTTGCTTGAAGAAAACTCTTATATAATAGCCTGAGCCTTATATCATAGCCCTAACTTGTATCATTATTTCTATGTGTGTAAGTATAAAAATATCTTCTTTACAAATAAATAAAATCGACATGTCTATTTGTAATGTCTATTTGTAAAAACATTTTACAATAAGCATAACATTAATATATTAATATTTTGAGCTTAATTTTACATTTTTGATGACAATTGTCAAAATGACATCTGTCATATGAAATGTAGATCAAATCCGTAGCTATGATGTGACATGAAAAAGGAAGTCTAACGAAGAGTAGTTTCAGAGATGTGGCAGTTTGAAGTTTGACAGCTGATATCAAAAGTGTGGTTCAAGACTTTTTATTTAGTTTAATTCGAGTATTTTTATGTTGGGTTTAGATTTACTGTTACATCTGACACCTGCCGTTATTTTTAATAAACTTTAAATGCCCATATCTCAGAAGCTCTTCATACTTGACTGCTAGCTCTAAAAAATTATAAGTATGTTCAAAAATTGTTTAATACTGTACTATTTTTCATCCACGCTGAACTTAATTGACGTACTAAAATTTAAGTTTTACGTTTATAAACGTTGTAAACTAATAATTAAGGGTGTTACTTATAATTATAACCCTTAAATACTAGTAGGTAACAACAGCACCAAACTAAAACAAACTTTGGTTGAATTGTGAACGTGGCCAAACGAATCTTTGTCAAAAGGCATCAGTCGAAATGTACCTTTGCCTTAATGCCTGTAGGTGAAATGAACCAAAAATGTAATATAGTTCAGTTAAATGGTGTCTTGTATAAATAATCATTCTATGAGTCGTCATATGTAGGTGACAATGTAACAAGTTGAAATATGTTTCGGAAAGGCGTAGTGGACCCAATTCTTTTGGCTCGTTTGGAAAAAAATATGAGTGTTTGCTTACGATTTGCGCGCACACTTACACCTAAAAGCGACATGAATTTGTTAGGTCTTTCTTTTTTTTCGTTTAAAATAAATGAATAAACATTTGGCTTCTGAGTAGGGATCAAATTCAGGCAAATTGTAAGATGCACACGTACCTACTATCATCTCATATGATGGCCTTACAGCTCAGCTGTTGGTCAATCAGACTCTGTATTATAGATTGTGGGTTCGAATCCCACCCAGGACAAACATGTGAAGAACATAGATGTTTGTTCTGTGTTTTATCTTTCGTATTTATAACAGGTACATTAGTATTATTTAAACAATCTTGTTCACATAATAAGTGTACTGTATAATATAAAGTGTACAGTACAATATCTTCTTTCATGTTTCAGTTTTCTTATTTTATGGTTACGTTATACTTACATAACCAATTTTAAAACGTGAGTTTTCAAAAACTGGAAGGAAGATCTATTAATAGAAACTTATGAAAAATGTAGTCAATCACAAAAGTCAGTGTTTCCCAAAGGATTTCGTTTTAATTTACTTTATTTCATTAACTCTTTATTAAACTAGTGTACAATGGGTGGGCATAATGCCGATGGCATTTTTCTTATCTCTTTTGACAGGACGCGATCAAAAATATCCACATAATTAATATTTTTAATTTTAATTACAGACATATACAATAAGATACAGATAGGTATCCTAGTGTGGGAGCTAGTGTTATTTTTTTTTCTTATTCATTTTGTTTAAACTTACTTTATCTACCTACTAAGATAATGCTAGAATTGCATGCACTAGCACGCATGTTTGTTTAAATGTTAAATAGAATGTATAATGAATAATTGTTGGCTAGAAAATAAATAAATTATTATATTATTATTACTAATTGTGCGAAATTTCATTAGTAACCTTAACAGTGCAAGACATAGGTGCAAACTTAAACAGGTTTGTTCTAGCCACAAGTAGAACATACATTCATACATTGGCTCCGACCTCGCAAGTAACTGTAGTTGTCTTAAGCCTATCATAGCGCGTAGTGGTTATTATTGTACTCGTTACATTTTAATTTCATGGCCACACAATGTGATAAAACAGTATAAAGTCATAACACTCAAAAAATCCTGATAAATAAAATTACCGGGACCCGGTGCAAGCCGGAACTAATCCTATCGGCATGAAGGTAGTGCCGCAGGCTTAGGGTCACATCGGATCCGGTAATCGGATTTCAAGTTTTAATTACTAGCTTGTGTAATTAATAGCCACTCAGCTGTGTTTCGCACCAGCAATATATTTCTGCTCAACTGGGAAACAGGTCTGACTTTCATTTTCATTTTGTAGGAAAAAGAACTGGCCTAATGCAGACATGCAAGCCCTGGTTGCGATCCGCATTTCAAATCATATATTATCGTTTCTCGTGATGTGCTTGGCCTTCATCTCATCTGATTTTTAAGTTATGATAAGGCCGAAGATGGAAGCGCATTTTACCTGAAATCCTTAACAGAAAATGGCTATCTTACCTCTAAATTATAGGAACACAACAATTTTAATCGTTGTTATGGCGACAGACTTAGGTAAGATGGTGGTAGCTAGCCAGGCGGACTTAAACAAAGTCCTAACACCAACCAAACCAGACCTTTGAGAGAACAAACTTGGGACCTCTGGATCTAACACCGGTGGGCGACCCACTAGCCCACAGAGGCGGTTAAACTTCTAAATATTATGAACATCTGCGCTAAAATCGATGGATGCGATGAAAGTACCAACAAACGTCTACTTAAACATTTAACATGAAATTTATGGTGAGAATCAGGCAATTCCCACGGGATGAAGGGAACAAAGTTCCAACCCGACGGGTTCTCATAAACATGTTTAACTTCAGTAAATGCCGCAACCCAAAGTTACAGCTCACTCGAGAGGAATAAGTGACCCAAATCAGAGATGTTTTGATTCAATAAAAAATATAGGGTATGTTGTTGATGCCACAAACTATCCATACAAAAACCATCCCTAGTTGCTGTCCGTGTCCAGCGCTAAATAACTTTTATCTTGAAACTTGGAACATTAGGCCTGTGGACCTATTTTTATTGTCCAAAGTTACCGATCCAAAATCGTTTATCTTCATTGTCTTTAGCATCGTTTTCGCAGTGTGAATTATTATTCCCATAATGATTGTATTGATTTTAACGATCATTCGCAATCAGCGCACGAGAAAAAGGCTTTTAATTACATGTATTTTAACCTCTGTGGTCTCTATTGATGTCAGATCCAGAGGTCACGAGTTCGATTCCTAGGGAAGTACAATGTTACGCTTGGTTTGGTTGGTAGTAGGACTCTGTTTAAGTTTGCCTGGCTAGCTACCACCATCTTACCTAAGTCTGTTGCTATGACAACAATTCAAAATGTTTGTGTTCCGGCATTTAGAGGTAAGAAAGCCAGTTCCTCAGTTACTTGAGGATTCCGGGTGAAGCCGCGCTTTCCCGTCGGTGAAAAAGAAGACTAACCGAAGATCATTAAATTTAAATGACTTTGAAACGTCGTCCTGTATTTCCACCCTTTTACGTTCCACATTGAGTCCCTATGGTAAGTCTCCGGTGAATCCAGCTGGAACACTCGTGGAACTTCCAAATAAGTATTGATTGAGAACGTAAGTTGGAGGAAACTTTATCTAGGCTGCATAGAGGTTCTGTTGACCAGTTTTTTTTTAAAACCAGGACAGTGAAATCTGTAAACTTTTGTGTCAAACAATTTTTTTTTCTTCGGTAACGTTTTTTTACACAAAAGATTTGGATATTTAAACGAACTATTTACAAGGGAAGCAGATAAGTTACCTTAAGATCGTTAGAAACTACACAAAGCTCAGTAGAGCTTCGGTTCTAGAACAGTACCTGACGAAAGCGTGTATATGACACTGGCTGCATTGCCCCGCTGAATAGAAATCCATTCTCAACCTACCCTTCCGAGATAAAAGTGTAAATGTATTGTATGAGCGTAGTCTTGTTGAAAATGTGATTCAATTGTTTTCATCGATCAATTTCACCGGCAATCTACAAACAGCTTTTTTGTCTAACTTGCGTAGTAACTGATATACTGCATCATTTTATTCTGAACTTCTACCTATATTTTAAACACCTAATGGTACTCATAAACCCAACACTACAAAAGAAAACTACCCTAAATTTCAATTATAGTAAAGTACACTAGGTGTATCTTTTTTTTACCTATGGTAAACAGTCTTACCTATGGTAAACATTCTTACCTATGGTAAACATTCTTACCTATGGTAAACATTCTTACTTGTCATAAACATTCTTACCTATGGTAAATATTTTTAACAATGGATTTAAATTAAATGAAATTTAAATACTAAAAAAATTAAAATATATGATCAAGTGAAAAAAATACCACATGAGCTCAAAATCCTTTTTTTGGATAGTTTTGAAACGTCAAACTTAAAACCAACCGCCTGTTTAGTTTTCTCCTAAATAAACAGAATCAAAACCAGCACTACAATATGGCTACCATAGCCATAGCCGCTTGAAAAACTGTGTTATTGCTTATACACAGTAGTTCTAGCTTTCTTCTCTTATGTAGTTTCATTCTCTTTGTTTTCTTCTAGCTCCATAAATTAGTAGCCCTAATGGAAGCTTCCTGAACAGCCATTGATATTTAATTCGAGAAGAGGAGGCTTGTTCAATCTACTTTGAAACCGGAGAGATAAGTTAATAGCTGTCTTATAAAATGCGTGGCGCTTTTCTCACGTTTACAAAACCAAAAGCTTTTATCGCTGCTCTTTAAAGACTTTTTTCATAACACTTTTTTTTTTTATTCAGTGCAAGCCTCATAGCTCAGTTGGTAGTAGCTCTGCCTTCTGCGCTGTAGGCTGTGGGTTCGATTCCCACCCAGGACAAACATTTGTGTGATGAATATAGATGTTTGTTCTGTGTTTGGGTGTGTATTGTATGATATGTATGTATTTACAAAAAAAAAGTATTTAAGTATTCTATCCGTAATCTAGTTCCCATATTACAAGCTATGCTTAGTTTGGGGCTAGATGGCGCTGTGTGAAATTAATGTCCTGTAATATTTATTTTTTATTCTACAACGGGTAAGCGCTTGGCTTTCAACTTACCTGGTTACAAGTTGAGATAAGGCTGAAGTTACAGGCGCACTTCATCCGGAATCCTCAACTGAGGAACTGGCTATCTTACCTCTAAATGCCGCAACACAAAATTTTTGTAAGAATTGTTATTATGGCGACAGATTTGGTAAGATGGTGGTAGCTAGCCAGGCGGACTTAAACACGTCCTACCACCAACCAAACCAAGCACAATATTGCTCCCCCTGGGGATCTAACTCGGGACCTCTGGATCTGAAATCAGTGGGTTGAAACACTAGACCACCGAGGCGGTTAAAATGTACGTGAAAAATACGGAATTTCCAAATTATAGATATTTATAATACTAAATTGACAAACAGGCATATGATCCTACCTTGCCTTCGCGTGTAGACTTAGCTTGTTGGCAAAATGAGAAGCATCTAGCGGCTTATCTAGCATCAAATGTTTTAGGAACACTTGCTTTATTGGTTGCACTTGCACTTGCGTTTCCCTGTTACTTTGTTCCCGTCACCTCACGGGCTACAAACGGAAGCTACTTAACAACTACAAGTCTCAAAAACCTCTGGTATTGGTGCCAATTGGTGGTCAGTCAGTCAACTATGCAACGATTTTACATTTTTATAATATAAATATATAACATTTATAAAATATTTTCTATTGCATATAATAAGACCAACCACAAAAACCAACGCCGATCTCACACAAGGCGCCAAAGATTCACTGGTATATCTAATGAAATGTCGAATTCCACCCAATCTGAAAAAGGCGCAGTGTAAAAAAAAGCAGAAAATGTTTATTGCCTTAAAACTTTACACGTATTACCTGATATTTTGAGGTTCTATACCCAAAGGGCCCTAAAACCCTAAACAATTTTAACCGTCTTTGTGGTCTAGTGGTTCGCCTACCAGTGTCAGATCCAGATGTCCCAGGTTCGATCCCCAAGTGAAGTACAATAATGGGCTTGTTTTGGTTGGTGGTAGGACTTTGATTAAGTCCGCCTGGCTAGTTGCCACAATCTTATCTAGTCTGTCGTCAACACAACAATTGCAAATTGTTGTATTCCGGCATTTAGAGTTAAAATAGCTAATTCCTCAGCCTGTTGAGGATTTCGGGTGAAGTGCGCTTCCTCTTTCGTGCATAACATAACTTGAAACCAGGTGAGATGAAGGCCAAAAGCTTCCCCGTCATACAATAAATCATAAATACAACGTATTTCCTATTTGATCCCTTTATTCTTCATAGCGATTTTTCAGGTAATACGGTATAGCTATAATATTATAAACCAGACTCAGGATTATTCCTTTTATATAACGGTCCACTCGTAACTGCTATATCATAACTATATCATAACTTACTATTAGACGATTATCACATAATTTGGAAATTTCCTTTCATGAACAAAAGCTTCCATCACATTTTTTCCTAGCCAGATAGCTAGATGTACACGTCAAACCCTTAATTATTTTCTCATCATTTATCGCATCGATTTCGTTATATAACATTGTTTGTTTTTTACATATCTGAAAAATCATTAGCCATTTGGAAACTTTCTGCAAAAAAAAATGAATTGATAGTGTTGCTTTCATGCAACGTAAAGCTGGCTTATATATAGTCCTCCTAACCGGTTTCGGTTACGGCGACATTTAGCAAAAAAAAAAAATTAATTAATTAATTATTGTTTCTTCTAGCATGCGCTCTAATATGGCTCGCGAGGCCGAATTTAGTTTTAAATACGCGATTACAAGTATCACAAAAGAGCTCCCCCTTCGAGTTGTATGTATAGATATAGGATGGCTTGGGCTTCTGTTTACGTATCTGGCGTTTTATGTTGAGATCTACGAGACGATTCTCTTCAAACACCTTTACTTTGTTGTATATGGTAGAGCGCCAAGATGACCTACAAGAAGCATGTACCTCCCAGGTGGCAGGATCTATAGAGCAAGCATTCAGGTGTCTTTTGAACACACCCTTATAGCGTAGATGTTGACCACCGTGTTTACGTTTACCCTCAGCTAACTCTGAGTAGAATACGGCTTTGGGCAGGCGATGATCATCCATACGAAGGAAGGAAAAGCTGGCTTAACAAGTGATTCAATAGAGGAAGCGAGGCCATAGATGACCCAGGAGAAATAAAAAGAAGAATAAGAGTTTTGTTTTTCTACATTAAAGGCTTATCTGTAAAGAATATTCTGATTTATCATTAGTGCAATTTGATAGATCTCATAAAAGTTTGTTGAAAAATCACTTTTAACAGATTCATTTACTTGAATTTCATAATCGAAGTCTGTCCTATCACATAAATTGTCCTTCTGCCTCAAATGCACTGTGCCAAAATTTATTGAGTACAGCCTTCCCATCGCCAGATTTATTCTTCGCGTATAGATTGACGAGCGAATTCCTCAAGTGATTTAGCGGCTTTATATGCAGTCAGATCGCGTTATACAGCGTTTATAAAGCCAGCTTTCAAACCAATATATCACGATTCTCTATCTGACTTGTGCTGAAATGGAAAAGAAAATAATCTAAAGCAAACTCATGTAGTTTTATAAATGCACAGCTAAATAATGATATTACTGGATATAGCGCAATCCAGCCCCAAAGAAGCATAGCTTGTTAAAATGGCGCTTCTTCTTGTGTGCTGGTCGCGATTCCGAACAGGCGGTAGATTTCTCGTTTCAAAATTATCTTAAAAAAATCTATCTCTAAAAATGTTTTGGCTTCAGTGTCAAGTTTGGTGTCACAGCCAGAGTATTTTTTTTAAATTACATTTTGTTAAACAATATGACACCCAAATACAAGGACAGGCATTTATATTATATCACCTTTTTAATTGTTTGTGTCTAAATATAAGTTTTCGTATATTTTTTTTTCAATACAAAGAAAAAGTACAATTAAACTAACTATGTACAAAGGAATCAGTCAGATTACCTAAGGACCGTTACAAACGGCCTATAGGTAACTCAACTGTTCCAGACCAGTACCAGACGGAAGCGTGCCCAAGACGAATTGAACTAGAATCTTTTTTGTCACTGGCAAGTCCTTTTCGTGTACCCATTGCAATAGTTATTTTGAGGCAAGAACTAAATGAATGTTAGATATGAACGTGGACGGACGTAGGATTGTAGAAGAGTTTAGAGCAAAAGTTAGTAATTTTACTGTTTGTAAATTTTAAGTTAAGAAATAATGAAATCAGAGATATTTTATTTAATATAGGTAATGGATTACTCTTGGCCTCTGGCAAGCATACCCAACCGGTGCAACCGCACCATCCCAACAAAGCGAACTGCTTGAGACATAAAGGTGTTAAGCATACCTTTCAAACCGGAACACAGCAATGCTGCTTGGTGGGCAGAAAAGATGGTGGTAGTACTTCCCCGGATTAGCCCCTTCACAAGAAGCTCTACTACTCATAATTTCATAACAGACAAGCCTGATAGCTCAGTTGGTAGTAACTCTGCCTTCTGCGCTGTAGGTTATGGGTTCAATTCCTACGCAGGATAAACATTTGTGTGATGAATATAGATGTTTGTTCTGTATTTGGGTGTTGTATTGTATGATCAGTATGTATTTACAAAAAATAAAGTATGATAAGTATCATATCCGTAAATTAGTTCCCATATTACAAGCTATGCTTAGTTTGGGGCTAGATGGCGTTGTGTGAAATGAACGTCCTGTAATATTTCATATTTCATATTTTATTTAGCGTGGCAATGCAGCCAGTGTCTTGGGCACGCTACCGACTGGTACTGGTCTGGAACAGTTGAGTTACCTATAGGCCGTTTGTAACGGTCCTTAGGTAATCTGACTGATTACCTGAGGTATCTTAGATATCTTTTGTACATAGTTAGTTTAATAGTACTTTTTATTGAATATTTCGTAATATATTATAATACAAACTATGAATACAATTTATTATTCCCTTGCAGATATCGCCTTGTTTACCAACTATATACGCGTCATTCGGTTCAAGTTCTGGAATGTAAACAAATTAACGAATATTATTATTGCAATCGATTCTAATGGCATAAGTTGTAACATTTCAGTTTATGTATTGCGTGATTGTTACATCGAATGCTTGTGCTTAGATATAATCGGGAGTAATGCGCCCACCATCTTGTTTTATGACATTGGGCGGGTAATTTCTTTATGTACACTATCAAATATCAAATATTTTTTGAAGAATTTATATGTACCAAAGACGTAAGGCGCTGTATTATTTTTTATTTTATTATCTTTAAGTATGTTAATAATTATTTCATTAAAACGTTAATATACATCCATCGCTTTCTCTATCTGTCATTAATGCTACATCGGCCCACATGGTTATAAATGGAAAACTACTTATAGAACTCATAATACGTCCTTTGTAATTAGAAAATGTAACAAGAATGTCATAAGCTCATTGAAAATAAATAATTGAACACCTTAAAGTAAATCAACGTCTAGTGACTCAAGATAGGCAAGTCTTAAAGTCAACGAAGCTCAATTCCCCAAAGTTTGCGTCCTCAATTTCAAAATTACCTCAAACAACCTAAGCCTTAAACAAAAGGTTTAAAAACTCCAACAAAACCGGGAATTTTACGAGTCTCGGTGTCATTACGTGAACTGAATTCGAAGGTAACTTTGGAAATCACTCAACTTCTCGATTAAGGCTGACGCACTCTGAGTGCGGTACTCCCCGTTTTATTAACTTCTCATTTTGTTTTCACTTACTTTGGAATGTAATATTTCTACAAACTGAAATATCCTACTTTTTTGTGAATGTGACTTTTATTTTATTTATGATTCATGTTATAGCGCGACTTTTGTAAGATAAAAAAATCGAGCATAAAAAAATCGAGTTCAAAAGTAGACATTTATAGGATGTTGGTCTGTTTAGTTTTTTATTGTATACTATGATGCTTTCCTCTTTCACTTTTGAGCAAATCAATCAATCAATTATTTATTTCATAGAAATATGTACATGCTTACACACAATTCCAGAATTCGCTAGATTATATAAAGAAAATAAGATTTCAATTATAAAGTAATATTAAAATTACAAATATGCATTACGTAAGATGAAATAATTTTATTAATATTTAAACATTAAATAGGGACATGGAATTGCTACGCCAAGTCTCAAGAGGCTTGTGTTGTAGATCCTGTAGCCCTTTTGTGGACTCAATAATTTATAGCCGTATCTTATATATGTAGTACATACGTAAAATATTATAAAGAATGATTAAAAAATATTTAAAATAATTTGAGCAAATAGTGGTGTATAAGTTTTAGCGATTAATCAAAAATCGCGATCAACCAAAAAAATTAAATAAATCAAGGAACATGTGTGCCAATTTTCACCAAAATAGGCGGGAACGAACC
This sequence comes from Venusia cambrica, assembly GCA_951394065.1. Taxonomy (NCBI): domain Eukaryota; kingdom Metazoa; phylum Arthropoda; class Insecta; order Lepidoptera; family Geometridae; genus Venusia; species Venusia cambrica. The sequence continues at coordinate 11,701,324 of OX596045.1, read as the reverse complement.
GACCGACAGCCGACAGACAGTGGACAAAAGCATTTTTGGCCAATCTCGAAACTGAGACGCTTTGCTTGCTCGGTCAATTAGACAGAAGGAGGAAGCGCACTTCACCCGGTATCCAGAAGAGTCTGAGGAACTGGCTCTCTTACCTCTTATTGTCGGAACACTATGATATAGATTTTTTGTTATGACGACGGAGTTAGGTAAGATGGTGGTAACTACCCAGGTGGACTTGAATAAAGTTGTACCTTCAACCAAACCAAGCACAATATTGTTCGCCCCCTGGGTATCAAACCCGGAACCACTAGACCACAGGCTTGGTTGGCACCCTTCGCGTACAAAACCCTAAAACAAATTTCAGTCAAGTTTACTAAAACCTGACTCAAACCCGATTATTTCCGAGTCCTAGGGACATTCACACTCAGAAGTGAAACTTTTGTAATTATTCTGAAATTTCTGCTTCTTCTGTGTCTGGAGCTGTTGACAAGTACTCGTAGAACTTTTCCGATTATATTTGGCCTCTTGCGCAAAAAGAAGGCGGTTTTATGTTCCCTCCAGAGTGATCGATGTCCTTCGAGTTTTGTTTTTGATTACACTTTGCAGCGTCCTTTGTTGCTAAGTAATTCTTGTGTCTTGGAAATGAGCTATTGATGAATAGTGCTACAGTAATGGTTTTTCACTATTAGACTTAATTACTGAGGGCATATGTCAGAACACCTTTGACCGCCTCTGTGGTCTAGTGGCTCGCCTGCCGGTGTCAGATGCAGAGGTTCCGGGTTCGATCTCCAGGGGAATACAATATTGTGCTTGGTTTGTTTGATGGTAGAACTTTGTTAACGTCCACCTGACTAGCTACCACCATCTTACCTAAGTCTGTCACCGTAAAAACAAAAGTCAAATCGTTGTTTTACGGCATACAGAGGTAGGATAGCCAGTTTTTCAGACAGTTGAGGTTTGTGGGTGAAGTGCGCTTCCACCTTTGGCTTACCGTTACTTCGTTTTTTTTTAAATAACAGGACATTTATTTCACACAATGCCAACCAGTCCCAAACTAAGCAAAGCTTTTAATATGGGACTTAATAGATTACGGATATAATACTTTAATATTTATTATTAACATACTTATTATAATACAACACAACACCCAAACACAGAACAGTCATCAATATTCATCACACAAATCTTTGTCCTGGATGGGAATCGAGCTCACAAGCTACAGCGCAGAAGGTAGCACTACTAACTGAGTTGAGAGGCTTGTTAATTTTAATGTAGTTTCCTTATACTTGCCGGGGAAGACAGACAAGATTAAATTCCCTTTGTAACAACTTTTACACATTTACAGCGCAGAGCTGTCAACTGCGCTGTAAGTCCAGTTAAATGTATTATTTAAGGGTTTAAAATTATGAAAGAAATTTCATGAATGTCGGTGATGGGCATAACATTTTTGTAATTATGTTTCATACAACATTATTTTACCTAAGAACAAAAAAATGATATCACTATTTTGGGAGTTCATCTATTCTAATAAGATAATACAATATCTCACTCTCGATTGCTGGTAAGACTATGTTTGATTCCGCCTGGCTATCTACCACCATCTTAATTAATTCTGTCGACATAATAACAATTTTAATTTGTTGTTTTCCGGCATTTCCAAGCGAAGTGCGCTTCTACCTTTGGTCTAATCATAGCTTAAAACCAGGTGAGATGAAGGCAAAGCGCTTTGCCGTTATGTCGACGTGTCTCGCCACTACCAGACAGGTCAATAGGACTACTAGCATGAATAATACCTGAGGCACTTTCAGTGGTTTCCCTTCGTTACTCGTACATTACTGAGTACCAGCAATGTACAAGTAAAAAATATTTATATCACAAAACCGGGTAATATACGTTCTTTGTACATTACCAATTACATTACCTGGTGGCACCACGGAAAAGAAACTACATTTTTAAATATTTGTGTGTTGTATTTGTATAGTAAGTAAGTACATTACTTACATTATATTAATTATTAATATTATTACACGATTTATTTATTAAGGATTATTATATTTATATAACAGGACATGAATTTTACACAGCGCCACCTAGCCCGAAACTAAGCATTGCTTGTAATATGGGAACTAGATTACGGATAGAATACTCAAACACAGAACAAACATGTGTGTTCATCACACAAATGTTTGTCCTGGGTGGGAATCGAACCCACAGCCTACAGCGCAGAAGGCATAGTTACTACAAACATATATATATATATATAGCTGGACACAATCATGATATTATATATAGTTAATTTTTACCCAAATTAATATGTGCACCACCAACCACCTCTCTAGTTCTACTCGTAACATCATCTCCATCTAAAAGTTGTCTGAAAGAAATCTACAGATACAGTAATATTTGTGAATAATTGTATATATGTGTGGATATTTTTATTTCTACTTACTTTCTGAGGCTGTCTCTCACTTTTTATTTATTTTTGAATCTGTTTATCTGTGAATGTCTATTATTGGCTTTTTGTTTATATATTTTACCTATCTTATTCTGTTGTTATAACTGTACTACGACTTTCCTATTTAATAATAGTAATCCAGTTTTATTTGTAAGGTTTGTATTATAGTATTACCATTCGTCATTCAATCATTTTGACAAAAAATAAAACAGTTGCCCTTAATATTAACAAACTAGCTAAGCACATACAAAATACTCGCTTCACATAAGCTTGTAGCCTAAGTGTTCTCCAGAGGACCGCGATCCCTCCATTAGAAAAATGGAAATTTCGCTTTGGGAAAGTAATTTTCGATAAAGCAATTTGTCCTCACGAACAGTTCGGCACATCTGTGCTTTGTCGATTTTTCCACTTGCTTGTACCACTTCCAGTTTCCTTTATATTTCTTAGTTTTCTTAACCGCCTCTGTGGTCTGTTCAACCCATATCAGATCCATAGGTACGATCCCAGAGGAGTACAATATTATGCTTGGTTTGGTTGGTGGTTGGTGGCAGGACTTTGTTTAAGTCCGCCTGGCTAGCTACCACCATCTTACCTTATTCTGTCGCCATAATAACAATTCTAATAATAAAAATATTTTTGCAATGGCAAGAATTAGGTGAGATGATGGTAGCTAGCCAGGCAGACAAAGTCCTACCACCAACCCTTTTTCTAGGTATACGGTTTGTGCCAGCTTTGGAGCAATTGTTACAGATAACAACAGTAGATTTCCTTGTGAAAGGGCTAAGGGGGAAGTACTATACTACATATTGGAGCCGCCAAACAGCATTGCTGTGTTTCGGTTTGAAGGGTATGGTTGCCGGTGAAATTACGGGTTCAATATTTTCATGCCTGAAGTCGACGGGCGCAATGCGGTGCAGCATAGTACATGTTTTTTGTAGATATGACCTACGCAGCAAGGCTGTGTTATAGGCAAGAGTCTCTTAACATCAGGTGGGCTTCTTGCTTGTTCCGTCTCTATGTCTAATAAAAAAAAACGGTAACGCAAAAGTAGATTAATAGTGTAACCTATGTGTGAGCACAGAGTAATAGAGAGAGGTGAGTATAAGTTAATATTAACGCAGCTAGTGGACTGTAACTCTAAAGCCTGCTCAAGCAGAAAGGTAATTAATAATGAACAAAGCTTGCAGGTGAGTTTATATGTGTGTTGTGTATATCTAATCGACATTCTGTGATACATTGCTATTTTTTATCTCTATTTTTGAGTTAAGTTGGGAAATCCGGCACTGTATGTATGTATGTGGCAATGTTTGTGACGGCATAGCTCTCGAACAGATCATCCGATTTTCATGAAATTTAAACTGAAGAGAGATAACGTATATAAAATTTGATTGTTGCGGGGGATTTTTGATAAATGGGGTAGTTTTTTTAATATTGGGGTGAAAAAAATACAATTTTTCGCCCATATATTTTGAATGACGGATCCGATCAATTCAAAAGTTTGAACATGCTAAGATTAATACTCATCAATCGGCACGAAGATTTTTTGGACAGGGTATTTTTTTGAAATAAGGGTGTTAAGTGAGACGAGAAGATTTTTTTGCTTGTGGGTGTTATTTAAAAGAACATCGACTGCACATTGTACATATTTTGCACAGATCTTTTACTTTTTATTAGGGGTAGTTTTCGTAACAAAGGGGCGCGTTAAGGGCTTAAAACGCTTGATATGTCTTTTAAAATAGACTGTTAATTGGGCTTGACTTCACAATTACCGTTTTTTGATATGCGAAAACCAAATTAAGGGTAATTAAGGGTTGCAAAAGGGGTGAATAAGATTGAAGTCTTAAGATGTGCTAAAACATGAAATGTCATATCAAATAGGGTTGATACTGCGGATTTCAAAATAAGTTTATTTTAGCCGTTATTAGGGATGGTTTTTAAGATGAAGGGGGCAAAGGATGATCATCAGGTATCAGAGTATTTGAAATTTCATTAAAACTGATCTCTTTGTCTATTTTTATCTATTGATATTTACTCAATTTGTCAATAAAACACAATTATGACTTTTGGGGTGTCTGTATATTCATGCAAGGGTTTCGACTGCGCTTGTTCCATATCAACAGTACATTATTGTCCACTACAATGTGAAAAGAACTTCCTCTATAACTGTAAGTTACGGCCATTATCACCACGATAAGCAGACAGATTGGTGCTCACAGTGAAAGTTTTGTAAACACAAAAAAAGCTGCTGCCTTTTTTGCTGACTTAACAACATCAGTAGGCTGGAGGGGTAGATTTTTAAACCATGACTACTAAGGAAACAGTTTTGAGAGCACTTTTTAAAACGATATCAACCTTTGTTTCAAGTTAGTAAGGGTATTGATACATTACGTACAAGAGAGAGCCTCGAACACTCAGGGTTTTATTATCTGTGACTTGAATTAATAAAGAGGGTTCGAGAAAAGTGCTTAATTAAGGTAAGAAAGGTGTTATGAAAGTTACGTTATATTTGAGTAATAATCTCCGTCACAAACCAGACATCACGAGATCACAGTTCTGGGCGAATAACTAGTTAATAAAATGGAACACAGCGCCATCTAGCCCCAATCTAACTGAAGCTTGTTTACATTTTTTAAATTCATACACAATATTACAATATTATAACACCCAAACACAAAACAAACATCTATGTTCATCCTACAAATGCTTGATCCGGATGGGAATTGAACCACAACCCACATCGTACTGCGATGTGGGCAAAGCTACACCAACTTACCTGTGAGAATTTTGAAAAGATGATTTTTTTGAAGAGATTACATTTTTATAATGAACATCATAATATTATATTTTATGAGCCAAATATTACATATTACTCTTTGATCAAAGCATTTATATTAAAAGTATGACTTTTGTCGTTTCGATATAATATTCATCTACTTTCTTATTGGTAAACGAGCATAAGCGTAATAAGGCAAGAGGAAAAAAAAAAAAAAAAAAAAAAAAAAAAAAAAGACATTCAAAAGCGTATTTTTGCAGTCATTATCACCGCATTTTGAATCTTCGCAACAAAATTACGAAGGAAGCGTTTTTTTTTAATGACGAATAAATAAAAAATAAATCTTAGAGGACATTATTTCACACAAGTTAAGCGTAGCTTGTAGTACGGGAACTAGATTTACGGATAGAATACTATATATTGTGTAGGTACCTACTCTTTTAATATATTAATAATTTTTAATAAGTACAACAAGTAAATACTTTTTTAATAAGTTTCTTCGAATGTTTTACTACAGTTGAATAATGTATCAGTAATCTATGAAGACTTATCTGATTGATTTTACCTACATATTTTTAGGTTGCATTTTAAATTATATTTTTTTTATTCAATTAAATGGAATATCAAACAAACGAGGACGATTGAAACACTAGTAGTGGAGCGGTAAAACTCTATGCTTTATAGATATAATCAACTGCAATTTATTAACTTCCAAAATGAGGTGAGTATGAAAGTTTGCTAGTGAAGTTAAACTAAAAAAAACCTTGTCGGGAGATTAGAACACCTTCCTTTAATTATTTGCAAACTGTTTTACCCCGTTTTACGAAGTAATTTTCTTAAATCTGTTCTTAGTAAGCATACCATATATACCATATATACCAATACCATAATGAACAACCTGGCAAAATTTCAAGTCTTTCGGCACTAGCGTGATATACATAATGTCAGTGGTAAATTTATTTTATATAATAGATATACCATGTTATACAAATTTGCTTGGATTGGTTAAGAACTGACTCATCCTTTTTTTTTGTACGATGGTGAAGCGCGTGGCCTTCATCTCACCATGAAATCCTCAACTAACTGCCCGTGGATGTCGTATAAGCCAATTAAAGGAACCCGCCAGAAGAAGGGAAGCAGTTTACATCAGTGTATTATCTACCACCTATACTGCGATCATACATTTTCCTGCCAAGCGGTTATTACGGAAAAACTTTCAAATATTGGAAAAAGATCTATTCACCATAAGATATTAGTAGTTGGAAGTAAATAATAATAATAAGAATAGATACTATAAATAAATGATTATTTTTTCCATACATTATTGGGATTTTGAAGAAAGGCTTTAGGCGTTGTGAAATGATTATCAATATACAAAACATCTTATTTGGATTTTACTCACTCTGAGCATTGGGGCAATGAACCCAAAACCATGTATTGCCTACCGAGTACCTACTATTATTTGAGTATGTCAAAAAACATAACCGATAGAAAACTGTAGAAAACACCGTGAATAATTGAATGTACTTAACTAGGTACTCAGCTTTAGTATAAAAACTAAGCAGGTAACATGCAGAGGAAACGGTGAGTACTACTTTTACTTGTAGGTACTATGAAAGGATGGGTGACACTTAATCAGCGCTATCAGAAAAACTTTGGTCAAGCAGAAGACTGCTGTTGGCCGTATCCTCTGTATGTTACCTATTTAGTTTTTATACTAAAGCTGAGGACCTAGTTAAGTACATTCAATCACCCATAGCAAATTTGATGCCACATGTAACGAAATTAGCTGAGATATAAGTTGAAACTATTCATAACTAGGTATTTGACCCTACAAATATACACAAATACATACTTATTTGTTCAAATAAATTATATGATTCTAATTGTATGATTCTATTATATGATTATATCAAAAGCACTTTGGTGCTTTTAGAATCATATAATGTGTTTAAAGTCTTTGGATTTTAAACACATTATATGATTCTAATATAATGTGTTTAAAATCCAAAGACTTTAAACACTAAAAACAAAGAAACATTTTTAACCGTGTTTTCTACGAAATACACACATTTACAAGCCGGTGCATAAATCACTGAACACAACAAATACATACTTATTTGTTCAAATAAATAATATGATGCTATCAAAAGCACTTTGGACTTTAAACACATCAAACAAAGAAACATTTTAACCGTGTTTTCTACGAAATACAAAAATTTACAAGCCGGTGCATAAATCGCTGAACGAAACCACATACAGCTTGTTAAAAATTTGCAAGCACGCGGAATAATCCCTAGCACTTGTATTTCGAGGCTTACAACTGAGAGCCTTGTATCATTTTAGATGATTCGGCTAATAGCTCGCTACTGGTTTTTAAAAGGGTCGTTACATGGGCACGGTGTGATTAATTTTTATTGGACATTGTAAAAATGTCGGAAACCGACCTTTTTATTCAAGAGCTGGTCGGGTAAGTATTTGTTGTTCCGGTTAATTGATGTGGATTGTTGGTTTTCCAACTCACAGAAAAACTGCTGATAAAAAGCGTAACAAAACAAAACTTCAGACTTTTATGTTAAAATATGTTGTTTCAACAACTAAAAAAAATTGCGTTTTTTTTAGTTGTTGAAACGCGCAAGTCATATGCCTGAGCTCGTAGTCGAGTTATTACGTTACGAGATTAGTATGAGATATATTGAGTAAGTAAAACATAGTAATACCATAGACATTGATATTCTTTCGTTTAAATTTATTGATAGCCTGTAATTTTTATTCTATGAATAGTTAAAGTATTTTGAATTCACACCTAAATTTATGCGGAAGTAAGTTTTTTTTCTGTTTTCCACCAAACAGAATAGTTTTTCGACAAATTTATATTTTAAATCTTGTTTCAGAATTAATTGTTGACCTTAATTTTATGGTGATTCTTCTTTAATTGTTTTTTTGGATTTTTTATAGGTGTTAGTTCTGATTTCATCCGCCATTTCCGTTTCACACCCTGTAGATCAAAGCCTATACGGCCTATAGGTAACTCAACTGCTCCAGACCAGTACCAGACGGAAGAGTGCCCAAGACAATGCCTGCATTGCCACGCTGAATAGCTATGCTAATTCGCTGGCCTAAATAAGAGCCAGCCCTTGGGTCACGTGTCACCTCAAACAAAAGTCCCGCAAGATTTTTGAAAACCCGGAGGGCACTGGCTCCCCACGGACCCAAGGTCTCCATCCCAAAAGGCTCAAATAGGTAAGCTCTGTCGAGACCACTATATTTGCGCCTTTTGTGATCCTCGGCCAAAATTTGGGTTAATTAATGCGGGTTGTTAGTTTTCCATCTCAGAGACAAGCCGCTGATAGAAAGCGTCGCTACTTTTGAGACGTAGTATTGGGGAAGGATGCTCAGGATTATCTGGAATGCAAAAGACGAACATCAATTCTAGAGGAACTTAAGATAATGAGAACAAAAGGCTCTCATCATGTTTAAGCCGGGCTCTAGAACACTTTAGGCACAGTGCGAAGGGATCCTGTCAATCTTGAAAATTCATCCGTTACTGGGAAATTTTACAAAAGAGGTCCAGAGATTGCAGTCCTGTTCCCTGAATGGAATAAATCCGCATCGCATTGGATTCCAAATTTCATGTCGCCTTTCAAACCACCATCGATCTCGTTAAGCGGAAGAAGATCATGATAACAGACCCTCTGCTTTAAGGATATGATGCACGGAGCGGGTAGGTTTTACATTATTTGTTTTTATTATTAGTTTTGATATGAAGTATGGATGCTCGTGCTTAGTATGCTGATATTTGTGCTCGTGCGTACGTTTTAAAGCATTGTTCAAAATATGCGCAAAGTCAGAAACATATAATTTTCAAAGTGATACACAATCTTTCACAAGAACATCATGATGTTTAATTTTTTTCACACAGTTTTACTAACGCTTACGGTACTTGATGACGGCACCTTTGTTACAATTCTCCCAGGGAACCATCATCAGAGTGAGTGATTTTTGGATGAGATCGCAGTCGCTGCGCGTGTACGTCACGTTTCACACTACGAAATGGTGACTGCATCGTATATGTATATGTGAGAAAAACTCGTGTTTCAAAATCAGCAGTAGTTTTTCTTGAGCTGCCTTGGGCTGAATTTTATGAGGAAAATGTATTTTATCACTTGTCACATTTGCATGAAACGCGTACCTACCTGTCCATCATAATTTGTGAATATTTCTCCGAAGCCGACCCAAAGGTGTCCGCGCCCACAGAATACAAATCACTTGTTAGGGTTCCATACCCAAAGGGTGCCAACAGGACCCTAATACTATGCCTCCTTTATTTTTCCCTCCGTGCGTTCGTTTGTCTGTCAGGGGTATCTCATGAACCGTATATTTGGTTATACGTTTAGACAACGCCGAAGGTGGAGGCGCACTTCACCCGGAATCCTCAACTGACTGAGGAACTGGCTATCTTACCTCTAAATGACGGAGCACAACAATTTTTAGAATTGTTATAACAACAGAATTATAAGGTAACAATGCCAGGCGGACATAAACAAAGTCCTTCCACCACAAAATTTTCACATAGTGTTTATTTATTATTTCTATTGCCGCTAGCTATATCAGCAAATACAAACAACGCTACTAATTCAATATAACGTCTCAAAACAATTAAAAAAGAGAGACAGGCGAATAATTCACGATGATGATTGTGTTTTGAATGGTTTTAATTGAATGTACCTATGTCTTGAAATGTCTTGATCTATTTATATAATCTTACAAGTTTAAAAATATTTTTAAATGATATATTTAACGTAATAAATTACTTTCTTTTGTGATAAATAAAATGTAAATATTAGGATTCTATTTATAATTTCTTTGTTCTAATTCTAATGACATATCTGACTACTTTACTTAATCTTAATCTTATAGGGTTGAGAGTGAAACGCCAATGATAACCCGTAATCGTCTTTTTATTGACAGTGTAACACCTTTTACATGTTGAGTTTAATACAAAGAGAAATGGTGCATTCAGTTGTTTTACTTCCTAATGTCCCTATCAAGGCATCAGAGTGGACTGCAGGTGGCTATCGCACTCCTAGCCTATATAACGTAGGCTAAGCGAAGATCCTAACTAAAGGTGCTGGAGAGGACTGCAGGTGGCTATCGCTCTCCGTTACCAAGACTCAACTGTACTAGAGGACTGCAGGTGGCTATCGCTCTAGCACAGTTGCTAGCTTAATGAATTTTCTTTGGGCGCGCGTCCGTATTTATCTGCATCAAAGGTGGTGGGGAGCGCGGCGCAACTCGTACGTCGTAGTAACTATTATTTCTTCTGTGTGGTACCACTTGAGTGAGACGGCAGACCATAGTGCAAGCAGGCGGGCATTTTTATCCACGCGTAATAGATAGGTAGGTAGTAGGTAGGGTAGTTTGCTACAATCTCCCCCTCTGGTACTCGCCGACGTCCCGTAAGAGTACCAGGATCTATGAAAGCTGATTCTTTTTCGGCCGACCTCGTCTTCGAAGCGGTATCATTGGAGCTGGTGTTGCATCGTCTCGTTTCTCAAATTTGATTATTGCAGATGTGTGATATCTTCCGAGGGGTTTTTCTGGATCGTGAATATGAGCAACCTCGTATATTGAACTTCCATGCTTATTGATGATAACATAGGGTCCATCACGTCGAGGTGCAAATTTTGCCGAGAACTGTTTGTCTTGATTGCTTATTGGATGGGTTTCTACCAAAACTAGATCTCCAATAGCATAGCCAGGATCTGGGCGTCGTTTCTGATTAGCTCTGGCTCTATTGTTGTCTTGCATTACTTCAACATTCGCCTTTGCTATCGCTAAATATTTAGCTAGGTTTTTTAGATATGGAGTAATTTCTGGAACAAAGTTTTCAGTTTGTACAATCTCGCTGAAATTGTGAGAAATTTCACATGGAGTTCTCATTTCTCTCCCAAAAGTGAGATATGCCGCAGTAAACCCCGTGCTTTGGTTGTATGCAGAGTTCATAGAAAACCTTATGGCTGGCAAGGTTTCAGGCCATCTGTCGTGTTTATCTTGGACCATGATTGCAATTTGACTCTTCATATCTCTGTTCTTGCGTTCTACAATGTTTGGTTCTGGATGGTATACAGGACTAAGGAATTGTTGTATATCTAGACAAAACGTCAGTTTTTGCATAACAGCAGATATGAATTGTGTGCCATTATCGCTTGAGATTCGGCGTGGTAGTCCATATCGTAGCAACACTTCATTTAGTAAAGTTAGGGCGCATTGTTGAGCTGTGGCTTCATTTAGTGCAAACAGTTCCACCCATCGTGATGCTGTATCTTCCACAATAAAAATCCATTTTTCTCCTTTTGGACCTCTAGGTAATGGACCAAACAAGTCTATGGATAAAACTTCGAATCGTTGGTTATTAGCAGTTGATTGATACAAACCGGAAGGTTTTTGGTTCATTGGCTTATATCTTTGGCATTCAATGCATGTTTTCACATATTTGATGACATCTTTACGCAGTCCTTTCCAAAAGAATCTGTTTTCTATACGTTTTACAGTTCTATCTACTCCTAAATGACCAGCAGTAGCCGTGTCATGGAATGATTTCAGTATGTTGTTAACTTCATGTTTTGGTACAATTAATTTTGCATCTTCATCTTCTTGATCTGGTGTGAATCGATATAGTACTCCTTTGTGTATAAAATAGCCTCTTTTTGACCATTGTATATAGTCCTCAGACCCTGTTTGTTCTTCCAATGCTTTTATGATTAATTTCAGATCTTCATCTTCCATCTGTTCATTTCTTATGTTGCTTTCACTTCTCTTTGGCAATTCAATATCAATTCGACAGATCTCACATGCTTCAGTATGATTATTACATGGAGGTCGAGAAAGACTGTCTGCTATAACATTTGTTTTACCTGGACAGTATTTTATTTCAAAGTTATAGGGTTGTAACTGCAGTGCCCATCGTGCAAGTCGGCCCGTTGGTGATTTCAAATTTAGTAACCATTTTAATGGTTGATGGTCAGTTATAGTTAGGAACTTCGTTCCTTCTATGTATCCCCGAAAGCGGGATATTGCCCATACAATCGCCAAAGCTTCTTTCTCTGTGACTGTGTAGTTACATTCTGCTGGTATTAGTTGTCGACTCGCATATTCAATGGGATGTTCATTGGGTCCCTCCCCCTGCATCAAGGCTGCTCCAATGGCATAATTGCTTGCGTCAGTTTTTATGGTAAAGGGCGCTTCATAATCAGCTTGTTTAAGAATTGGTGCAGTAGTTAATGCAGTTTTCAGTGCTTCATACGATTTTTGTTGCTCATCATTCCACTGCCATGTGACTTTCTTCTTTGTTAGATTAGTCAATGGTTTTGCTATTTCTGCAAAGTTCTGTATGAATCTTCTATACCATGAAGCCGTTTGTAGAAATGATATTAACTGCTTTAGGTTTCTAGGTTTCGATCTTTCTGTAACTGCAGAGATTTTATCTGGGTTGGCCTTTATTCCTTCTGGCACTATCAAATGTCCCAGGTACTTGACTTTTGAACATCCAAACTTACATTTCTTTCTGTTAGCCCTTAGACTGAATATTCTTAGTTTCGAAAAGATTTCTCTGAGATCTTGAAGATGACTTTCGAACTGGTCTGACCTAATAATCAGATCATCCAAGTAACATAGAACGCATTGTGCTCGAAGCCCATGCACGAATCTATCCATTAAACGTTGAAATGTGGCTGGAGCGTTGCGAAGTCCAAAGCTCATTCGTTTACATCTATGCATCCCAAACGGTGAAATAAATGCAGTTTTGTCTTGATCATCTGGATGTACTTTGATTTGCCAATAGCCTGAATGAAGATCAATAGTTGTCATAAATGGCATGGCTTTTGCTTGATGTAGTAAATCGTCAATGCGTGGTAAGGGATAACGATCTGGTTTTGTTATCTCATTTAATCGCCGGTAGTCAATACATACTCTGACGTCGTGTTCTCCTTTTGGAACTAGAATGACTGGTGCAGACCAAGGTGAGTCACATTCCTCTATAATATCATTACTTATCATTTCGTCTAATTTTTCTCGAAGCTTTTGTTGTCTAGCCGGAGATAATCGATAAGGTTTTACTGCTATTGGCTCATGACTGCCGGTATCAATCTTATGTTCTGCAAAACTTGTAGGCCTACCATTTTCCTCAAAGATATCGCTAAATTCAGTTAATAGTTCATTGAATTGTGATTTTTCAATATTTGATAATAGGTGACCTTCATCTGAACGTAATGACAAGTCAAAAGAATACAAGAGTACAGGATTTATTGGTAAATAATCAATACGTGGGTCCATATCATCATTCGGACCAGCTGGTTCGCGTGGACGTGTAGGACGTGGTGGTGTATCCATTTTGATCGGACACCAACGTGTTCGTTTTGCTGGAGGGCTACCTTCGTCTCGTAGTGGTGATGTGACGGGTGTCACTGGGATCGGTGACATCATTTGTAGCTCCCTTGACCATTGTAGGAAGTCTGATAAGCCAACTTCATTCATTATATTTCTCGTCGCGTCTACATTCATGAAATCAAGTTTCTTTGCTGATTTCAGTGTTATGATTTTCTCATTTTTCAGTTGAAGAAAATTGAATATTTCATTCGGGTTGTCGGCAAAATACCAAGCACGCTGTGGTAGGTTTAGGTTTATACCAGCAGCTTCCAAGAAATCAATTCCCAAAAGTGTGCGGTTGTCTTTTGCTCCGGGCAGAACCGTCAACGTAATAGGTAAGGTGCGTTTACCTATCGTCACCTCTTGTGTTGTTGTCAGTAATATTTCTGACCTGACTGTCCCATCCGCGAGGCTTATGTCGGCTTCCCGTTCGTTGAATCTGACTCCTTGGTCTAATAGCATGTTATATAGATGCGTACTCGCTATGCTTGTCCGTGCCGCAGTGTCAAGGTGTGCATACCCGCATTGTCCTTTGATAGAAATTTCAATTGTGGGTATTTTGACGTCGCCCTCGAGAGTTGATTCTATTCTGTAGAATGAGACAGGTTTGGGTGGAGTTTCTTTCGATTTGCAAGTCTCACAGCTACTTCGAAAAACACCTGGTGCGCCGCAACCATAACAAGAAATGGTGGGTTTCACTTCAGGTTTTTCTTCCTTTTCTTTTGATTCCTTTACTGCTAATTTTGCCAAGCGCTTTCGACAGTCTTCTAGCAAATGTCCCTTTCTGCTGCAAAAAAGGCACCTCTTCATTTTGTCGAAGTCGTTGAAAGTAGGTTGTGGTTTTTGTTCAAATTCCAAAGATTCCAAATGACGAGCACGCTCAAGTAATTGTGCGAACGTTTTGATGTCTGTGCGCGCTATTTTTTGTCTCAGATTTATTTTTAATAGACCATAGACAAAATCTATCTGTTCTTCTTCTTTGTGCCGTTTCGGTGGTAAAAGGCCTAACAATGCACGTTTACGGCACAGGAAGGTGTCTATTGCCTCAGTGTTGCCCTGTTTTGTGGCAAAAAGTTCCAAGTAAATCTCATGAGGCTGTCGATCTGGCGCAAAAGCGGCACGTAGATTCTTTAGCGCTGATGACCAGGATTTTATTTCAGATCGTGATCCTTGCCACCAGGTACTTGCTTCATTTTTCAGTATTAAGGGAAAGCCAGTCAAGGCGTCATCGTCGGAGATATTTTCAATTTTTTTGTAAATCTCGACTGCCGTGATAAATTCTTCGACTTTACTGTGGTCACGTTCACCATTGAATTTCAAGGTGCAACGAGTAAAATTCTTATTATTTCCCATTGTGCGGCTAATCAACGCAGTAAATTGAGCATCTGTCAAATTAATTGGCGATGGTGGTGTTGCCATGGTTGTTTCTTCTTCTACCCTC
Organism: Venusia cambrica; assembly: GCA_951394065.1. Taxonomy (NCBI): domain Eukaryota; kingdom Metazoa; phylum Arthropoda; class Insecta; order Lepidoptera; family Geometridae; genus Venusia; species Venusia cambrica. The sequence goes on along the minus strand of OX596045.1, from coordinate 11,686,237 downwards.
GTTTCATAAAATTCTTCCTCTGACTTAGTCATGTGGATTATTTACGTTGGGCGCCAAATATAGGGTTGAGAGTGAAACGCCAATGATAACCCGTAATCGTCTTTTTATTGACAGTGTAACACCTTTTACATGTTGAGTTTAATACAAAGAGAAATGGTGCATTCAGTTGTTTTACTTCCTAATGTCCCTATCAAGGCATCAGAGTGGACTGCAGGTGGCTATCGCACTCCTAGCCTATATAACGTAGGCTAAGCGAAGATCCTAACTAAAGGTGCTGGAGAGGACTGCAGGTGGCTATCGCTCTCCGTTACCAAGACTCAACTGTACTAGAGGACTGCAGGTGGCTATCGCTCTAGCACAGTTGCTAGCTTAATGAATTTTCTTTGGGCGCGCGTCCGTATTTATCTGCATCAAAGGTGGTGGGGAGCGCGGCGCAACTCGTACGTCGTAGTAACTATTATTTCTTCTGTGTGGTACCACTTGAGTGAGACGGCAGACCATAGTGCAAGCAGGCGGGCATTTTTATCCACGCGTAATAGATAGGTAGGTAGTAGGTAGGGTAGTTTGCTACAATCTTAATTAAAATGTTTAGTCTTTTATGATGTCTATGTTAGCTGTGGTTGCCTTTAATGAGTAAACACAAGAAATGTTATAATTGTTATGCTGTAATTGTAAGAAATGTGTATTATTCACTAGTAATCTTTAATAAATAAATAAATAAATAAATGATATCGTCAAGGCAAAGCCTTGATCATAGACGCAAAGCCACATGCTTATCAGTTTTCTATCGGATACATTTCGGAGTGTGCAGCGGAACTACTTACACAATCTGATTCCGCCATCTCCATTATTTTCGCAGAAATCGCTCAGCGATGCTTATGGTGTATATACCGTCAAGGAATGGAACGCTTTACCTGAGTCTGTGTTTCCCGAACACTACAACACGGGAGTCTTATATGCAAGCGCGCTAACGTAGGCTGCATCATTAATAATAATAATAAAATTCTAAGGATAATAATAATAGTTCAAAAAAGTTTTACATGTGAAAATACTTATAACAAAAGTATGTATCCCATCAATAAGAGTGGTTGCACTAATACCTAAACAGGCCTAGCCTGTTTATTATGTTATTAGATCCTTCCTTTGTTGCAAATAAAATAAAAAAATACATTATAAAAAAGTACCTAGTATAAGTACTACTTTTTTTTTTTAAGAACCAGCTATTTGTTATACTTAGTATATAACTACCCGCAAAAAGTTGTTTATAAAATCAGCTAGCATAACTAGTAAAAGATCGTTGCTATGAGCCCTACTAACTATTGCGAAACTGTGGCAATAGCGACTAATTCAGCTATTTGTAGGTACTTGTAAACATCCACTCCATGAAAAATTTTACTATTTACAAATTCGTTTAAGACAAAATAACATAAATATCAAGCAAACGTGACACTTATATTTAGCGTATTGGATTTGTTCATACGAAAGAGAATAAAATTATATTACTAACATACCTACCCTGATATCTGATAAGTATGACTGTCGTAAAATAAGTAGGTGGTTAGAAATATATCGGTACGCGTACAATTATTCAGTAAAATGTTATCGCAATGAATACATTTGTAGATCTACCTTACACTAGAAATAAAAATCATCGAATACGCTGTTTAGCTCCGGCCGAAGTTACAAACAGGTAGTGCGACCACGGAAACTGCGGCCTTAGATCATAATAATAGTGACGACGACGACGCGGTATATCACGAGGTGTATAATTATAATACTTAATTAATGAAAGTACTAAGACGTCAACGCAATAATAATGTAAATATTAAACGGATCGTTGTTTTGGTAAACGTTATAAACTATTACATACTTAACCTTAATAGTAGATTGTTTTACAAGGGACTAAACCATCCCATTATATACGAGGTTGTTATACTCCCGAGCGTAGCGAGGGAGGATGACAAGACCGAGTTATAATGGATGGTTTTGGCCCGAGTAAAACACTCTACTTTTCACTTCGATTGCGAGAAAATAAAACAATTCGAAATTAAACAATTTTCAGAAATTTTATTAAAATGAAATGTGCAGTTAGAGCAATTTTGAATGTTTAGTGATATGTTTTTCCCGGGAAAATTTATTTTGGTTCTCTGTGATTGGGATGTGATAATATTTTGAGTTGATTGTTGTGGAGTAAAAGTTGGAGATACTCGACTCGTGCTTGAGTTTCCTGCATTATTAAGATCTGAGTGCGGCTTCAGCTGAGTTGACATATTCATCCAATCCCGCGATGTAGATACTTGGGGTTCTGAAATGTTTTGTAGAATATTGATTCCTTCCGTAATCCGCTGCGTGACGTGATACTTGTTTTGTTTAGAGTCCTCTATATAACCTTCAGCCACTTGATCGGACCTCCATCCACCGTGCCGTCTTAATGTCGTTATATTCGCACCAGAGTCCGCCAACAGTGTCGCGGATGTTCTGCGGAAACAATGGCCCGTGGCAATATCTTTAGGCATGTTACCAAATTTATTTTTGCCTATGACTTGCCTTGTGCATTTACCATTTTGATAATTTAGAAAAAATCTTCTCGTTGAAACATTAGTGGGATGTAACTCCTGATAGGCTTTAACTATATTAAGGTATGCTCCACTGATGACAAATTTACGCTCTTTGTTTGTTTTCGTGTTCGGCAGACTCACAGCTTGTAGGTTTGTATCCGTTTCTACGTCTTCTAGCGTTATATTAGCAAGCTCTATTCCTCTGCATGCACCGCTGATTCCATAAATTAAAGCAACCTGTTGAACAAAAAAATAAGTGTGTTAATAATCGTGATAACCTAGGTACTTATTTTAGGTATATAGGTAGGTATATATTTATTTAGTTTGAGAAGAGTAGATAAGTAGGTTACCTTTGTTGCCAAGTATTGTTTATTTGGAGCGTTATTTAAAAATGTTTCGATTTCTTGTGTCGTCGAGACTTTAGATTTTTTTGCCTTGTGGACAATATGTGGACAATTTCTTCAGTAAAGCCGTCAAATTTACATATTTTTTAATATCGACGTCGTGTCTCGTTTGTAAGGTCATTCTTAACATTGAATATGTGCTCCAAAGAGTCAACGATTTGAAATTTTTCGATAATTCATCAATCATAAGTGAGAAAAACCCCTTCAGTAAAAGAATCCACACGTTTCTCATCTCTCCATTTTATAAAATTTTCGTAACTCTTTAAATATACTCCACGTGATTTTGTCGGCAACAGATTCATAATTATTTCTTTGCCCTTTTCTTCCATTTGCATATTAGCATCTTCACTATCACTTGATGACATTTTTCAAGTTCACAATTTGTAAGTAAAAGTCGGGAAGTTATACGTAAAAGTTTGTGATTTAGAATGAAGAAAATTCTAGAGATTTAGCGCCAATTCCATCTTTTTTCAATCTCTATCTAACCCGCAACGAAACAGTTCGCATTCTACCGTGAAGGGAAGAATCAACCTTCATAAAACATCACCAAGAAGGTTCTATTAAAAAAAAAAAGATTGACGGATCACCAAGAAGTCGAGTTTTTATGTAAGAGACCGAATGCTTTGTACGGGCTGATGATTTTAGACAAAAAATAAAAAGAAAAAATACTTTTTAGCCCTAGGTATTAAACTAGGAGATTTAGGCCCGCTAAGCTACACTATTATGATACACTTTTTGAGCAAGAGAAGTGAAACAAATATTATCATTGCTTAACATCAGGCGAGATAGCAGTCGAACGCAAGCCTATCCCAAATCTATATAATAAAAATCAATTGGTGTTCGTTTGTCTCGCCTAAACTCGAGAACGGCTGGGCCAATTTAGCTGATTTTGGTTTTGAAATGTTTGTCGTAGTTCAGGAAAGGTTTAAACGTTGAGAAAATATGGAAAAATTACGAGGAAGATAGTATATAAAACAACAGTTTCATTATCCCATGTAAACTGCTCTACGTACTTTCCTGTCAAACATTTGACATTCGTCCTTTCGGATAGATATCTATAGGTGATGATAGATGTGATAATTTCGAGCAAAATTTATGGAGATTTTCAAACAAATGTCAATGCCACTTCTAAATCGGCAAATTTTTACCTAGCTCTATGTAGAGTTCGAAATAATTTTAAAATATAATAGCCAATCACTTTTTTAATGGACACGACATTAAATCCGATACGATTTTTTTTCCTTGGTCCTCTATGGAATCCGACTATTTCACGATCACTACGTTAGGATACGATTTTTTATTTTGTTTTTACTTGATTTATAGAGGTGAAGACTAAGAAGGCAAAAGTCATTTTTGCATATCGCCTTGATAATTTAAGGTTGTTTTTTTTTAATTTAGAAAAGGCATAAGTCAATATTTGTTTACCGCCACATGAGGCTACACTCATTTTGACATACCGCCTTGAATAATGGTTGTTTTTTTCTTCGAGGCTAAAGACATTTTTGCATACCGCCTTAAATTATGATAGTTTTTTTTTTTATTTAAGGAAAACAAAAGTCAATATTTGTATACTGCCTTGATTTATGGTTATTTTTTTTTAAATGTAAAGAGGCAACAGTCATTGTCACATACCGCCTTGAATTATAGATGTTTTCTTTATAAATGTTGGGATGGGAAATATTTTTATAGTGTGATATCGATTTTTTTTACTTGCAGACTAAGAATAGTAAACTTCGACAAACTTTATTTTTTCTCATTTTTTTATATATTTGTGGGCGGCGGTCACGTGACGTCACAGCACTTCGACCCTAACGGAGCGAGGGTCGCAGCGATATTGTCGAATGTGAATCGAGCTTCGTGTATATTAAACACACATATATATATATATATATATATATATATATATATATATATATTGTTTTTTCCATTTTTATTTTTTTTAATGTTTTTTTTTTATATATTGTTTTTACAAATATTTTTTAAACTCGATCGATTCCTATGAAATTTTGTGTGTATATTGAGTATATGATGCAGAACAGCTCACTCTGCAATTAAACTTTTTTTTTATAATTATCACCTGGGCTAAAAGCACTATGGCAAAGAAACATTCGCGTTCGGTAAACAACGACAACCTTTTTGGTGGCACTCTGTTACACCTTTCAGGTGATTTCAGAAAACCACTTCCCGTCATTCCACGTTCAACGTACGCTGATGAGATCAACGTGAAATTATCGTCACTATAGGCGTTATGTTGAAAAAGTACAGCTAAAAGCAAATATACGCGTTCAAATGCTTCAAGATCCATCCGCTGAAACATTCTAAAAACAACTGTTAAATATCGGCGATGTACAAGTGGATGCTGTAGTATTATTTTATCTATCTCATATTATAGCTATTAATTTGTGTAAATACTCACGTAGGATAAACATTATGCTATTGTATCATCACTACATCATTATCTTAGCCTTCCTTCATGTTATTTCAAATAGTAAATCCACAATTTCATCTCAAAAACATCTATCCATATATCGATGGAGCGGAATTTTCTGATTCTTTTGATATACATAAATGTTATTCTAGCTCTATATTTCTAAAAAACCTAATGTTTTTGATAGATTTTGTTTGACATGTTTATCAAGTTTATCAAGGTCATGTCACATCTTTCTTTTTATTTGTAAGTTTTGTGATAGTTTGCATATAAAAACGAATGCAAACTTCATGGGAAACATGAATTGCAGAGAGTTCATATATGAAAACTAATTAAACCTCTGTAATAATACTAGAATAATACTGTCCACTCACATTCTTATTTTGATTCAAACACGATTCCATCTCATCATCAAATTTCATATGAATAGGGGTCAACCGATATTAAAAGGAATTGAGTTCTGACCTTCAGACAAGTAGCATATCTAAAACTAGCACCTATTCCAAAAGAAGTACCAAAGTAGCCAGTTTCTGACGCTGACCTGGAAGCTCTACCTCGGACGCTACTCTAGAAATCTACCTCGGATATTACTCAGGAAGTTCTACCTCGGACGCCACTCTAGAAATCTACCTCGGACGCTTCCCTGGAAACGTATCTCAGGTGCTACGAAGCCTATCTTAAACGCTGCTCTAGAGGTATATTTCTGACGCTGTCCTAGAGAACCAGAATACCTGACGCTGCCCTGAACTCTATCCCTGAGACTCTGCAAGATAGAAACTAACTACTCTTAATGACCCTCCTGAATCTACTCTCCGCACCTAGCCAGCCTTCATGACAACAGTTGTCGACGTTTCGCAGCTGAGCACATTGCAGCCTTCGATTCAAGATCTGTATCATTTCTATATAATCTTCATTAGTGTTTTTTTATATTCATTCTTGTTACTTTTTTACCAAATATATATCTGTAAATTTTAAATCTTTTCCTTTTGGTCCTTTTTAAATCTTAATTAGTGACGTGCGGTTCTCCGTTACGTTACAATGCATAAAATCTCCGACCGATTTCTGCACAATCATTAATTCGCGAAATGCTCTTGACCAGATATTTCGCGTTAATCTCACACAATACTTGTATCATGAGTGGCTAGCAAAAACAATTTTGGCAGAAAAAAATTTGGACGTCAACGATTTGAATTTCAATGTAAATCTGACAATGGTGGGCGAACCATTAGACCACGGAGGTGGTTTATTCAAAAACTTATCATCAAGAAGAGGCTGTATGCGCATATAATGAAAAGTAAATAGATAATTTATTATCAGAAGTTAATTAATCTTTAATTGTTTTGACTTTGGATCTTCATCAATGCCTACCCACACCGCTTTTACAAAAGAAGTCTTTAGATTTTTGACGACATAAGGTGTGCAAAGAAAAGAAAGCCAATTGCTACATGTGGCACGAAAGGAATGGTAAACGTGGCTTAAACCAAATGGCTTTAGGTTTGTACGATTACATCAAAAACCTATCAAAAAAATTTCAAGAAAATTACTCAGACACTTGTGGCAGCTGTATAAAAAACAAAAATCAATTCGTGTGCCCTTTTTCTTGAAAGTTATGCAAGAATGTCTAAATATTCAATGTAAAGATCACAAGTTCCTTGTTCCCGGACGTATGCGTATGGAGTGCGATTATGATCATCAGTAATCGAAAAAGCAAAAAAAAAAGTCCAAACTATTCACCTTTCAAAGAGATTACCAAATGATCAGATGTTCTGGCAGAAGAGGTCGATTTACTGTCAGAGAGATGAAGTTATACGATTTTTATGACTTCGAAAAACTGCTGTTTATGATTCTAACGAAAGTAAATTCAAACAAAGCAAAAGAATCTATCTACACTGGTTACATATAAGATGGCTTAGATACACACAAGCTGACCAGAGACAGCTAATTGCCCGCTAAGGAGTGAAACTATAGACTATAAACAATAAAAGTTTTTTTTTTTTTGCGAAATAGCAAAAAACATTAAAAGTGCTGAATTTGAGTTAACTCCTTTTTGAGCAGAGGCAGTGATATCGACGACGGAAAACAATAAGGGTGTAACCCGTAAGAAGGTCGTAACTAGTAACGAGCCTATAACCAAAACTACTAAACCGAAACAAAACAAATGCAAAATCTCAAAATCATTCCTACCCTATTTTATCCCCTTGGGGGTAGAATTAATCAAAATCCTTTCTAAGCGAATGCCTACGTCACAACATCTACCTGCATGCCAAATTTTAGCCCGATCTTTCCAGTGATTTGGGCTGTGCGTTGATAGATCCCTATACCCGTCAGTCAGTCACCTTTGAGTTATATGTATTTAGAGAAGATATAATATATATATATGCGACATAATCATAATAATGTGTACAAATCGCGAAAGACTAAAAATACTAAAATAACAGAGTTTTTTTCCATACATACACCCACCCTTACATACCCTCTAAAAACAGTATCCTTCTTCTGATGCAATCGCGTTAATACTGTACAGAATATCTACTGATAACACTTGACGATCTATAACTCGTAGTTCTTTCATGAAATTCATGATTTTAAAATATAATAGCCGTCCATTCGAGCCCAACAATGCCCTAGAGGAGTGCCTCGTTACGATTCATCGATATTACTGTCATTGGTATCAGGCTTGGCTACTGTTGAAGGTGACAATGGGTAATGAGAGCGCTTTAAATTATTCACGGGACAATTTACACTCGTATTTTGTTTTGCACTATAGGTGCAACATGGAGTGCTGGCTCGAATAATGCGTTCATACATTGCGCTTCTGTTGTGTCTGTGAATAAACGAGCGTCATGGCTATTGTCAAAATTATTGCCATTTTTATCCTATCACATTTTTGCAACACAATGTCACATAAAATTGCATTGTTGGGGGTGGTCTGACCGTTCCAAATTTGAATAACGGACCTTAAAATTTAATGGTGGATACGATGAGCGATAAATGGTATTTTCTTTGCTTTAAGATGGCGTTCGATTCATGTCCGGGCAAAGAAGCATTCTGAAGGGTAAGGGTCGAAGGTTTGAGGAAAAAAAGACATTGGCAGCGTCTTTATTTCTATCCACTACGACCTGCGACCTTAGCTGTGAAGAGAACAGCAATCGATAATATAATATATTTCATGAATGTACAATTAATATGTGTAAGAAAACTTTGGACCCTTTTTATGTAAGTAATTATTATATTACGTGCACAGATATGTTATGCGAGATTTGGCTGAAGTAATTTATAGTAATTTTGCAGAGAATAACGCTGTGACATAATTTGAACAGCCATCTGATTCCATCTGGGGGCTGCTGCAATGAAGAATTATCTATGGAACAGAAACAGTTGAGGAGATGAGGGTCTTCTTGGACTGCAAGCGCTTTTAAAGTACTACTATTTCACTACACCACAGTTCACATAGATAAGTTCAACCGCCTCTGTGGTCGAGCGGTCCGCTCACCGGTGTGAGATCCAGAACCCGGGTTTTAATCCCCATGGGGACAGCAATATTGTGCTTGGTTTGGTTGGTGGTAAGACTTTGTTTAAGTCTGCTTGGCTAGCAATCACCAATTTATCTAACTCTGTCGCCATAACAACAAGTTCCTCAGTTTGTTAAGGATTCCGAGTGAAGCGCGCTTCTACTTACTTTCGGCCTCATCATAACTTGAAAAATCAGGTGAGATGAAGGCCAAGTACATTGGCAATGATTTTCAATTCCATTCGCTACAAAATTTACAGTTGATTTCAAATTAAATACCTACATTCAAAAGCTTCTAAGTGAAGTCATAGAATAACAGAATCATATTCGAAGCAAGTTGGTCTCCCCATCTGTTTGCGTGGTGACTAATTAATTACGAAGACTCAATTGTTACGGTCTGATTATGTTTATTGTACAAATATGGCTTTGAGATATAATTTAGATTCGTAGCGAGCATTTAGGTAGGTATTTATGTAATCTAGATACTAGTGGCTCCATGAGCTATAGGTAGACCTAGCAAGTCTGTATTTGCATAGTATAAAACTCCACATGTTTAAATAAAAAGCTGAGAGACAATTGATTTAGAAATTGGGGGTTATTTCAATGTTATGTGTTGTATTCCTGTTTTAATTTTCTATACGTATACACGGATGCATGGAAGTTGACATAAAAATAAGAGCAAAAGCTGTTAGTGGTTTGGTTGATGGTAGGATTTTGTTTAAGTCCGCCTGGCTAGCTACCACCATCTTACCTAATTCAGTCACCATGATAACAATTCTTAAAAATAATGTTGTGTTCCAGCATTTAGGGGCATTTTTATAAGTATGCTTAGTGATTTTAAACTTATCATATTCATAGTAATAAAACAATTCGAAGCCTTTCACTATTATTCAAACCGATACATAAAAACACAGCTGTGGAACGCCAAGCATAGCTTTTTCTTTATTTATTCATAAATTTGGTAGGTTTTGGTAAAATATGTACCGCTGTTTTCGGATATAATATTTAGCAAGTATATAGCGAGTGACATGGGGGCAAACTTAAGTAGGTTGGTACTACACTTGGGCATCTCAAGCATGGTTTATAAGCATGCTGAGTGACTTTCGACTTATCACAATAATAATAATGAAACATTTCGAAGCATATCACGATTATTCAAACCTATACAAATAAACAAGGCTAGTTCCACACAACTATTCAATTACTCTAGCGTATATCTAAACTTCGCTAAGCTCACATCAATTCCATCGCTGGAGTAAACGGGACTGGTTGGTATTATTCAACATTGAATAAAAATATCGCTATTAAATTGAAGCGGCGTTTGGTTTGATATATTACAACACTAGCTTTTGCATGCGGCTTCGCCTGCGTGCTACCACTATAAAAATGTTGTTTTTTGTGCCGTTGAAATGCTTGGCCTTCGTGTCACCTGATTTTTAAGTGATTATAAGGCCGGAGGCGACAGCGCACTACACCCGGGATGCTCAATATTCTGAGGAACTAGCTTACCTCCTAAAATTAGAACACACCAGTATAAGAATCCTTATTTTTGTATTTTCTAGTGATTGCACCTGGTTACAAAATTTGTTAAAATGAACCACATAGTTTGGTGAATATCGGCTAGATCGCGTAAATCAGCGCTCAAGCTGTGTTTGGATATGACACAAAAATTAGGAATCTGCGTTAGGGACCCTTGTTGCACAACTTAAACCCGCATCTTTTCCTCAAGGTTTTCGCTGTAAGCGAAAACCTTGAGGAAAAGATGCGGGTTTAAGTCCCGTCGCGGGTTGCAAATTCTTATGTCATTATACATATATATATATGTCACAGGATATTACAGGTCATTAATTTCACACAGCGCCATCTTGCCCTAAACTAAGCATAGCTTGTAATATGGGAACTAGATTACGGATAGAATACTTAGATACTTTTTATTTTTGTAAAAAAATATTCTTATCATACAATACAACACCCAAACACAGAACAAACATCTATATTCATCACACAAATGTTTGTCTTGAGTGTGAATCGAACCCACAACTTACAGCGCAGAAGACAGGCTACTACCAACTGAGCTATGAGACTTGTTTTGTAAATATGATCATTGTTGTTATGGCCACAGAATTCGGTAAGATGGTGGTAGCAAGCCAGGCGGACTTAAACAAAACCTTACCACCATCCAAACAAAGCACAATATTGTACTTCCTGGAAAGAATCCGGGACTTCTGGATCTGACACCAGTTGGCGAACTACTACACTACAGAGGCGGATAAAGTTTATAGTTGCGTCACAAATTCCACTCCGCTGCCAACGAAAAACTTCCATCCCAATACCAACCCGCATCAACTCGACAAGATACATGTTACTGAAACTTCTTCAGAGGCTAATTTAGTAATGTCGGACAACGTCGAACATTCCGATATTTCACCCACTAAGTGACTTTCGATGGAACATATGGCTTCGGTCGAACCCTTACGGGCGGGCAGGGGGTGGTTTTAACATGTTTTCTTATAAAAATTCAGTTTCATGTTGGCCAAGGCCGTGGAGCTGCGTAAATTTTGGTAATTCGCAGACGATTGTACCCTTTTGTATTGAGTGAAATCAACCTTTGTTAAATAGAGGTACATGTATTGGGTAGCTATGCTACCCAATACATGTACCATGTGCTACCCGGAACAACGAAATTGCTGGTTTTAAAAAGTAAAAAAATTGTAACGATATGTAAGGTACTTAATAATAGAAGAATTGTGATTGGTGATAAAAAGTCGAAAGTGGGACGAAATGGGAAAAGTGAGACGAAATGGGAATAATTAAGCCCACCTGGTGGTACTTCTCGAGAGTATCCTTAGTAGTTAGTAATTATCCTTAGATTAGTAGAATCATTGTGTTTGTGAAAACACTAAAATGTGCGGTTGAGAAATTAACACATTTCTAACATTGTGGTTTTTGAACGGTTACGGCTAAATAATCATAGCTTGCAAAAGTCCACCTTGCTAGCGACCAAGCCTGCCAAAGTCTAGTGATAAACGGTGAACCCGTGTGAGAGCCATTACCTTCTAGTCAAAGCTTGCTCTAATCCTCACCCTTGCTCTGCCCTAGACCTAGATAAGCCTTCACACTATCTGAAGATAAATGTGATTGAATTCTACGTAATTCACAAACAATTATAAATTCACATCAAAGTAATATCCCGTTATCTAGTGTCCACAACCACAATTGTTTCAAACGTCGTCATTATCATCATTTCAACTGCTTCTGGAATCGCCCACAATTGTCACCAGAAATCCCGGACTCAATCCTGGATCCTTGGAAGTCCCACATTAGCAGAGACGCAGTCTCCACTCCAGAACTTACTTCAGCAATTGACGGTTCTATGGCAAAAAATGAACGATAAGGCATTATCATCTTCATCACAGCCTACATACGTCCACTGCTGAACGAAGAACCAAAGCCACCTCCATCCATCGACTTCCTGTGACCGGAACAATGTCGTTGGCCTAGACTTACCACACCTTGTTTCACGTTTAATCGTGATCGCAATGCGAGAACCTGTACTCTACAGCGGTTATTGGTTCTGCGAGCTATTTGGCATCGTTTAGTAGCTAATATTTTTAAAGTTCAGTTTCTAACAATATGTACGATTAAACAAGCAAGTTTAAAGAAGAGCAGTCGGATCACCAGAGGACTGTTACAACAGTCTATATGTTACCCAACAGATTCAGACCAGATACAAACGTATGCATGCCTAAGACACTGACTGTATTGCCACGCCGATTCTCTTATTCGTTTTTATGCAGATATTTATATCTACACTCCAGCAATGAATTATCAAACATGAAAATGTGGACATAAAAAGTTGAGTATTGCTTAGAAATGTATCTGCATGGACCAACAAAATCACATATTTATGGTTCATAAAATTGAAACGAATTCAGACATGACTTCCGGAAAAGCAATACATGCAATACTTGGATTGATGATCGTCATAAAACGTTTCATAGATTTCGATGAACAATACCAATACCACGTTTGTAAAGGCGGCTGGTCGGTTTAACCTTTTATTTTACCTTGTCTAGCTCTTGGCCAGAGCTAGGTTGAGGTCTAAGATGGACGAGCTTTCCCAGAACTCTCTCACGCTTCAAAGAAACACAGGAATCCGTTTGGCGCCAGACTTCGGTAGAAGAGCTTCGCTAGCTTAAAGATGTGATTGAGTCATCGCCTCTGTGGTCTACTGGTTCGCGCACCGATATCAGATCCTGAGGTCCCGGGATCAATCCCTAGGGGGTACATTGTGTGTGGTTTGGTTGGAGGTAGGATTTTGTTCAAGTGCACCTGTTTTATTTAAGTGTACCTGGCTACCACCACCTTACCAAAATCTGTCGCCATAACAACAACTTCTTAATTCTTGTGTTGCCATTTCCTCAGACTGTTGAGTTTGAGTTGAGTTTTTGAGTTGAGTTTGATTTGCCTTATCTTAACTGGTTACCAGGTGAGATGATGGCCAGGCTTTCCCCGTCGGACAATGAAACAAGGTTAACTGTATTTCGTTGCCCGGGGCAACCACTTAGGATGTAGTTTTAGTTCACTATGTTCAATTGTCTGCGCGGGAGTGGCATTACCCCTAACAGCTGTAATGACATACCTTCCCACTCCCCACTGCGTTATTGAAACAGTATTGTGTATATTTTTTATTATATTATATTTGTGTCATATGTACAATTATTTACATCAGGATCCTTAGTTTTTTATAAACGGTCTTAGGTTTAGTTTCATTTCTTAGATTTAATATTATTTCTTCTTGTATGTATCATAATAGTTTATTAATGGAACTATTTGATTTGTTTTTGGAGTAGGGCGCTGACTCTGTTACTCAGTTTTTTATAAAACTTTTGCAGTGTCATCGATCCAATTATAACGTATGTAAACTAAAAAGTTCCCACTAAATATTTTTTAATTTGATTTTTTTTAGTTATTTTTTATTCTTGCGCCGGTAGCCCGGGTCAGGTTTGAGGTCAAGAACATACCCATTCCGAAAAGGTCCATGTTCAGTCATATAAATGGTGACCGATTTATCTAAGGCTAAGTGTGAAGTGATGGAAGACAAAAGCGTCGTGTATTCATTTGCTTTGCTACAAAATGATACTGTTTACTGTTGCAATAAAATAAAACTAAATTCGTCTTAAATATCTATATGGCACTTGTAGACGAAATTTTGTTGAAAAATTTTAAATACCTAGCAAATAAAAATGCTTTTTCCGTGGAAGTATCTCGCTAAAAACGAAGAGAATCGATACAATTAATTCGCAGTTTCCGCTAAGGAAACTGCGAATTAATTGTATCGATTCAAGTTTAGTCAATCGTGTTTCGACTACCATAACTTACTAACAACAATACCAAGCTTGAATAAAAAGTAGTTTTGAAATTGTGTTTCTATTTATTCCTTCTAAAGTTTGATTGTCATCAAAATAATTATAATTCAATGTTTTTTGCCCTGTTATTGATTTTCCGTACAGTCAAAACGTGGTTTTTGGTACTCACTTCACCTTAACATCAAACGCCTAATTGTGATTCATTTAAGTCGCACAACATTGACTGTGAGAAAATTGAGCTTCCTAAGTAAATGCGGCCTAGATGATCACAAAAATTACAGCCCAGACTGAAAGTCAATAAAATTTTAATTGGACGAACAGAAGGCACCTCGTTTTCCACTCGATCGACTTCTCTGAATCATCTTAATTTTATAGTCAAGGTGATTGTAAGATCTCGAATATTTTCTTTGATAAATTTGATGAGCCGGTTTCAAATGCGAATAATTCTAAAGCTAAGTGTACCAGGTCCCTTCAAAATAATGTAAGCAGAAAATTTATGTTGGCTTTACGATGAATTAATAGAAAGGGTTTCATATATATAATTTTAGAATCATACGCAGTTCATTCTGGAAGAAATAGCTTTTTGCGATACGGCCCCCCCATTGGTAGTACTTTGGTATTGTAGTCCTACTTAAGCACTGTGCTACCAAATGTTTGTATTAATCGATGTGGGCTACCGGTTTCATTATACCAGAGTAGGTTTTGAAGGCACATTCATTAACTGAGAAGGGACTAAAATTATTTTTAATCGTTTTCATAAAAGTACCTATCGATGACATAAGTTCCAATAAAAAAATAAAAAAAAACAAATGTCTTGGACACAAGATAAATATGAAAATGTAACACAACGAATTTTACCAAATGTGGATGAATGTTATCAAGAACGATAGAATGTTTTTTATTTATCTCTTTCTTCTCCTAAAGCTATTTAACTACTATTATTTCTTACAACCGACCCTATAAGACCTTTCTTCATAAAATTATCAATAAACATTGCCAGAAGTGGCTGGTTAATTGCGATTTTGCGGCCTAAGAAAGGGGTTTCGCAGGGTTCCGTATATATCGCGGTAAACGCGTCGTAAAGTCGCACTTTTACGATTCAACCGAAAAGATTTACTGTATAGAAGCAGGTTTATTAGACCCCAAAGAGGTCACAGTGAAGATAAGTGCGCTGACTAACTACAATATAACGTCGAACTATCGAATTAATGAATGAATGAAACGACTCTGTGGTCTAGTGGTTCGCCCACCGGTGATAGATCCAGAGATCCCGGTTTCGATCCCCAGGGGAGTACAATTTTGTGGTTGGTTGGGTTGTGTTGCAGCATTTCGAAGTAAGATAGTCAGTTCCTCAGACCGGTGAGGATTTCAGGTGAAGTGCGCTGCCACCTTCGGCGTTATAAACCTTGTTAACCAGGTTAGATGAAACCCAAGAGTTCCCCATCGTCCAATAAAAAAATGAAGCATGTGTCAAAATTGTGTTGTTAAATATATATCTAGTCATTTTTATTCTACATATGTCGTGATATAGCTCATTCCATATTAAGCTACATTAATACCAGGGTAAAGGACTTAGTCTTGCCGGTGGGCAATCTTGTTAGTGTAATTGAGATCTGGGATTAGTCAGTACTGTAGTTTGGACAGCACTAAACCCTTTGTGCTGACGGACTGTTTTGTGCGAATTAGGACCCAAATATATGTCCTCAGTTTTCAAGGGGCCATATTTTTTATAATGTACATTCTTAAATATGAATTAACATTATAAATATCCCATGCGTTTATATGAAAAGCTTAAATAAATGAATACGGACTTAAATAATAAATAATTTAAAATTAAAGATTCTTGCCATACGTAGTTTTGTAAAGAAATTATTTTCAGTTATTGTAAAAATCAACATAATGTTGAATATCCCTAGACAATGTTGATGTGTGTACATATAAGTAAAAGTTCTTTTATAAAATCCTTACATACGAGCCATGGTACTCCAGGTTGTGCACAACCTTAGACTGCTCTATCTGCTAATGTGTCACTCACAATTCTCCCCAAACATTAGATACCTACCCTCTTCCCTTCTTTTACATATCCTAACATCCTCATGGTTAAGTAAATTTATAAATAAATACGACTCACGGCTTTTTTCCCCTTCGATTATTCACCTCTGATCATAACTCAGAGCGTGGATCTTATGTGGATCACCTACTAAGGGGTAGTCAGAGACACGTCCAAACTTACGTTCGGTACATACCCACATTTTTGCAAGTAGCTAGTATTCAATACGTGACAGGTTGCATGCCCATCGCCGCTTAGCAGAATAATAATAATTAATAATAACTCATTGCATAATGTCCTGCTTAAATACATGTTATAGCTTACATGTCAGGTAGCTTAAGGTAAAAGTTGACATTGACATTGACCCAGTCAGGGCGTTGCAAGTCACATGTTCTTATTTATTACTTATAAATTGATTACATTGATGTCAGATAAATAAAGTTAATATTAGAATAAGAATCACAATTAAGCACGTCATTAGTTCAAAAATATAACTGAGAGTAAATGTCAGAATCAAAGAAAATATCTCTTCTAAATCATAAATTGATAGCAATTTTTTTTTAATTCAAATTATTAACGGGCAAACATAAACAATAAGCACAAGGAGGTCAAATTTTAGAGATATACCTACCTATATATACCTAATATAATGAGTCAGAATAGTAGAAATTAAATTATGGAAGCTTGTCAGATAAAAAATCGTCAATAGTATAATTAGTCCAGGGTCGATAATTTTTAAAACCAAAAAAAATCATAGTAGGATGAAACCCATTAGAAAAGGAGGGAATTATTATAAAAATGAAAGGAAAAATAATTTACGGTCGATCTGAGGTCGGGAAGGGGATGGGGGTGAGTTTTTAAGGGTAAAAAACGGTTTTTCCCGATTTCCGTCAAAACTAAAAGTCCTATCGAAAAAAGTCATATGGCAAAGTTGTAGATAATGAAAATATCTAAAACTTTTCTATTGACACTTTTTTCACATAACCTCAAAATTTATGTGAAAAATTCAAAAAACCAAGTTTTTGGTTTTTTATTTTTATCTTTTACAAAAAATCTTTTTTCTTAACGAAATTTTGTGAATACTTACCTTTTTATGTCCCAAATACGCTGTAATTTATTTGATTAAAAATATTTATTTTTTCACCTGATTTTGAATTAATATCGAAAAAAACACCCTAATTTTCAATCGAAAATTCACCCGTCAAAATATCAGCTTTTTTCAAAAAGTTGGTATGGTTTCTGTTCGTTGAAATTTCTACTTTTCGATGGTGAAAAAAAAAAAAATGTTACTATGGTAAATCTTCTCAGAAAATGCAAAAATTCAAAAAAAACTTGAATTCGAAAATTTTTTTTTAATTATTATAAATAATTTTGAGCTATTTATTAAAATTTACACTTTAATTACTCGAAAAACGTTAGATTTCATGTGACGTTGATAGCAAAAAAATTGCAAATAAAAATATACTACTATAATCAAGAAACAAATAAGTTAATTAAATTAATATTTAATAAGACATCTACAATATTTGGAGAAAGTTACATTTTTTACATACATTTATACAGATACATTTTTTATAGATTTATAATATATTATTCATACATTTTGACATTTATTTCTTTAATATTTTTTTTTCATGAGAGTTTATTCACGATTAAATTGGGAAGACATTATTAATTCGATTTTGTCTTTTCAGATTATCAGTATGGATGAATTTCTATGGATGAATGAGTTTGTATCATTTGCAATAAGGCAGATGATAAGCAAGTGTATGCAATAAAAAAGCAGCTTTGAATCGTTTAGTGGTATCCAGCAAGAAAAGAATCGTCGAAATTTAACATCAGCTTTTATTCATCGAAGTTGTCAAAGTCAATATAATGACGAGACCGCAATAGCTACATTTTGTAGTTTAAGACAAAAAAAGCAAAGGAAGGAAAAGAAGTAATTAAAGATGCTCTTGGATTTAATTTTGAATCTCATTGCTTTATCTGTGGTGGATTTTTCGGTAATATCTCAAAAGAAAAAATTTCATGTGTTCAAAGCAACGATACAAGAGATAATATATTACAGTATATTCAAAAACAGAACACATTAAATGATTTTGATAAAAAGATTTCAGCTCGTTTGCAAAATGTGCCTGATTTAGTCGCAGTAAAAGCGCATTATCACACTGCTTGTATGGCTAATTTTTATAACAAAGGAACAGAAAGAAAAGGGGGTCGCTCAGCATGTGAAAACACTAAGAATTTTATTAATTATCTTATTAATTATATCGTTGACAACGAAACAGAATGTCAATTTTCTGTAAATGAAATAAAAGAGGGATTTTCAGGAGATCTTCCAGACTACACAACTATTAAAATAAATTGAAAGAGCATTTTCAAAACGATATCGAGTGTCATTTAATTAAAAGGGACGGGAATTTTTTTTAAAAGGGAATTTTTCGAATTCAAGTTTTTTTTGAATTTTTGCATTTTCTGAGAAGATTTACCATAGTAACATATATTTTTTTTTTCACCATCGAAAAGTAGAGATTTCAACGAACAGAAACCATACCAACTTTTTGAAAAAAGCTGATATTTTGACGGGTGAATTTTCGATTGAAAATTAGGGTGTTTTTTCGATATTAATTCAAAATCAGGTGAAAAAATAAATATTTTTAATCAAATAAATTACAGCGTATTTGGGACATAAAAAGGTAAGTTTTCACAAAATTTCGTTAAGAAAAAAGATTTTTTGTAAAAGATAAAAATAAAAAACCAAAAACTTGGTTTTTTGAATTTTTCACATAAATTTTGAGGTTATGTGAAAAAAGTGTCAATAGAAAAGTTTTAGATCTTTTCATTATCTACAACTTTGCCATTTGACTTTTTTCGATAGGACTTTTAGTTTTGACGGAAATCGGGAAAAACCGTTTTTTACCCTTAAAAACTCACCCCCATCCCCTTCCCGACCTCAGATCGCCCGTAAATTATGTTTCCTTTCATTTTTATAATAATTCCCTCCTTTTCTAATGGGTTTCATCCTACTATAATTTTCTTTCACTTTTCATTATTTTTAAAGGCTTCTACCCTGGTCTAAATAGTCTTTTTTGTAAAATAGATTTGATATTTTTTTTGTATAATGAGTCTTTCTCTTCAACTTTTATTCTGTTGGGCAACTGATTACTGATACATATGTCTATTATGCCTCATAAACAAACACGCTTGCAAAATGTAAATTGATGGTAATATCAATATTTCATTTTCATTATAATAAGGTTTGCAACTAACTCGACGTCCTATAACTACATGCTATGTATATACCTATAATATACCATAATATATACTATAATATATAATATACCTATAATACTCTGCGCTTTAGGTTGTGGGTTCGATTCCCACCCAGGACAAACATTTGTGTGATGAATATAGATGTTTGTTCTGTGTTTGGGTGTTGTATTATATGATAAGTATTTATTTACAAAAAAAAAGTATTTAAATATTCTAACCGTTATCTAGTTCCCATATTACAAGCTAAGCTTAGTTTGGGGCTAGATGGCGTTGTGTAAAATGAATGTCTTGTAACATTTATTATTATTAATACTAGCCAAGTTCACATGCCATTCGGATTTTTAGTGAAATAATTAAAGTAATAATAATTAAAATAAGTATTACCTTAAGTAAATTCAATTTATATCCTCAAGTAAACTTCGTGAATAAGAAGGAACATATCCAATGAATTTCCTTAAATTAAATTTTACATATCCGCTCATCCCATACAACCGATTATTCCCAAGGGAATATAGATATTTTTTCAATGTTTGAGTGTACTATAGATAGAACCTACAAATAATAAAAAACTTTTTAATTTTCTATACGTAATCTAATTCCCATATTATAAGTTTTGCTTAATTTTTGGCTAGAATGACTTATGTTTTTGTTTTTAGCCGGTAAATTAGAACTTTTGTTAATTATAGTGAAAGCTAGCATTCCTAGCGAAATGTTACACTCTTTTTGTAATAAATTATTCGTTTCGATGTAGAACAAACATCTATATTGATTATTGATATTTCTCTGGCTGGAAATTGAACCCACAACCTACAGCGCAGAAGCCAGAGCGACTACCAACTGAGCTGAGTAATTCATTGTCCTATGACCATACTTACCACGTCAGGATTGATACCCATTATGATATTAAATATTATGATTGCGTTGTTACCGCCTCTGTGGGCTAGTAGTTCATTTACTGGTGACTGATCCAGAAGTCCCGGCTTCGACCCTCGGGGAGTACAATATTGTGCTTGGTTTGGTTGGTGGCAAGTCTTTGTTTAAGTCCGCCTGGCTAGCTACCATCTTACCTAAATTGTTGTGTTTCGGCATTTAAAGGTAAGATAGCCAGTTCCTCATATGTTGAGAATTTTGGGTGATAGCGCTTCCACATTCTGCCTTATCATAACTTGAAAATTAGGTGAGATGAAAACCAAGCACCAAAAAATATGATTTGAGCACAGAAATAAACAAAATCAGAGATAGTTCCAGTTTCTACGCATTCGTTCCTTGGCGTTGCTATCAGAACCTGAAATATTTAGCTCGCGACTACATAGTTACTTGAGTAGGTACAACGTTTGAATACCAATATTCAGAATCCTGAACACAATCATGACGAGATCTGGAAACGAGGTCAATACGCAAATGGACTGGATATCACCTTCTTTACGTACGTTAACTTACACTTTACAGAGTATGGAAATATTGATGTGTTTCACTTATTTTTGTGATAACTGTTTTAACCACCTCTGTGGTCTAGTAGTTCAACCCACCGATTTCAGATCCAGAGGTCCTGGATTCGATCCCCAGGGGGAGCACAATATTGTGCTTGGTTTGGTTGGTGGTAGGACTTTTTTTAAGTCCGCCTGGCTAGCTACCACCATCTTACCTAATTCTGTCACCATAACAACAATTCTAAAAATGGTTTTAATATAAATAGTTTATGGTCTTGAATAATCCTCATGCTTTGCAAGTGGGCCTTTTTCCTTGTGTGGTGGTCATGATTCCGAACAAAGAAGAAGATCCTAAAAAATATTTATAGATAAACGCACTTCGGAGATTGCCCAAGTGACTATGGAATTCAAGTTCATTTTAAGAAATTTTCAATATAACCAACAATTTGATGATAATTCTTTGTAAATCCCTGCAATTGGTTCATGAAATATTAACCTAGATAATTCCAACTATTTTGATGACAGATGGACAGACAGACAGACGCGATCCTATACGGGGTCCGTTTTTACTTTTGCCACCCAAATCGCTTCAAGTGTGCCTACAATATTTGAAGAGTTCTCTCGTTTTCTCCAGGATTCCATCATTCGATCCTGACCTGATGTCAATGGGACCTGTGAAATATACCCTTGAAACAAAAAATAATTTTCCAAATTGGTCCAGGCGTCTTCGAGTAATCGGGGAACATACATAAACAAAACTGATGAACTGAGAAACTCCTCTTTTTTAAAATTCGGTTTAAAATCACTAACTTTACGTTTATGGAATTTCTGTCTCACTTTTCATTCAATGCAAGTCTCTACCTCACAAACTATAATAAACTAAGAGAAGGAAACTAAGATCTCTGCCTCACTGCTCACAAAATATTTATCGGAGTCCATCTCACTACTCCCCCGTTACAAACTGAGTTTCTATTTCAGAAAATGTAGGTACTACAGTCCCGTATCTCAAACTAAACGATAGAAATAAACAATTAATGAACTGAGAAACTCCTCTTTTTTTAAATTCGGTTTAAAATCACTAACTTTACGTTTATGGAATTTCTGAAATGACTCTTTAATTTATGACTCTTGTCCCTTGGGAAATGGGTAGGCCTTTGTTGTGGGACGCTACCTGCGTCGACACCCTAGCGCCATCTCATCTGCCTGGGACATCAGTTAGGGCTGGTGCGGCGGCTGATTCGGCCGAGGATCACAAAAGGCGCAAATATAGTGGTCTCGACAGAGCTTACCTATTTGAGCCTTTTGGGGTGGAGACCTTGGGTCCGTGGGGAGCCGGTGCCCTCCGGGTTTTCAAAAATATTGCGGGGCTTTTGATTGAGGCGACACGTGACCCAAGGGCTGGCTCTTATTTAGGCCAGCGAATTAGCATAGCTATTCAGCGTGGCAATGCAGCCAGTGTCTTGGGCACGCTTCCGTCTGGTACTGGTCTGGAACAGTTGAGTTACCTATAGGCCGTTTGTAACGGTCCTTAGGTAATCTGACTGATTCCTTTGTACTTAGTTAGTTTAATTTATTGAATAAATGTAAATATTATATTTAAAAAACAATTAATGAAAAAAAAAAACTGAAAACGGAAAAAATATTTAGTAATATCAGAAATTTCTGAGGATGCCTCGTGTAGAGGCGAAACACGTGTCGATTTGATTTTTTGAGAGAGATTTGGCAGATTTATTACTAAATTTTTTTTCTGTTTTCAGATTTTATTTTGAAATATGGATCTCCGCAAAATAACGCCTAAATCAATTAGCTACCCAATTAATGATAAGAAAATAACCAATACGGTCCAACGCAAACCACACCCAAACAAAACAATCCGTAAGCTAACAAAACAACGTTAATTATTTATTATCAAACTCATTTTTTTTGTCATAGTGCATTTTTATAGTTGTGGGGGTAAGGGCAACTAAAGGTGGCGGTGAACGCAGTGAGATACCGCCTTTCGAGGAAACTGTCTGGAATGCCGCATTAAGGCTAAGATCATAGATAGATATATATACTTTGGAAAGAGGGTAATTTAATTATTTTTACCGCTCCAAGAGAAAAGCATCTAATCAATGCAATGATCTTGTGGTACAATAGGCAGGTACCCGTACTCGCAGCTGACTCACCGATATTCTTTTGGTTTACGAAATCTAAAACAGAAACTATTAATTATTAATTCTATTATCCCATGATTTTGTTTATTTTACTATCCCTACGTTTGTTTTTTGTTTTGTCTTTTGTATGTCCTATTTTAATAAATAAATAAATAAGATGCTAAGCTTTTCTACCATTAAGTAGTTCGAGTAATCATAAATAAAAACACGAATTATTTACATTTTGAACTTGTGACACAACTTAAATTATAGCGATACAACGAATCAATCTCCTTTTACTTTGATTGGTCCTATTGTTGAGAGAGATGTAGAGTAGAGAGTGTAGAGGATGTTAAATAGTATTTCGTTGAAATTGTATCCAAAATTAAATTAATTAATTATTAAAAAAAAAAAAAAATTTTGCTCATCAAGAATATTTAATAAATTTATTGATGCTGATGCTCCTGTTGAGACTAAGTATGGTTATCAACAGCAAGCAGCTTGTATTATTTCTTGTTTTGTCATCTCAATAATTTCCGCAATGCATTTCAAATCACCGTAGTTTTGTTTACAAGTATTTGAATAATTCATTACACAACTTCGACGAGGCAAAGTTACGTATTGTTGAAAATTAAAACTTTGTTAAAAGTCCTCCCATCGTAAAGTCTTAATAATTTCTAATTAAATTTTGTCCTCTGTGGTCTAGTGGTTTGCTTACCGGTATCAGACCTAGAGGTACCAGGTATGATTCCCAGGGACAAATTTGTGCATGGTTTGGTTGGTGATAAATTTTTCATGTCCAAAGCTACGACCATCTTTTACCTAAGTCAACAACACTTCAAAATTAGTGCATTTATCCGTGTATTTGTATTTGTCCGTGAGCCCGATCCAAAAATGCCTACGTCATATAACATCAAGATAAAATGCATAGCGCAATGAAATAGTTTTGCTAAGCGAAGATCAAAAGATCACACCTAAAATTGGCCGGAAGTTTTAGAAAATCTTTCACTTCTTGACAATTTTTTAAGGTATATTTACGTCATGTGACATCAGTACGACCTGGCATCATTTAGCCCTTTAATCGTAGAAAGAGTTAACATTCGTCTGTAAGTTTTGAAATGGCCGGAAGTACGTGACGGTGGCCGAGATGGCCACCGGATACATTTTCTAACGTCATGTGACATCTTCACGAAAATTATACGAGGTATAGCCAGCTCCTCAATATGTTGAGGATTCCGCGTGAAGTGCGCTTCCACCTTCGGCCTTATAACATAAAACCAGGTGAGATGAAGGCCAAGCGCTTCCCCGTCGTACAATAAATAAAAAACATTGAAAACACAATAACTAAACATACAAATTGATTCCGGTCAAAACGTGATTTTGCGTTGAATAAACATTTTGTCTGGTTGACATAAAAGTTGTAGCTAACGTGATAATTTCCGCGAGCCCTTTCTAGCACGAATAGCTCTTATTGAGAGCTGTAACTGATCTCATTTTTTTTTATTTGAAGTGAATACACTTCGTCACAACATTTATAAATGTTATAATGGCACACAAATTCATAGCCCGCGACGGGACTCGAACCCGCATCTTTTCCTAAAGCCGGAAATGCTCTGACCAACTGAGTCACGAGGGTCCTGCGTAGGTATTTATTTAACCTCAAACTCATTTCATACGCCATAGAACGAAATTGTAATAGCTAGTTATGGTTAAAGATTGTAAGCATCATGTATTTATTTAAGGTGAGACAGCAAGTTCCTCAGACAGTTTAGGATTCCGGGTGAAGTGCGCTTCGACCTTCGACCTTTTTATAACCTTAAACCAGGGGAGATGAAGGCTTTCCCGTTGTACAATAGAAAAAAACACTGACTCAGAGTGGGCAATGTTATGCTGAGCGCCACACGCCCCGGATTGAAACACAATTGAAACGTATAATAAAACATAGATGGTGTTCTATATTCTGTACGACAATCGGAATAAGACGTGCTTTTTCAGGTTATACACGGAAAGCATTTAACCATGTCGCTTTTGATATGATCCATTGATTTATTTCAATGTTAGTCATCATTTATATCGAATGGGCATCTTATCATTAGTGTTGCTACGCCGAGCGCTGTCTTTTTGCACTTGATACATTTTTAAAGGTAATTACATAGATCAATAATCACGCACCTTAAATAGTAATTTGCAATGTCTTAATTTAAATCAAGTTTAAGCGATAAATTGTAGAAGTAAATGTCATTTGTAAAATAGAATGATACATGTAAAATAACAATTTATTGATTAAATTCATTGGTAAAAAAAAATCAATTGAATAAAAGCATTGATTGCTCAGTCAATAAATTAAAAAGAATTTTATTAAACAAATTACCATTGGCTTCTTTTACATTAAAAGGCAACTTGTTGTAAGCTCTAATTGCCATGATATAGCTATTGCGTTTGTACAATACAGATTTGAATGAAGGGAGTGCTAAATAAATCTGTCTTTGTGTCTTGTGTTCACTCGATATACAGCTCTGAATGTTTCAAATAACTCTGGATTTAGTAGTAGTTTTACAAATTTACATATTTCGAAAATATACATACATGGCAATGCCAAAATCTTGTGTTTCTTAAATAATGGTGTACAAGGGGACCATGGTGGTAAATTGAATATGGCACGTATACATCTTTTTTGCGCAATGAACAATATATCAACGTCAACCGCATTGCCCCACAGATCCACAGCTTTACTAAATTGAAAACGTTTTTAAAATAGATTATTTAACAAAGCATACCAAACTCCACCAGGACTCATAATAGTGTTTACTAAAAAAAAACTAAAACAATTTTAAATTCGGAATGAAAAGAGTGAACCGTTCCATTCATCGCTCAACGTTTCTGCGGACGGACGGTCGAGTCCGTTCGTTTCATTCAGTATCGTAACTATCTTTTGAATTCTTTTTAGTATAAAATTTGTTCAGTGCAAAGGATGGCTCCACACAATGCATTTTCTCGACTCTTGCTTTTACCCGTAGATACTAGAAAGCGTTCATCTAGTAGCAAACTGATGAACGATTTGCAGTCGAGTTTGAAAATGGGATTTTTTATTGTTTACAGAACCATCAGGTTACAGAACAGTAACAAAACTCACCAGACGATCACTTTGATTACAATACAAGAATAAGAGACAATACAAGTGAATCTTGAGTAGGTGTGATTCCTTCTGAGCGAAGGAATTACTGGCTTTTGATCGTGGGACCTTTCTGCTAAAGTCCGGCGCCAAACTATTGCCATAGAAGAACTAGACAAACCTAGATATAGCCCATCAATAAACAAATTGTATGTAGCAAGCATGTTTTAATAAAATAAAAAAGGATATAATTATTATTTCCGTACTCTAGGTCCCTTATTACAAGCTATGCTTAGCTTGGGCCTAGATGACGCTGTGTGAAATAAGTGTCCTGTATTTATTTGTAGCATGGCTGATCCACGTTGCAATTTGTCTATTATAAGCATTTGAAGTCTGCATTATTTGTAAGGTGATCTTTAAAATTCATTAGATACTACTATGAAATATGATCATACTATGAAAATTCTCGGTTCTGAAAGAATATCTGTTATTTACGTAATTAAAAAAGTGCAGTCCGTTATTGGATACCGTCATGTTTCGTTTTTCGTAGTTGTCTTCCAGTCTCGTGCCGCCATCACGTAGTACTTGAACAACTCGGCAACTTTCATATCTTTAGTTCGTGTTTACTTTCCTCCCATGTCATATTTTTCTTCTCAGTTACGTGTTTTGTGCTAAGAACTACCGCACACCATGATATTTTTAAGATATAACTATTGGAAAAAGTTATGTGAGTTAAGATAAGCATACTCTGAGAAAAAAATCTGATCCCTTTGTTAAGCATGTAGGTACTCACGAAGGAGTATTATTTGTCATAGTTACAGTTTTTATGGAGATGTGCATGTGCACTAGCTATACTTACATAAATATGTTATTAATTTCAGAGCAATAAATTTAACATAAATTGTGTTAATATTATAAATAAGATATTTAAAGTGTACATTTTATTTTTTAGATTCCACATTATGTCACATGATGCTGGCGGGTGCCAGACAGAAGGACAGTTATTGGCTATGTTCATTTGCAGCCCTTAGCGTTGCTTAAAGAGCTTGCATATTTTTGCTGGCCAGAATTAGGTAATTAGCATACGGAGATACAACTAGAAAACACTATTGAGGTTGATTCCTTTGCTTTCCCGATTTAGTGATATCAAAATGTACCTACACATTGTCGTTTTGGAAGATGTTTACAGTTTTGGTGATAAGTCTCCTTGTCGCAATACTTTTATACTTTTAGATTATCGAGGTGGACTTGGTGAGCTTATGTCAACGAATTAGCACAGATGCCATGTCACACAGTCCCCTGATTCTACTGAACCCATCGCTTTACTATGGCAATGGTAACATCACAAAATAGCCACTAGAATACCAAATGGCACCTACAGTCCCCATTATGCCGTGGGACATCTACATATTTTGCGTCAATGTAGCATCGACGCAAGATAATATCTAAATACTAAAGTGTTATTGAAAGTTTTGTTTCAGTATCGTTTTACTTCTATAGTTCTTAATAGTTTCAAAGAATATCTTATCCGTATAGTGTAGTCCTTAGACCAAATTAACACATTTTTTTTCATAACTCTTAAACTCTTATATTAATAAAGTTATAGTGTGATTTACCTACAACTGTCGAGGACCGAAACACGTTTTATAAATTTCCCAAAAAACATGAATTTTGGATTGAGCCAGTTTACGACTGGAGGTGTGATATGTTCTGTGAAGAGAATATAATACCTAATTAGAGCTAAAAAAATAAATGACCAAAAAAAAATATATTGTTTTGTCTTACTGTTCCCCTCTTATTCCAGTTGGAGAAAATCGGGGACTTAAATGGTGGAACATCGTGTGTGCTAACCTTCTTAGAACTTTGATTTCATATTGATATTGAAAGGATTCAGCTTTACAAAGTTTGAGTACGGATGGTCTCAATACAAAACTGCGAAGTTTTCAAGTGGACCTTTTTCTTTGAAAAATGCAATATCGTAGTTTTATTCATCCAATGCCGTAAGTAAGAAGCAGGAACTATGGGAGGCGAACATTTTGTTAAACGAAGCAATAAAGTCATGACTTTGGTACAAGCAAAAAAGCATTTCATAAATAGGTATAACCGCCTCTATGGTCTAGTGGTTCAACCCACCGATTTCAGATCCAGAGGTCCCGGGTTCGATCCCCAGGGGTTAGAACAATATTGTGCTCAGTTTAGTTTGTAGTAGGACTTTGTTTAAGTCCACCTCGCTAGCTACCACCATCTTACCTAATTCTGTCGCCATAATAAAAATTCTAAAATTGTTGTGTTCCGGCATTTAGAAGTAAGATCGCCAGTTCCTCAGTTTGTTGAGGATTCCGGGTGAAGTGCGCCTCCACCTTCGGCCTTATATACTTAACTAGGTGAGATGAATTCCAAGCGTTTTTCCGTCGCACAAAAAAAAAAAGTTATGACTTACTGTACTAATGTCCTTTTCCATTGTAAAAAAAATGGAATGTCGTTAATGTTTATTTTTACAAGTTTTGAATTTTCTTGACCTCTATGCTTGTCAGGGCTCTTCTGTACATCGACGAAATACGGTAAAACCATTAGGAATTACAAGCTGACACCTAATACCTTTATCCTTCAAATTGGCGGGGATAATGTAATGCTGCGTAGGTCATGTTCTTTGTGGATGTGACCTACGCTAGGCTTGGTTATAGGCAAGAGTTGCACTTAACATCAGGTGGATTACTTGCTCGTTTTTTATATACCTAAAACTTGGAGACGAATCCAAGTTTTGGGTATATGAAAAAGGGCCTATTAGTGTCCATTGCTGGACATAGCTTAGTATTAAGTTGAAAGGTTTTGCCATTGTCTATTGGCAATTTTATCAAAAGTACTAGAAGAAGGCGCCTCCAGACATCTTAATTGTGTAGGATTTTTTATTTTATGGCTCTAATGTATATTTTATATTTTCTTCTTCTGTTCAACATTTTTCTTTCAATGCTTTGTTGACATGTTTCAAGATTACTACTGCTTTATTTTATAAGTGGCCAACATAATCTATAAATGTCATGAACGCCAATTTTATCTAATTTATTGAAACAAATTCTATAAAATAAATAAATAAATTACAGGACCTTAATTTCACACGGCGCCATCAAGCTCCAAACCAAGCATAGCTTGTAATATGGGAGCAAGATTACGGAAATATTAGTTTAATACTTACTTTTTTTACAAACACAGTATAAACATCAATATTCATAATACAAATGTTTATCCTGGGTGGGAATCGAACCCACAACCTACAGCGCGGAAGGCAGAGCTACTACCAACTGAGCTATTAGGCTTGTTATAAACAATACGAAAAAAATATGCAAATCTATTTTCATTTCCAGTCATCATAAATATCTGTTCTATAGCAGGACTTATCAAATTACCCACAACTTCATCACCACGCGAGCTTGCGATAGAATTCTCATCACACCGCAATACCTACAACACCTCGCCTTAGTATTCCACACGCGCGCTCTATCTATCCTCAAAGAACAAAGTGCTTTCCTTCAAACAGAGCGGGAATTGGATAAGGTTCTACGATAGCTCCACGCTTATATTGGTTAAGTGAGTATAGAACCTTTTCGCAATAAACTGAAGTGCTCAGTTATTAGCGGACTTTTTTTTTTTTTTTATTGGTTGAGATGAAAGTTGGATGAGTTGTGGAGGAGTAAACAACTAATTTGCTAACATAATATCATCATCATCTTGTTAGTTCCCGTTGACCTGCCGACCCGCATACCATGACCATGACCAGCATACCGAGTCCTCTTCCATTCAGCTCATTCATTTTATTTTGAAAGAGCAAAGTTGTCAACCTCCTTGTAATCTTTCTTTTGAATTTTTTTAATCAACCTCAAAACAAGGAGGATGTTCTCAATTCGTCGGAACCTTTTTTTTATGTATGTTCCCCGATTACCCATCGCCTGGACCGATTTGATTTTTTTTATTTTCCTTGAAAGGGTATACTTAACACATATTTCCATCGTCATCAGGTCAGGATCAGATGATGAGATCCTGGAGAAATCGAATGGACTCTTCAAATATTATAGGCACAATTAAAGCGATTTCGGTATTTTTAGGGTATATTTCCTCAAAATTAAGGAAAAAACGGACCGCTGTCATCAGGTTAGGATCCGATGATGAGATCCTGGAGAAATCGAATGGACTCTTCAAATATTATAGGCACACTTGAAGCGATTTGGGTATTTGTCGGGTGTATTTCCTCAGCCGTAAGAAAACACGGACCTTTTATAGAATTGCGCGTCTGTCTGTCTCTCATCTGTCATTATAAAAAAATTGAAAAAAAAAACGTCATCGAGGTAAACGAAATTGAATCATATTCGTTATGGAGGTCGATTTTGTTTTTAGTTTTTACAACTTAATTATATTATTGCACTACGGGGAAGCGCATTGCCTTCATCTCAACTGGTGAAAAGCCTCGAAATCATCAACAAGCTAAGGAATAGCCAGTTCCTCAAATCTTACCTCTATTGATGCCGGAACACTATTTAGAATTGTTGTATGGCGTCAGACTTAGATAAAATGGTGGTAGCTAGCCAGACGGACTAAAGCAAAGTCCTACCACCAACCAAACTACCACGAACCTGGGACCTCTGGATCTGTTTAGGGTGGTCGAACCAATAGAAGCGGCTTCTTTTTATAATATATATATATTTATAATACCGACTTCAAAACAAAGAAATAAAGTCCTAACACTAACCAAACCAAGCACAACATTGTACCCACCTGGGGTTCGAACCCTCTGGATCTTATATCTTTGGATGAACCACTAGAAGCGGTTAAAATATTAGATTATACACTGAGGGGATAAAGCACTGTTTTATGTCACGGGCGCGATATTGAATTCTGAACGTAACGAAGGACTCCAGATTATCTCTCGAGCGAAGCGAGGGAATTAAGACGATGTCCTGAGCACAGTGATGGGTTCAAGCGCGCCCAAGACAAAAACAGCTTTATCCCCGAGCAGTGTACTTTACTTTTCTCACCTCTTGCGAGACAATAAAAAAGCAAGGCTATTATAAACAGCGTTTTAGTATAGTAAATTAAAATTAAAAGTGAAATTGATGTTTGAGACATTAGTCCAGTTGTAGAAAGATAAACTTATAAAACTTGTAGTTTTCCATTTGTCGAAATCGTTGTAGGCTTTCAGGTATTTTTCCTTTCATGCAGCATCCACTTTAATGGACTCCGGAGTTAAATCACTTTCATAATTCGACATTTTAACAGAAATTTTCTTCTATTTTGATGTCTTTTTATAATTTTTTTGCAGTTATTACGTATAATCTAGCAACGTCTTACAATACTCGTGGCTTTTGTTTAATTTCAAATGTGTTCCATTCAGCTTGTCGTGGCCAGCTCGATTTTAGAAAAAGTTCGATTTTCAAATAAGTTCGACGCGGCTCCGGCCCCGGCCTTCGAGTGTTAGTCTGTTGATCTATTATTACGAAATTAGACTTTAAGGCAATAAGAACTATGAAAAGTAAAAATGTTAAAACCCAGCGGGTTATAATGAGATTCAGTCCAACATTACACCCTGGCTAAAGCCACGGGCTTTAATAACTTGCTTTACGTAATGTTGGCATGATATGTAATTTGGCATTGTCGAGGTGTGAAAAAAATTTATATATATATTTTCTAGCTTTCGCAAACATACAGGTTTGCGTAAAAAAAGGCAGCCGACTTTAGCTGTTATTTGCGAAGTAAGTACCGCTGCTTGTTTTTCCTGCCACAAAACACACAGCGCTTGTTTGGGTGCGGCTTGACCGCAATAATCCTCCTACCACCTGCTCCGCAACAAACGAGGGTCGTAAATCCGATGTCCCAGCCGGTTATTATTACCTGACAGACACTTGATTTGGATTTTGGTTGATGATTTACAACCTGCAGCTGGAACAATGGTATACCTAATGATAACAGACTTTAACTATAGATCAATTCGTCATAGAAATATTATCTGGTTCTATGACTTAAAATTCTGGTCCTTTCTAATTGACTTCATTATTTTGAATCATAATATTTTCATTATTGATATTTCTTTTGGTGTGTATGTTTAATAATATTCTTCTTTTCTTAGTCTTATCGCAAAGTGGTTCTGGCCATCATTTAGTAGTGGTATCAAGCTTTACAATCCGCCACTATTCATAAAAAAAACATTTATTTAATAGGAATAAAATACAAACATGCAAACATTGCAAATATTATGTACCTACAATGAATCTAACTATGTAAAAGGAAGCAGTCTTCGAGATCGAATCGAGAGAGAATCTTCAGATTACCTAATCGTTACAAACAGCCTATAGATAACTCAACTGTTTCAGACCAGTACCAGATGGAAGCGTGTCCAAGACACTGGCTGCGTTACCACGCTGAATAGTTTTGCTAATTCGCTGGCCTAATAAGAGCCAGCCCTTGGATCACGTGTCGCTTCAATCAAAAGCCCCGCACCGTAAATAGTGTGAGCGATATCCTGATCTCCCCAATGTGATGACCCCAATATACCTTCAAATAGAGAAACATTTCCCGGTCAGACTAGCTCTAGTATAGCCTTAATCCTTACCCGGGCAAGCCTCGATGTCTAAAGCCCATTATAAAAAAATCATATCAACTGTTAAAGTAAATTAAAATGAGTGGCTATTTAATTTTACATTGTCTTATTTTGTGACGGCTAAACCAGAATTTGTGATTTCTCTCAGCATTCCAAGATTAATCTCCCAGTTTTATGGATTCATTCGAACCGAAATGTTTTTCAGAAGCCATAAATAAGCCGAGGTCCACAAATTACTTTCCGACAAAGGATCAGTAAGCGCCAATAAAGCTATAATAATAAAACTTTTATTCAAACCTAATATTTACGTAAGATTCGAGCTTCCCGAAGGAGCAGCCGAAGTTAACAACCTTCAGGTTTAATTAGAAGCGAGCTAATTCCCAAGTTTTGATGAATGCGATTTCACGGATACAGCCGTGGAAGGTAAGATAGGACCACTGGGTCATCTCGTAAGTTACCAGTAACTGCCTATTATACCTGCTTGGAAACCGACAAATGTTGTAAGTGGTTATAATTTACTTCTTGAACTATACGTATGATACAGGTCCCTGGGCTGTTAAACTTGTAAATTGGTAATTAAGAGCCTTACGACAATCCTGGTGTTATATAGGGTTCCATACCCAAAAGGTACCTGGGACCCTATACCTGAGCCTCCGTTATCCTTCCGTCAGTCAGTCCGACTGTCTGTATGTGGATTGTATCTCATAAAGTAAACTAGTACCTAAGACAGTAAATTTTTTCAGTGTATTGACGTTTTTGGTTTTTATTTGTTTGTCTATAATACTTGCATCTAGTTTTCAATTAACCATTAAAAAAGCTTTTTTTTAACTGAACCTTTAGAACAGAACAAAATTGTGCTTGGTTTGGATGGTGGTGGGACTTTGTTTAAGTCCGCCATCATCTTACAATTACAACCACTAAATTGTTGTATTCCGGCATTTAGAAAGATAGCCAGTCCTTAGGCTGTTGAGGATTGCGAGTGTAGTGCGCTTACACCTTCGGCCTTATCATAACTAGAAACAAGGTGAGATGAAGGCCAAACTCATCCCCATCGTACAAAAAAAAGAGTATGCTTTTACAACAGCAAAGTGAGCTTTTTTTTCTAGAGGTAAAATAGAGCCAAAACAAGCACGCCTATAACCAAACTTTGTTTAATATTCAATAAAAATGGCGGCTTTGACTGTTCAATTAAACCGATAAAAAAAAGGATTTAGCGAATCTCAAACACACCGAAAGCTTTCGTATAGGAAGCATCACTTTTTTTTCGGATACGACTTCATTCAACAATCGCTGAAAATCTTCCGTGGTCCATACTCATGTCAACATTTTTAGATTTTGGAGTTAAAAATACAGTTTTCGGAATCACCATCTGGAGCTTCCATATTCGATTCGATAGGGCTTCCCGGGTATTTGAGAATAGCCACAGAGTCAGGTAATAGGCCAGCAGATTTCATACGCTTATAAGTTTTTGATATGACGTCAATAAGCTTGGGAATTACCAATTACACATTCTTCTTTAGATATGTTCTTCTGATCCTTACCAATTGTATTATATCTATTTTATATTTGTTATGTTATCTATTTATTATGCTGTACACACACACATAGAAATAATGAAAAAAAAAAATGTATAAAAAAATATATATATTACATGACATTAGTTTCACACCGCGCCATCTAGACCCAAACTAAGCACTGTTCGATACTGTGGAGCGACAGGTCTGGTGACCTGTAACACAGGTTTTTTCTAAACCTACTTCAGGCACCAGTCTTCACAAACCAGGCATCTAAATCCGGGCTACATAGAGTGGTCCGTCTCTTCCGTGAACGGTTGAGGTCTGACATCTTCTTGATAGAAATATGTCAGATTTCGGCGGTCTGCGGTGGTTGGCGTTCTCGCAGTATAGGAACCCGGGACAAACAGATTCTGTAACAACCCGTTTTAAGTTAAGCCTTATTTGTGAAGAAAAATAAATAAATATTGATGGATTAATTGATTGATTGATTACTAAACTTATATTGTTAAGATTGTAGTAGACCAGCGGTAAATCCGAACATTGGCGTTCTAAATTTGAAGGTAAGACAACTTCAAATTTTAATTTAAGCCTTTATTTAGGTAATTGCTGGTAATACTATATAATTAGGTGGGCTGTTTGTGTATTAAGTTAATGCACCCTAAATATTATTCATTCATTCGTTCATTTACAATATTGTACTTATTATAGTTGAGTTACCTATAGGCCGTTTGTAACAGTCCTTAGGTAATCTGACTGATTCCTTTGTACATAGATAGTTTAATTGTACATATTATCAAATAAAATATTGCAATAAAAAAAAAACAATATTGTACTTTTTATATTATTTTTGTATATCAGGTGATTGCACTTGGTCAAATAATTATAGTTTTTTAAAGGACACAAAATTTCACAACCCGCGACCGGACTTGAACCCGCATCTTTTTCTAAAGCCGGAAACGCCTGCCTTCCGCGCTGTAGGCTGTATTCGATTCCCACCCAGGTCAACCATTTGTGTGATGAATATCGATGTGTGTTCTATGTTTGGGTGTTATATCATATTATTGTACGTATGAATTTACAAATCAAATGTATTTAGGTATTCTATCCAATCTAGTTTCCATTTTACAAACTATACTTATTTTGAGGCTAGATGGCGCTCTGTGACATTGATGTCCTGTATTTATTTATGATTTAACTGAACATTTTCATGCTCAGTTACATATCTTAAATGGCGTGTGAATTTGATGATGGCAGTTGAATTGCCCCAAGGATCGGCTTAAAGCCCATAATAAGTTCCTCGTTATGGATGCTCAGACATCGAACCAAAACCTACAGCAAAGAAGGCAGAGCTACTACCAACTGATATAAGCCCAGCTCACCTGTTTACATCACAGCTCGCTCCTTGAATCTAAGGCAAAGCAACAAGTATTAAAGCTGGCTATGCGAGCGTCGGGCCCGAGCTAAGATATTTAGTATATGCAAAAACACTTGTTTATTTCTTTTTTTTATTGTGCTTGTCACATGATTTTTTTAAGTAATGATGAGGCCGAAGCTGGAAGCGCACTTCACCCGGAATCCTCAACAAACTGAGGATCTGGCTATTTCAACTCTGAATGCCGGAACACAACAAATTATGAATTGCCGTTATGGCGACAAAATTAGGTAAGATGGTAGCTAGACAGGTTGGTGGTAGGACTTTATATAAGTCCACCTGGCTAACTACCACCATCTTACTTAATTCAGTCGCCATAGCAAAAAATCATGTTCCGGCATTTAAAGGTTAGGGTGAAGTGCGCAACTACTTCGAGACTTATGATAACAGGAATACCAAGTGAGATGAAGGCCAAAAGCTTAACCGTCGTACCATAAAAAAAACAATACCATATTTTACATATAAGCGAGTGTGACTCGCACTTAACCGGTTAATTTAAAACAAAGGAAGTCATGGTAAGCCCCTAAGTAGAATCGTTTATCAAAAACCTTTTCACTAAAAGTGATTGATGACAATTTGCTCCCAATTTTTCCTTGTGGCTTAATTTATCTGCGATCTTAATTAAGTTTGTTCCTCGGCGTAAGGTACGCGGTTTACAGTTTTTGATCCATTGTATCAAAATCACACCGTGGATGTAAATTTTGCTCCAGACATACAATAGCATATATACTAATATTCAGAAAATTATATGATTTTAAAGAAACAGACTTTTTTTTTTTATTGTATAACCAGTAAGCGCTTGGCCTTCATCTCACCTGGTTACAAGTTAAGATAAGGGCGAAGACGGAGGCGCACTTCATCCGGAATTCTCAACAAACTGAGGAACTGGCTATCTTACCTCTGAATGCCGGAAAACAAATTTTTTTTGTTATGATTTTTTGTTATGGCGACAGCATTAATTAGGTAAGACATTAGCCGGCAGCTAGCCAGGCGGACTTAAACAAAGTTTAACCACCAACCAAACCAAGCAAAATATTTTACTTTCCCTGGGGATCGAAACGAGGACCTGTGGATCTGAAATCGGTGGGTTGAACCACTAGACCACAGAGGCGGGTTTTTTTACTTTGAGGATCATTTACTAGGGATAGTCAGAGGAACGTCCTAGCTTTTGACAGATGTACACGTTTTGCAGGTTCGCGGAATACTAGTCAGTGACAAGTGTTATTCGGATTTTTTGTTCCAGGGACATGGAAGTTTCTTCGCGAGGAGCTTCATGCTCTGACGGTAAAGGTCACAACCTTTACCGTCAGAGCATGTAAATGTCAAATGTATATAAACTTTGAAAAACCGGAGTCCATTGGTGCACGACTGGACCCGCAACCTCAGGATTCGAAAGCCTAACTACGTGGCCACACAGCTTTCAAATGTTTAGCTAATATAGTCATATAAATGTTTAGATCTAAACATTACTAACTAGTTTTGCTAATAAATATTCAAACAGTTATGTCACCATTATTCTTTTCAATCATGTTGTATTTACTTATTTGTCTATCTAGTTAATTGTTAGTAATATGTTGTGTTATTTGTTTGTATAATTTTAATGTAAGTAAGTGTGTTCTCGTTCGCGATGCACTCAACTGGTTTCGACGGAAGACCAGCGTTGTGCTATAATTTATATTACAACACAGCATATTGCTGAGTCGAACGCCAATTTGATGCATTTCTATGCCTCAAATAAATGAATTTTCTTTCTTTCTTTCTTTCACTATGGATAACAAGCCTCATATAGCTCAGTTGGTAGTAACTCTGCCTTCTGCGCTGTAGGTTGTGGGTTCGATTCCCACGCAGGACAAACATTTGTGTGATGAATATAGATGTTTGTTCTGTGTTTGGATGTTGTATAATATAGTACGTATGTATTTAAAAAAAATATATATAAGTATTCTATCCGTAATCTAGTTCTCATATTACAAGCTTTGCTTAGTTTGGGGCTAGATGGCGCTGTGTGAAATTAACGTCCTGTAATATTTATTTATTTATGGTCTGTTACGTGATGATGGTAAGCGGCCCGACGGTATGACTCTTGTCCCTTGGGAAATGGGTAGGCCTTTGGTGTGGGACGCTACCTGCGTCGACACCCTAGCGCCATCTCATCTACCTGGGACATCAGTTAGGGCTGGTGCGGCGGCTGATTCGGCCGAGGATCACAAAAGGCGGAAATATAGTGGTCTCGACAGAGCTTACCTATTTGAGCCTTTTGGGGTGGAGACCTTGGGTCCGTGGGGAGCCGGTGCCCTCCGGGTTTTCAAAAGTATTGCGGGGCTTTTGATTGAGGCGAAACGTGACCCAAGGGCTGGCTCTTATTTAGGCCAGCGAATTAGCATAGCTATTCAGCGTGGCAATGCAGCCAGTGTCTTGGGCACGCTTCCGTCTGGTACTGGTCTGGAACAGTTGAGTTACCTATAGGCCGTTTGTAACGGTCCTTAGGTAATCTGACTGATTCCTTTGTACATAGTTAGTTTAATTGTACTTTTTATTGATAGATGTATAGCAAATTTATTTATTATAAAATAAACAATCCATTTCAATTTTTTTTTGTAGCATGTAGTTGTTATATACTGGCAGACGACCTCAACCAGGTGAGATGAAGGCCAAAAGGTGTTCTGTTTTTAACCAAATTTAGCTGTGAACGCCAATCTGTCTGCCAAGCGTGGTGACTGTGGCATTTCCATTTTTTTCAATTTGTAGTGAACAATTATGTGTTGTTGATGTGGGATATGCGCAGTCAAACCCCTCCCAAAATATTTAAATACAATTTTTTAAAACTCTTACGTTACCTTGTAAGACCTGATGATCATCCTTTTCAACCCTTAATCATAAAAACCACCTATTAAGGACGATAATAAATTAATTCGGAAAGAACTATCTTAACCCTGTCGTAATTACATTTCCCAAGACTTCAATCTTATATACCCCCTTTGAAACCCTTTATGACAATTATAGGGGCAGCTTCAATTAATAAATCAGTAAATAGTTATTTTGAAAACCCCTATAACATTATATCCTACTTTTTGGAATGTGCAGTTGGTACTCTTTCTAATGACACCTCTCAATACAATCTTGAATATCTCACTAAACACCTATTTCTCAAAATTTAGTAAATCCTTTTACATATATATGAGTAAAGGTGTAATCTCTGCGAATAAAAAAATCGAGTCGATCGGATCAACCATTCAATTGATATGGGTGGAACATTGTATTTCTTTCCACCCCAATATCTCAAAAACCACCGCAGTTATGAAAAATCTCCCGCTAAAATCAATTTCTACTTATGTAATCTCTTTACAGTTTAAATTTTATTTGAATTGGATGACGCGTTCGAGAGATATGCACACATTGGCACAGAAATACATACATAAATACATACGATATTTGGGAAATCTGACGTTGTATGTATGTACATACATACATACATACATACAACGTCAGATTTCCCAAATTAAGTTGGAGATCTCGTTCGCTTCGTTAACTCGATTAAATACTTTCGATAAACAAAAACCTCCTTACTGAAGTAGATAGGTAAAGAGGACGAATGAAATGACTCAATCGAACAAGTCAATTTTCTCAGCAGCAATAAATCTGTAGAAAAGCATGCTGCAGTCACAAACCAAATTCAGCAATTCTTCTGCACAACCCGCTGGTCACACGGAGTCTGACGTAAATTTATAGATTTCAAAGATTTTACAATCAATCCATAAAGTGCGCTTATGGCATTAGCACTGTGCAATATTTCTTCCGAAATAAACTGAAAAATTACTGCTCACAATATTTTCGTAGCAGGTGCAACCACAGTTTACTTAATGTGTTTTCTGTGGGTTATGTACGCGCGTAATGGATTTTGGCAAAATGTAGGTTTATAACACATCGACGAGTGAACTATGCTCGATAAAATTCAGATTTCAAATTTTCCGATCATGTCAACAAGGGATTTATGTTAAGCGTTGTAAATTCCCAAGATCCAAGGACTGCTTCTTATTTTGGCCAGTGAATCAACTAAACTATTCAGCGTGGCAATGCAGCTACTGTCATGAGCACGCTTCCGTCTGGTCCCGAACAGTTGAGTTACATAGAAAACGCTTCATATTGATATTCATTGGATTGTAAAACACATGTAAATATATATATATATATATATTGGAGATTTGCGTTTGACCACCAGCTTACATGTAAAACAAGTAAAGATGTGGCCTAAGCACGCTTGCCTTAAAGGAACCTATGTACTCTGGACTTGAAGACTCAAAGATTGTACTCGTGCGGCAAAACAGACGAAGGCAAGGAATTCCATTCTCTATCAGTATTAATGATAAAATGGAACATCTACAAGGTACGGGTTGTAGCCAGCAGTACGTCTGCTAGTCCGGTGGTGGACTAGCAGACGGGGATGGGGGGATGGAGGGATTAGGTCAAAGATATCGTGCGCACACTCACAGAAGTGGAATTTATAGAACACAGACAGCCTGGCAACCCGCCGTCTATCTTCTAGACTCTGCAAATTGGCTTTAACAAGTGAATCACCTATGAGCCTAGCAGCACGACGCTCAATCGAATCCAGGGCTTCGAGCTGATACTTGGCTGAGCCATCCCAGAGATGGCAGCAGTACTCCATACAAGATTGGACCTGAGCTTTGTACAAACTTAAAAGCTGTCCCGGTGTGAAGTACCGCCGAACCCAAGCAAGAATACACAGCTTAATAGCAGCAAATTTAGCCTTAGACTCGATATTTAAAGTTGCACGAAGCAAGCTTGGCTCCGATTCTACCAATGTGGTTAAAGCAAGCCCTCTTCAGCACCTTCTTACATGACTTGGCAGCCTTGTAAAAAGCTCTCTTCATCGACCTAACATTCGCAGACTTGTTGTTGCGGGTTCTGACCCAGCTTGCCTGGGTCTTCATGTTCTATAGGCTTCATGCTTCAGTGCATTAGCACGACGGCATTCATCATCAAATCAGGAGTCAACTTTAGCAGAGAGTGGTTTTTCAGGGTAAGGAATGAAATATTCCATACCTTGACGCACCACTTCCACTATCGCTTTAGCACAACAAGTAGGGTCATCCGAAAAGAAACACAAAGGCTGCCAGGGTTATGACGCAAAAAAATGGCGCATCTCAATCTGCTGACTTGTAATTCCACACCCGCCGACTGCCCATAAGGCTGGGGTCAGGTGGGGAATGGAACGAAACTGACTTCACCAGACAATGGTCGGAACTACCTAGAGGTGATGAAACCTAAATATTGTAGCGATCTGGGTCCGTCGTCAGCAGAAGGTCAAGGCAGTTTGCAAAATGGTTATCAACATCAGGCACCCGAGTGGCCTCACCGACCATCTGAGAGAGGTAAAAGTGAGCGCAAATTTAAGTACCTCTCTCCCATCATGGTCAATGCCCTTTAAAGGGGAAAGCCACTCCTGATGATAAGCATTAAAGTCCCCAAAAGTACCAGTTGAGCACTGGGAAACCTTTGAAGCCTTATCAGCACTATCGCAAAGGTACTGGAAAAAATGTGGTTGTCACCGGATTCTTTGTGTGCGCACGATAGACACCGACGTAGAGAATTTTCTCCGTACCGATGTCGACCAAAACCCATAAAGTCGAAATTATTTAGTCTTCAAGGCAACGGAGACGCCGAAAGCAAATGTCTTCGCGAGCATACAAGCAAACGCCGGCTTTTGGCTTAAACTTATGTTCTAGCACATAGCGTGGGTAAGCAAGGTATACTGCGTCAGATGGACATTTGATTTGGGTCTCCGTGAATAACAGCAGATGCGGCTTAGCAGTTTTGAGGTGGTGATGGACTGCGTCTATATTGGAGTAGAGTTTTCGTATATTAACTCTATGAAGTATCTCTACTCACTCGGTTGGTTCATGGCTACACCGACCTGCGTACCGGAACACGACCAGGTCGTTTGGCGGCACGGCTTCGATCGGTGAGTGGTGCCAAACCGCGGCCGAAGCATACCACCAGAATTTGCTACTCCTTTAACACCACACAGGGGACACGTGTAGGGACTCTAGGGTTATCACCTGTCCCTCTAAATATCTTATCATACAGGTAATGTGCAATGTGTTATATCCGATTGGGTTTACAAAAATAATAATTAATACCTACTTACTAGCAAAATATTTTTAAAATTTAATCCTAATTTTAATATTTATTTTATTTTTTTGGAAAACTTACAACTAGGAACTATTACATATCATTATATAATAATACATGCAAAACACATTAATATGTGCATTTATGTATGATTGAAGGCCAATTACAAATTTCCACTAATAAAATACAGTATAGATAAAGTATAAAAGAACAGTATAAATTAGACGACAGTATTTAACAAAAGTGCAGTGAAGTTGTAAGTAAAGTAATAACATAAAGATTTACAAAAATTGTGCCTTTTTATTTAGGTAACTATGTTATTTTGAATTTAGAAAATAAAATAAGTCACAAATAAAAATAAATCAACCTTAAAATATAAATGAGGAAAACTATTTATTATATCTACTTATTAAAGAGGTTAACGTTACTTACAAATGAAATAAAAAAAGTCATTGAGTATATACGCTTCAGTGTTGATACCGGGGTAATAAATATGTCAATACTAACATCAGATCTTGCTAAAATGTTTAAAGTAGTACACGCCCTTACAATAAATGCATTTTGCCTATAACTCGTTTTAACTTGCGGTACATAAAGTAACGTAGGGTTTCGTAAAGCGACCCTAGTAGTGCGTAGTCCTAAAAGTTCCAGTAACTCCGAACGATCTACCTTGCCATTTGCTATGCCCATGAGAAAGGGGAAGAAAGTGGAATTTACAGTAGGCAAGATGGCAGGTAGGAAGATCTTAGCGCGATACTGTAGGTAACGTAAATATCTCCTTTGAATTCCTTCTTATCGCGAAGTGTAGATGTCGTAGCATGGGTTCCAAACTTGACACGCATATTCAAGGTGGCTATGTACAAACGAACAGTATAAAATTTTTAATGTATTTATTAGAGAACTCCGATGAAATTCGTAAAACGAAGCCACGAATGCACGGGATGCTTTATTAGCAGCGTTTTACCTGAAATAAAACGCATATTAAAATACTTACCTCACTGGAAGATATTAATAATGAGAAGGTATATCCGTTTCCGTCGAATAGTACATAAAGCCGGTACGTATTTCCGGTCTCAGTGGTGACACCTGGCGGCCGCGCGCCTCTTTTAGTTTCGTAAATCTGTGAGCGCCATTATTAGTTCATTGGCTTAGTTACACCAGGCAGCGATAAAAGCTTATCTTCCAGTGAGGTAAGTATTTTAATATGCGTTTTATTTCAGGTAAAATGCTGCTATTAAAATGACTTGACCGTCACTGGAAGATATTAATAATGAGACCTGTTTGTTATCGCCTGGTGTCGCCACTTATGAGGAAAGTTAATCTAGCGCCAATGTGATGTCATTATTAACTAGGTAAACGTAATATAGAAAAGCTATGAATGACGAATACTGGAATGGACATCAGTATTTATATATCAATCAGATTAAACCATCGAGAAATTAATTATAGGCACTAGAAAACTAATCAAGAAATCGAAATATTTCATTGAATGAGTTCAATATATCATATTATCAATAATAATTTGCCATTTAGGTTGCATTGTTAGGTTTAATGCACATAATTATCGAACCATTCTGTATGGTATTGTTCATTATTTTGAATGTGCTTAATATCAATGGCCACTATCCTATTGAAAATTTTGTAAATTCTAATTCTAGCTTAAGCTAGAAGATGATTTTCCAGCTAGCTTATAGACAACAGGGCACACCACTCAACGGTGCATGAATTAGGTTCAAGTTTTTAGTCAAACTGTAACGAATCAGCTGAACCATTGAAGTCAACTCTAATGGAAAATGTTAGGCATAATTTTTTTTAATTTAATTTAGCCGCCGAACCTACATCTTTTAGTAGCATAGAAGCAAGTAGTTTCTACAATACCCACAGTAAAAGGGATTGGTTAGGCCGACTAGCATTTTAAACAACTACTATATACGTTATGAACAAATATTGGCCAAACCAAATACAATCGTTGGTCCATGATACCAACATCATGATCGTGATGGTTAGATCAGGATCTATTGTAAGTAGTGTTTGACAAAGATGCATCTGCCTGAGCAGAGTGTAAGCTCGAAGTATTAACTGTGAAACTCACCATTGAAGAAGTTATAGAGCTGTCATGTGTTGAACTGGAGCAGCACATAGTGGTATGTGTCTATCGTCCTCCCCAAGCAAATTACGCGCTATTTGAGTCCACTA
Source organism: Venusia cambrica (assembly GCA_951394065.1). Lineage (NCBI taxonomy): Eukaryota > Metazoa > Arthropoda > Insecta > Lepidoptera > Geometridae > Venusia > Venusia cambrica. The sequence goes on along the minus strand of OX596045.1, from coordinate 11,642,083 downwards.
TGGAAAATGTACTAAGCAAAATATTCAGTCGTAATAAATCAATAATAGTGCTCGGTGACTTCAATATTGATATACCTGTAAATCCTCTAACTGAAAAAATCATTAACTTGTTTAAATGTTTCAACCTTAAGCACCAATTCGATAAACCAACTAGGGTAACTCTAACAACTGCCACTTGCATAGATAATGTATATTGTAGTGATATTCCCCTTGAAAAAGACGTGTTTAAAAAATTTGATTCAGACCATTATGGTCAATATGTTTTATTTGATTGTAACTTACAACAAGAGCTACCGGAAATCACATGCAGACCAATTACCGAAGCTAGCATCATAAAATTCCAAAATAACATAAGTCAAAAGATTTCCCTGATCCCATGCTTGAATGATCCAAATGAGCTTTATAATATATTGTCTAATCTAATACATAAAGAACACGAGTATACGTTTCCACAAAAAACGTGCAAAGCTAAATCTGGTTCCATGTTTGCAGATTGGGCAACAGCCGGTATCTATAAAAGTAGGAGTAGATTGTATGAACTTTATGCAGAAAGAGAGTCAAGACTACACGATTTATCATTTGTTTCTTTTGTCAAAAACTACTCAAAAGTCTTTAAAAAAGTATGTCATGCTGCGAAATCATTGCAAATAAAAAGGAAAATTGAGCAGTCATCAAATAAAATAAAGGCTACCTGGAAAATGATAAATAATCAAACAGGTAAAGCAAAACATTTGAAAAAGCAGATAAACTTAAAAGTTGACGATAGAATTTTGACTGATAACTATGAAGTTGCTAATGAATTTAACCGTTTCTTCTCTTGTGTACCAAAAATTGTTACTCGACCATTAAACTCCTCTGTTGATTGTGCTTTAGCCTTTCTTGAAACAAGTGTTGAAAGGTGTAATGCTTCTTTTAGCTTCAGACACGTCAATGCTGATTGTATTCTAAAAACTTTTAAGTCAATAAATATTAAAAATACTGAAGATCTCTGGGGGATGTCCGTAAAGATCTTAAGCACGATTGTTTTTGAAATAGCACCATGTCTAGCATATATATTTAATAGAAGCATCGACGAAGGAATCTTTCCAGATCTTATGAAATATAGCAAGTTGATTCCTTTATTCAAATCTGGAAATGAAAAGGATCCAGGAAATTATCGACCAATCTCAATTCTGCCAGCATGTAGTAAAATATTTGAAAAACTTATTCTTAACCAGTTGTTGTCACATTTTAACTGTAACAGGCTACTTCATGAAAAACAATTTGGGTTTACTAAAGGTCGTTCAACCACTGACGCTGGTGCCATGCTGTTGAAGTACGTTTTTAAAGCCTGGGAAGGAAAACAGGATGCCATAGGAGTATTCTGTGATTTATCTAAGGCTTTCGATTGCGTAGATCATGACACCTTAATCTCAAAGCTAAAACACTATGGCATTCAGAATCAGGCAATAAGCCTCATGCGTAGCTACCTATCGAATCGCATTCAAAAAGTAGACATTAACGGTAGCAAATCTTCGGGAACATCCACTAACATCGGTGTACCACAAGGGTCAATCTTGGGGCCTTTTTTGTTTCTAGTCTATGTCAATGATCTGCCTTCCTGTGTAGGGGATTTATGTGATATTGTATTGTTTGCAGACGATACTTCATTAATATTTAGAGTTGATAGGGCTAAAGATAATTATGATTGTGTAAATGCTTCTCTAGCTAGAGTTCTTGATTGGTTTACGGTAAATAACCTCTTATTAAATGAGAAAAAAACGAAATGCATTAGATTCACCTTGCCTAACGTTCAAGTCAGCAATGCTAACATTATCTTAAATGGGGAAATACTTAACTTTATGGAAGCAACTACTTTCTTGGGTTTAAATATCGATGCAAAGTTGCAATGGGGTATTCATATTAATACATTAGCTAGCCGGCTAAGCTCGGCAGCTTACGCAGTACGTACCATAAGGCATCTTACTGATGAAACCACGGCGAGGTTAGTTTATTTTAGTTACTTTCACAGCGTTATGTCCTATGGCATATTTTTATGGGGAAATGCAGCAGATATTGAAAGCATTTTTATCCTGCAAAAGAGAGCTGTACGGGCAATTTATAAATTGAAAACTCGTGACTCTCTCAGGGAACGTTTTAAAGAGATTGGTATTATGACAGTCAGCTCCCAATATATTTATGAAAACCTAATGCACGCACACAGGAACATTGATGAGTTTGTTAAAAGAAGTGATGTACACAGTGTTAATACTAGAAATAAAAATAAACTTGACATACCTAGGTATCGCTTAGGAAAAGTAAATAATTCATTCTTAGGAAACTGTGTACGATTCTATAATAAGCTTCCTCAAAGCGCCACCAAACTCTCTGCTCGTAAATTCAAATTGTATATAAAGAATAATTTAATTAAAAGAGCCTACTACAAAATAAGTGACTATATCGACGATAAGAACGCGTGGCCCGATGTTGCTATACCAGTTGACAGTTAAATGGTGTTTTTCAATGTCAAGAAACTGCCCATTAGATAGTTATGTAGTAATCAATGTTTTAAGATAATATTAAGTTTTTAGTTTTATGATGTAGGTAACACTTGTAATGTTATTAAATTATTATAAACAATGTACCTAAATGTTAAATGGATTTTCAAAAAAATTAATCAGCCCGAGGTTCTTGCCTTTCTCCTTGTGTGCTGGTCGCGATTCCGAACAGGCGGTAGATTTGACGTTTCAAAATGATCCTAAAAATCTTAATGAATAAAAATATTTGACTTTGACTTTGACTTTGAAGTACGACACGACGCTTGCTCAATTACTGATTTGAAACTGAAATAAGGAACCTACAACAGAGTACAAACATCCCAAAAAGGTAGCTATGAAACCTTTGAGTTTGAGCAATCGATTTGAAGACACATTTAGTATCATAATAAGTAGGTACTGTTCATTAATTTCAAGTGAGATAAAATCAATCATTTAAAACACGAGTAAAGCAGTTATGGGGCTATTGCTTGTTGTGTCAACGTTATTGACATTAGTTAGACCATACATTCTAACACACATCCTCGTAGGCTTAATAATAAATTTATTCTATAGGCTAGAACAATTTTGTTCGGTGTTGCACGTTTTTAGCTTGACTTTAGATGGTGGTATCCTCGTAGAAGTTAGGGTAAATTAGTTATTTCAGAAGGTTTACAAATAAAAAGTAATAAAATTAATTATTTAGTCAACCGTTCCATGGGATAAGTTTAGAGTGGGATTAGCTGATTAAAGAGCCTTTCCAACGCTGAAGTTTTGACTTCAGCGCGTGTTTCGGAGTTTACCTTCTCCCATCGGGGTATGTACCCCTAAGAAATATATTACTGTAGATTGTACTGTAGATTTATTCAGATAAATCAACACTTTGGTACTAGGTAGTATAATAATTAGAAAAGCTGTCTAATACCCATACTAGACGGTTCATGGAACACTGAACGCATCTTGAAACATACCTAGCTTTTTATTTGTAATGTCTCTTACTCGTATAAGGAAGGTACATTGTTGTAACTTTATGCGCGGTCTTTGAGGCAGTATGTCTACTCGGGGTATTGAGTATCGCAAACACTATGTTAACACAGGCTGGTAAGTAGATACCATTATGATGATGTGCGTCAAAGCGCCAAGTAGAACTTGCCTGGAATATATTCTACTTCCATTTTGAGCAATGACTTTGTATCATACTCTATTTTAAATGAAAATTCTGAAAATTATCCGATTAAAAATCTGTTGCACTAATTACCACCAATCCAACGCATGTGGTAAATTTGGTTATACCCGGGTTTTGGGGATAGCCAGTATTACATTTTTATTCAGTGGCCCTCTGTGGAGTATGTATGGTATATGCAAGAGACATCTAATACTCATCTGTGAATGATGATGATGATGATGGCGCTCCACTGCAATAAAATATAAAAGGTTGCCCGTTTGCAGAGCGACTTGTCCGAATGCCAGATCATTTTAGTTGTGTTCTCGCTGCTAGGTCATGCTAGGCTTGATAGATGTGTAACAGAGACGTTAGTCGGAAGACAAATACTCAGAGACCACCCAACTATAGTTTTATTGTGATTTATTTTGGAGGGTAGATTTTTAATAACACTACTGGTACATATAATGGTAACAAAAACAATTGTCGGTGATTATACCGTTCTTGAAGGATGTCAAAACTGGCAAGGCTTAGAATTAATCTTCCGAGATTATACATACCTTGGCCAGCCAACCTTTATTTAGAATCCGCTGTATTTCTACCTAAGCAAATTAATGTTTTGTTGCGGTCTTAGAACTCATATCCCGAGATTTACATTTCACCGATACAGAGTGATTGAACCAAACGATTGATTGACGTGCTTGCGGAGTAGGTAAGCACGTCTACATTCCGATATACAATCAGGAAATTGAATCTCATGTTGCAGTGTTATCACAATAACAGGGTCAACCCATTCATTAAAGGAAAAAAGGGTTTTGTCCAAACGCTTCAGTCGAAGTCATTGTCGTCTCTAATTGTTATTTATCTCATTACTCATTCAAACAAACAAAGAAAGTGCCCGTGAGACTTTCATATTTAAAAGGTTCAAGATAGGATGAACAGTAATTTCTACAGTCGCAGGAGATTGTAGCAACTCAATAATAACAAACAATTATAAAACACTTAAAGGTTTCGTCACTTCGTAATCGTTTAGCACAAGCAAATAAAGATTGACTAAAATACATGTTAACATTTCGACGTTGGTACCAGAAATATGAGGGTAGCCGGTATACACACACATGTACATTATACAGGTACAAGTACGAAACTCTGTGATTGGGGAGCTACTTTTAGGACCCCTTGTTTGTTCGTTTGTGAATCATAGCAAAATTTTTTGAGGGTTTCTTTTTATTTTAGCTTACACTAGGTATATAAGCTACATAAGATTTTTTCTAAGCGATGTAGTGGATATACATAATTGCATTGACGTAAGGTGTCATATATTTTTACCCTTTTGTTTGTCTTCATGTCTATGAAACCTGAAGTATAAAGTAAAACGAATTCTGAGTATGTATCAGAATAATGTTTTGACCGATGATGACAACAGCGTTGGTCATCAAGTAGCATTAATGGAAAACCATTTGAGTACCGTAACGAAGCTTCAAGTAGCTTTTCGATTTGCATTTGCAATTTGCAATTTTTATCAGAATACCCATAGGTATATTTATGTGAAATCGTGAACGGTTTTTCACTAACCCGACAGGGCAGAGACAATAATATTGTTCATATAATTCCCCACTTACCTCATATCATAGCAGATTGATTTGCGATTTAATCTTCCAATATAGCTAGAGTTTTGTGCATATTCTCAATTAGTTCTCTCAGCGTAGGGACAGTGCGCCAAGCGCTGTACTTTTTCTTACGGCGGTTTCGACAGTGCCGTGCCGTGCTGATTCACCCGCCGACACACATGGGTCTGCTCAGATGAGCATTAGTGAAGACTCGATTTACATTTTGATAAGCAAATGGGGGTTTCGAAAATGCAGTATGCAATACCAAATACTGGTGTTCATTACCAAACAATTATGGTAGATCCCTTAAGATGGACATTATTAAATTGAAATGGTAACTATCTGACCTTGAATCGTTTTTAATTCATATAAGGTAGGCTTTAAGAGAGCACTCGTGCGTCCTCCGCAATATCCCCTTAAGATTGGGCCGCGAGCCTCTGTTGAAAATGGACCTTTCTCACTAGAGTAATGGCTCTCGTAGTAAGCACTTGAGGGTTGACCTCCGTAATAGTTGTTATTCACCCCGCGAGGGTGTGTTACTTACGTGCTCACCTGCATGATCACCATATGCACACGTATAATTGGGAACCAGAGTTCTCTAAATGTATGGACCTTTCTCACTAGAGTAATGGCTCTCGTAGTAAGCACTTGAGGGTTGACCTCCGTAATAGTAGTTATTCACCCCGCGAGGGTGGGTTACTTACGTGCTCACCTGCATGATCACCATATGCACACGTATAATTGGGAACCAGAGTTCTCTAAATGTGTATGTAAATTCAAACGATGGACCTGCTTACTAGGCTGAGGCCTGCCCCCGCGAGAAGCAGATGTTGTTCTGGCCATCTTCCTACTCGTTTAGAAGAGCCAAAAGGCTTTGATTACGCCTTTTATAGCGTTACTAATTTGTTCAGCGGAGAAAAGAGCGTATTTCATGATTTCAGCATAAGTGCCGCAGCGGCTAGTGCAGGAGATCAGAGTACTTACTTTTCTATTTTACTTTGATCAAGTATATCTACTTATGTTTTCGCTCAAGATAAAATATAATAACAGCGTATTTATTCGTCACGTTTACAAGCACTCGTGCTCGGGCCAGCTGCGCCAGCAGCCCGTACAGACTTGTCCTAAAAAGGATACTGAAAAAGGTAACAGTTAATATCCGAGACATAAATAGGTATAACCTTTAAAATTCCGACGTACAATAAAATAATAATCACATCTGAAAATAAAATCACCAGTAGTACGAAATTCTACGGCTTCACCGTTAAATATTTCACACGTACCAACAGGAATTACAATCAAGACAATAATTCTTAGCAGAAAAATTGTTAAAATAAATTTTTCAAATACGTACCAAATCCGAACGGCAAAACCGTTTATAGTGTGGATTGCGTAATAACGAGGGTAGTGTGTAGTATCAAGATACTTACATCATACCCCGAATCACTTTTAAAAACAATCGCCTACAAAACTTAGTAATTTTGTAGCGTTGAATATTCTCTTAAATTTGTTCTATTTTAGCAACGGCGTAGAGCCTGAGCAGCTGCGCACAAGTTGCTTCGACGGGAAACGAAACGCCAATGAACTAATAATGGCGCTCACAAATTTACGAAACTAAAAGAGGCGCGCGGCCGCCAGGTGTCACCACTGAGACCGGAAATACGTACCGGCTTTATGTACTATTCGACGGAAACGGATATACCTTCTCATTATTAATATCTTCCAGTGACGGTCAAGTCATTTTAATAACTATATTATCAATATGTACATCGGACAAGAGTTTACTGTCAAAATATACACCTAAATCTTAAATTGACATATATGATAATGTTAAAGCAATAATGATTTTAGTAAAGCATTTTAAAAGTAAAATATCATATAAGTTAATTAATTCATGCAGTCAGAAAATTCTGTCATTGAATAAAATGCCATGTCAATGAAATATTTGTACAATTTGATGTAAATGTCATAAAGTCTTCGTATATTTTTATGTCAATCGGTTACTTGTTTTAGATTTTTGAGCTCATAATAAAAACGCTATTACTGTATAGTGATGTAGTAACATTTGATTTGGGCAGTAATTTATCGCATCGGTGTAAACTCTCAAAGTGTGGAAAGAGTTAAGGATGACACCTTATATGAATGCTTGTAACGATTAATTGCTTACCTTACTGATTCCTTTCTACATTTCTGGTTTAATGATGATTTAACTTCTTCCAAAAAGTCTTCCATTTTCTCGACATTTTATCCGTTCTCGACATGCAAACGATTTAGGTTTATTATCGTTAATAATCGATTATTCGTAATTAAATTCATATGTCAGGTATTGTTCCACAGTAAAAACCTTGTTCGATATATAAGTTAAAATAGTTTTCATCTGCGATTTCCATTTTACAATTAATCCTTTTTTTGGGTTATAAACAGTCATGCAGATAAAAAACGCAGAATACCCTGTTTTGCATGTCGATTTTGATTTGGCGCAGCGGAAATGGTGAGACTTTGATTTCCGGTCCGCGGCAGATGTTTCAAAACAAACAAACAGAGTTTATTGACTTGTCTGTTTTACATTTGAAAATTTCTAGAAACGTGAAAATCTGGAGATGAATTTTGTATTCCTTGTTGAAAGAAAACTACAAGCGTTAAGAGTAGAAGTTTCTTCTGAGGCCATGCCGCCAGAACTTTCAAGAATAATAACTACGAAGGTTCATTATTAGCCTAGAAATAAAACCTATATGAATTTCCATAACCTGTAAAGGACACAAGCTCTCTGTACGAGAGTTGTAGAAGAATCAACTATAAGCTTTGACAGCATTAAATAAAGTTCAAATTTGACTGTTTGAAAATGTTGCATGTTGACAGTCTTATTGACTGCAGAACAATAAATTCAAGCTTCATTTTATTATTGTCACGAACTGGACAGCGATATGTGACGGATTTACGACGAAGCTTTGTTCAAAAATTACGCTTTCAACCATTGTGTGGCGCTTAGCAAATTATTGGATATCTGTATCGAATCACCCGGTCGGATGACATATCAGTAAACAAAATATGCAGCTTTGTTACAAATCAGCCTTACCATGAGTTTTTTAAATAGCCCATTAATGCCTACTAGTCTACTAGTAGACTTTAACCCTACAGGATCCTGCAGGTCATACGTGACCGATATGACCTGCCTGTGATAAAATCTTTTCTTTGAGTCTTGTTTAAGTAATTTATTCAAAGCTGGTTGGGATTTGAAAATTGGACCAATAACTTTTATGTAGGTACCTTAATGTCAAATTTGTGTGTTTTATTTTTATTACCAACTATTTTTTTTTAGATATAAATACTTGATTACTAACAAAATATGGATCATGTTGTCTGAATAAGTAAAATATATTATAAATTATTATAATAATATAATATCTAACAATATTTTATTTAGATATATACTATACCGTGGCGAACTTGGCTTAAGAATTGATTCCAATAACTCAGTATAGATGTCTTTAAAGCTGTCTAAGGATCTCACCAGAAAATGGCTTTCTTCTGTGTAGTATCTGCACCTGCTAAGTTCTGTTAATCCGTTTTCCAAGTGTGGTAGTTATGACAAATCTAATGAGCTCATGATGTTGATGTGTGTCAGTCTCCGATTTTTTGACTTTTGCCGAGCAGGCGGATTGGGAATCGCTGTAAAAGTTATAAGATATAAGACACAAAAGCTCTTTTAATCGGCTTGTTTGAAATAGAGGGTCAATTTTTAAGTTGGGACCTCCCCTGCAAAAAGCATGAATCAGTCGGCTTGGTTGAGTTAAAGAGTCTATTCCTAAGTCGCGGTTACCTCGACAAATACCATGGGTTACTTCCACAGAACAATGAATCAAATGTTCTGTGGGTTACTCAGTCGGCTTGGTTAAGTTAAAACTTCGATTTCTTAGTACCGACAGCTTTGGAAAATACCATGAGTTACTCAGTCGTCTTGGTTGAGTTGGAGGGTTGAGGGTTGAGCGCGATCGCCTCATCAAATACCAATGTTTACTCTAGTTTAATTAACTGATATTTATGATAGTGATATCGGCAAGCCTCCTGGTATTTACTTCTTTATTTTTCCTTTTCAGAAGTCTGAATTTTAGCCTAGGTAGCTCGTCAACATTATTGCTACAAGTGAGTCTTTTTGTGTATGTATGAAATATAGTAACGTGAAATTTTTGGTTTTATTTTACCGTTCGCTTTTCAAAATAACCCAAACAAAAGTTAACAGCATTGTAAAACAATTTTACAACGCTCTAACATTTAATCGTTCGTAACATTGAAATGAAAATTTAAAAAGCTCCACTCCCCACCTATCGGGTACTGGGACCGGCTAGCTTGTGGACTCCAAATATGTATACTGACTAAACGAAATATATCAGACTAGTAATATAAATCCGAAAGTTTATGTAAATGTTTGTTACCACTAATCTCCGTAACTAGTTAACCGATTTATATAAAATTTTGTAAATAAATAGTTCAGGTTTTAAACTAACACAAAGGCTAGTTGAATTTTTGAAAATCATTATCTAACCCCTAAGGTGGTAAAGTTTTCTATGGAAAAAAAAAACCTTGGTTAGATTCACTCAAAACTTGGAATGAAAAAACTGTAAAGTTATTAATGAAAGCACCGGTGTTAATTTTTACAAAACTACAACGATTATTATTTATTTTTTATACATATCCATATTGTTTTCTAAACACATAAATTTCCACGCGGGCGAAGCCGCGTGACGCAGCTAGTCATTAATAAATTTAAAAATAAATATTTACAGGAAGAGCCAGTTGTTTCTGGGAATGCTTGTTCCAGAGTAAATATGAGGTCTTACAAAGACCTCATATTTACTCTGTCCTAGAACTAGGTAAGCTAGGTCAAAAGCTAATCCATGATTCAAATCCTCGGAATTTTGCACAATATGCACTAATGTTGCCGTGGCGGTCGCTTAAGAATCCACCCCTCCAACTGAGCCCGGATGTCTTAAGAGTCGACTAAGGGATCTCAACAGAAGTAAAGCAGCAACTTCCTCCTGTGTATTATCTACACCTTTACTGCGATCACCAATTCACCTGCCAAGCGAGGTGATTATGACCAAAAACCCTCCAGTTTTGGAGGAGGCTGTCCAGCCGTGGACACTAATGGGCTGTTGATGTGTGCCTGAATTTTGTGAACAGATTATTGCGTCTACAGGTTACAACATCACAGGTCCAGATACGATGAAACTGTGCTCTTACACGGAACTTTTATCTTATCTTTTATGTACCTCGGAGATCGTTAAATGGAACTATAACAGAAAAGTATGACAGTTGCCCTAGAAAAATGGGGGAAAAATCGAAGGTTGATAAAGAAAATGGGTAGGTTGGATTTTCTTTACCTCGTCGTATTCCGCTTCTACGTTGACGTTCTTTCTATATTAGAAAGCTATGTTAGAAAGAGACTTTTAGAATATATATAAAATAAGACTTTTATTTGTAGGAGTATTTGCTGAAAAATTTACACCCACGTATACCGAGGGTTCCGACCCACATTTGAAGGCAAAAACTGATGTTCCTTGTTTGGTGGTCCCCTGTTTTTTATTTATTTTATTATTTCTAGTTAGTACAAAGGAGATTGCCCAAGTGACTATGGGATTTATTATCGCTCTCAAACTGTTTGTGTCACAATTTAATATAGCTTTATTTAATGTTAAATATTAGTGTTAATGTTACTTTTAATAATATAATATAATCAACAATTTAAGGCCGTTTGTAACGGTCCTTACAAATCTGACTGATTCCTTTGTACATAGTTAGTTTAATTGTACTTTTTAATCAACAATTTGATGATAATTCTCCGTGTATCCCAGCAATTTGTTCATGAAATATTAACGAGTCTCTGCCTCACTGTCACACAAAATGTTTATCGGAGTTCATCTCACTACTCTCCCGTTACAGACCGAGTTTCTATTTCAAAAAATGTACTATGAAGTCTCGTTTCTCAAACTAAACTATAGAAGCAAACAATTATGAAAAGAAACGAATTTAACCAAAATACCCAAACAAAACAATCCTTATTTTTTCTTACCAATTACGGGAAGGCTAAAGTTTTTCAACCATACCACCTTATCTCACGTTGTATATTTTCATTCGACAAACAATAGTCTTAATTTTTCAATCATAAATTTGTTTTCTAGTTGTGGGGGTAAATTAAATTACCACTCCAAGAGAAAAGTATCTAAACAATGCCTCATGATCTTGTGGCACAGTAGGCAGGCCTTACCCGTACTCGCAGCTGACTCGCCGATTTTCTTTTGGTTGGTTTACGAGATCCAAAACAAAAACTTTTTTTAAATTCCTATTAAACCTAGAAGTTAAGCTTTTATATTATTAGTTAGAGTAATCATATATAAAATTACGAATTATTAACATTATGAACTTGTGACACAAATTAGATTATAGTCATACAACCAATAGACATTCTTCTTTGTACTTTCTTCATATAAAGGATTACTGACAGATGGACGTACAGTGGAGGATTAGTACCTATAGGGCCCCGTTGACACCTTTTAGGTACGTAACCCTAAAAACATCTACACTAGCCACAGTAAGTAAATACAGGGAGTAAACATAAATCTAGAAACGCAATTAACTAGTCCGACGCTCAGTTGGGCAAATCCGAATGAAATGAAGCCTGCCCTAATTACCAGCATTCCACAAAACGGAGGGTAGTCACGCGACTCACGCGAACTGCAGATGAACTCTAGTTTTCGTAGATGTAGATTTAGATTATACATGTATATGTACAGTCACCTGCAGTAATATGTAAACACTACTTTATCTACATAATGGTTTAGTATCCACATCTAATTAGATATATTATTCGTGATACATTTTTGCAGAAATATATTTATACATGTACAGTCACTTGCAGTAATATGTGTATACTTCATAATTTACATTATGGTTTTGTATCCACATCTAATTAGATATGTTATTCATGAGATGTTTTCGTAGATGTAGATTTATATATGACATGTACACGTACACCTGTCACCTGCAGTAATATGTATACACTTCATAATTTACAAAATGGTTTATATCCACATCTAATTAGATATGTTATTCATGAGATATTTTCGTAGATGTAGATTTGTATAATATATGTATATGTACAGTCACCCGCAGTTATATGTTAACAGGTGACTGTACATGCTTATTATAGAATTGTACAGTGTCCTAAGAGTGAATTATTAACTTTTCCTAAGCGCAACTTAGGTATTTATTTTTATTTCTAATATTAATATTGTATACATCACTTCTTTTACTAAACGTATAAATGTTCTTGATGTATTGAGAACTGGCTGTAAGAATACCTATCTGCTTAAACGCCAAACGCCATCTCTTAATGACGTTATTTACCAGACATTTATCATATGTAAATAATGGTTTCATTTTGAAAACTACAAAGCGTAGGTATACATATAAGTGCAGGCGACTGTACATTAATATGTATACACTTCAAAATTTTCAAAATGGTTTTGTATCTACATGACCTAACAAATAATGCGCACCAGCGCATTATTTCATTCATCGCATCATTTTCATTATGTCATTTTTGCATGTCCTTTCACCAGAAAGGACATGCAAAAGTCCACCTGACTTGCAACCACACGCCTGCCAAAGTTCGGTGCCAAACAGTTCTCTATGTTCCGTTAGAACTCTGAAGAACCATCACTTTTAATAAACGACGTCTGGGATTGGGAGAGCTTATAATATGGGGGCTTGATTGTAAAAATAAACACAAATCCTGTGTTTTTATAATGAGCAAAAACTGCATCGAAAACACGATTGCCACACCCGGAAATCGAACTGGCTAAAATACGCCAATAACAACCTGTGCTTTTAGACATCAATCGATAGCGTCAATCATATGGATCAATTACCTCTGAAGAAATTGACAATACATTTTTATATATGTCTATTGTTCTATATACGGGAATACGCTTGGCCTTCATTTCACATAATTTTCAAGTTATGTTAATGCCGAATGTGGAAGCTAAAAAAGTTATTTAAATGATAGAAAAACCATGAATCTAGTGTTTAGGCTACTTTCCTTTTTGGTGCCGTAAAATGTCTACCCCATACGTTTGAGGTATATCGTCATATACCTAGGTAGGTACGTCATAAAGTCACCAACGAATTTTAAACACGCAGCAGCAATTAGCCAGATGGCAAGACTATCGCTCAGACAGGCGTGAGATCTTGGTGGCGCGATTGGTGTACTTCTACCAAGTATTTTATTTTTCTACTTTCCGTAGCTAATAAATTATTAAGAAAACCTAAGACTTTGTACTTCGTAGCTAGAAGGACATAAAGAACGACATAAAAAAGTGTAGTGGCTCTCCTAACGTTGTCAGATCCAGAGGTCGCGGGTTTGATGCCCAAGCGAGAACAATATTGTGCTTGGTTTAGCCATACACCATCTGCATAAGTGGTTGTGCTTTACCTTCATCTCACCTGATATTTCAAGGTATGATAAGGCAAACTGGAAGCGCAATTCACCTTGAATCCTCAACAAGCTGAGGAACTGGCTATCTTACCTCTAAATGCTGGAACACAACCATTTTAAGAATAGTTGAAATGGCGACAGAATCAGGTAAGACGGTGGTAGCTAGCCAGGCGGACTTAAACAAAGTCCTACTACCAACCAAACCAAGCACAATATTGTACTCCTCTGGAGATCGAGCCAAGGACCTCTCGATCTGACACCGTTGGCGACCCACTATACCACAGAGGCGGTTAAACCTGTGGTAACGACGTAGCGGCACAGTTTTTTTTTTTTAATCTTTTTTTTTTTATAAATAAATATGACAGGACATTCATTTTACACCGCGCCATCTAGCCCCAAACTAAGCATAGCTTGTAATATGGGAACTAGATTACGGATAAAATACTTAAATACTTTTTGTAAATACATACGTACTATATGATACAACACCCAAACACTTATAACATTTTTGCTGGTAATTTGTAGTACGCGCTCAAACCGACGCGAATGTTACGTTATCGGGTTATAAAGCATTGAAAAAATAATATTTTAATGGCCTGCGCACATGAAGCAGTGATTCCGAAAACATTGTCCGTGTAAACGGCCATTCGTGGCCCCAGAATGGGTCGTAAAATGCCTTTTATGAGTGGACAACGCCGTTCATTATTCCACAATTTGGGTGCCGATGTCGATATTAATTTAATCGGCGTTTCGAATTTAACTAAACACAATAGAACAGCGAGAGATGGGATTAACTTTTAGGCGAAGTATATCAAGTAACACAACCTTTCAGTAACAATTTACAAGAGAAGCAATCGGGTTTCCTGAGGACCGTTACAGACGGTATTTATTAGGTCCTTACATATGAAATTGGCGTTTTGTATGGGAGGAACATAAAAGCATTTTTTTCATATTAAAATATATTTTATTAATCAAAGTATGTACCATTGCTATCTATACACTTTTGCCATCTTATAGGTAGTTCATTGATCCCTTTACTAAAAAAACCATTCGAACGGGAATCAATGAAATCTTTGAAAGCGGTTTGGACTGCCTCATCGGAATTGAATTTTTTTCCTTGCAAGAAGTTATCCAAATTTCGAAAAAAATGGTAATCTGTTGGAGCAAGGTCCGGAGAGTACGGTGGATGTCTTAGACATTCCAATTGAAGCTCCTCTAATTTGGTAGTCGTCTGTTGGGCCGTGTGTGGTCTAGCGTTGTCTTGAAGCAGCAGTGGCGTAGAGCGATTGAAAAGTCTCGGTTGTTTAACAGCGAGCTTTTCCATCATGGTTTGCAGTTGCTGACAATAGACATCAGCCGTAATCGTCTGACCAGATTTAAGAAAGCTATAGTGTACGACACCGGCACTAGTCCACCAAACGCTTACAAGTAACTTTTTTTGAGTCAATTTTCGCTTGGGGCAAGATTTTGCTGGTTCACCAGGGTTCAGCCATTGCGATGAGCGTTTACGATTATCGTACAGGATCCACTTTTCATCACACACATCAATGATCCGATTTAAAATTCCTTCATTATTGTGCCGGTTGAGTAATTTAACGCAGCAGTCGACGCGCGTTTGTCGGTTTGCTTCACTCAATTCATGAGGTACCCACCTTTCAAGCTTTTTCACCTTCCCAATTTGCTTCAAGTGGATTAAAACGGTTTTGTCACTAACACCGCAGCCTGCAGCTAACTGTGATGTGGTTTGCGATGGATCTGCTTCCACAATAGCCTTCAATTCATCATTATCGACCTTGGTCTCCGGCCGTCCACGGGGCTTGTTTTGCAGGTCGAAATTTCCAGAACGAAAGCGTTGAAACCAAAAACGCACCGTGTTTTCTTTTGCGACACCACCACCATACACATCATTAATCCTTCGAGCCGTTTCTGCAGCACTGGTGCCACGGTGGAACTCGTACTCGTAAATAATGCGATATTTTAAGTTTTCCATTTTGTGAAATGAGTGACGCAGAAAAAAAAAGCAAAAGAGAAAAAAACAAATGAATTACGGTTTTCGAAACACAAATGCATGAGTAAATAGCTGCTTAAATTTGAATTTGGTATTCCTAACCAAAGAAGAGATATTTAAGATCAAAGTGGCCAGTACGACAAAACGCCAATTTCATATGTAAGGACCTAATATATTAGTTGGTCGGTCTGTAGGAAAGTTTTAGTTTTATTTTATTGTACGACGGGGAAGCGCTTAGCCTGCATCTCACCAGATTACGGGGGGAGTGCAATATTTGCACTTTCCCCGGAGATCGAACCCGGGACCTCTGGACCTGTTGGTGGACCAACCGCTAGACCACAGAGACGGTTAAGTTTGGATGGATGTTTCTTCTTTATTTCTTCTTCACGTCAGAACTACTGAACGGATTAAGCTGAAACTTGCACATATGCTGCTGCAGACAGTGGAGCACTTTCAAATTCAAATACAAATTCAAATTATTTATTGCGATAAATGGGTAGGTACATTATGTAGGTCTTAAACTAATAATAATATTGTGTCACCATTTTCAGCGTTACAAGCATGCAATAACTCAAAAATCAAATTTTAATCTAAAAACAATGTAAATTCATCAATTCATCAAAAAATTATACGTAATTGGCAGCATATATTACAATGTCAGGGTTATATATATATCGTTATTTATGTCCCTATTACAATTAATTATAATGTCAAATAATCCCATTAATCTGTTACTTACTACTTACTAACTCTGCTGACTCAGCGGTAACAATAAAAACAAAATTCTAAAATGGTTGTGTTCCGGCATTTATAGGTAATATAGCCAGTTCCTTAGACATTGAGAATTCCAGGTGAAGTACGCCTTCGGCCTTATCCTAACTTGACTCCGGGTTGAAGGCCACGCGCTTCCACGTTGTAAAATAATAAAACTTTTGGTCTATTTTCGTAACATACATAACCAACTACGAAAATTGAATTTTACTCTTCCTTTCGTAATCGGTTAGTGAATAAGAATTATTTTTCCTCTTTCCCAACTGAGTTTCATATCCAGCTACGAACATGGAAAATATTTCCCTAGCATAGGTATAACCGGTTATGAAAGGAAGAGTAAAATTCCAATTTCGTAGCCAGATATTGCAGCCAGCTACAACCCTATGTATTTTTTTCATAATTTACTGATGTTTACAATAGTAATACGAAAGGATGTAAAGTTCAGAATGTTAAATTCAATTTTCATAGCTGGTTACGAACTCTCAGTTACGAAAATGGACCAAAGGTGATAAAAATAACGTTACTTAACCGTGGTACAGTTGCATAGTCCAGTCAGCCAGACTATGGAAAATTTGTTTTTCCGTGTTACTAGAAGTCAACTTCTCCACTCTCTCTTGTTTTATGGGGATGATAAGATTTAATGTATGTAGGATGCATTACAATTTTTGTTTGTAAGCTTAAACGGCAGACTAAAGATGCAATTTTGTAGGAAGCTAATTAATTCTTAACTATTTTGTTTGTCAGCTTGAGACGGCATATACTTATAACTATTAACTTATACCCATCTAAAAAAATGCATTTATATTTATTACTATTACAATAAAAAAAAAAACTGAGAAATATGAATTGATCAAATTAACTTCAGTTCATTGCTTATTCATCCACTCTTTTCAGGTTAGTTTAACTCAGATTTTTATGCATTTCTTTTTTTTATATACTCTTGTCAATGACGTGTTAAAAACAATAGCATACTTATAATGTTTCATTGTTCAGTATTATTAAAACTTTTTAATGTATAAATTATGAATATGTACAGTGAAATTAATGGACAATAAACATTTTCATTGTTAACAATACAAAGTTGGTTAATGTCTGTAGTTGCAACATTATTATTAATTTGTGAACTAGTAGTAAATTGTTTTCTGAATAGTGTTTTATATTTACTCCGCACTGAGATTTTATTAAAATTTTATGGTACCTACTTGTAGATGTATAATGTGTTATTATAGTAAAACAATACCTTCAATTAACCCGCCTATGCGAGTTTGAATAGGGATAGTATATATTTTTTTTCTCTTAAAGAGTTAGCCTTAAGTCAAGTTTTTGCATCATAAATTGCAAAGGTGACATGAAAAAATCGGAGAAAACGTTATCTTAATTTTAGTTCTGTCCCTATTCTACTAGATGGCGCTGTGTGAAATTAATGTCCTGTAATATTTATTTATTATTATTTATTTATTCACCCCATTTAACGGTATTTATTAACATTTATTTGTTAAAGTTTACCACTGGTCCTATATATTCTAATTTATCTCTAACTTGTGCGTACCATTCGTAATTTTTTACCTTCTGATTTTTTATCTGGAAAAAATCGCTTCTAGCGACAATGCTACCCATTATACTTATACACTGTGTTACTTGATGTTTGTATTATTCAATGTACATTTTGTGTACAACAAAGTATTAACCCCTCAGTATCAGTCTTATTATAAGTTATCATTAAGTTTAAAAAAAAATTTAGTTATGTTTAATAATTTATTTGGAAAAAAAAAAATATAAATTATACCAGAAAAAGTAAGCTTTTCGTATATTAAATCGATAACGGAGAATATGAATACCTACTAACTTATTTTTTTTTTATATTTATGTACACACAGTTTATATACTTAATAAAAATTCCACGCAATATATCTCCATTGATCTTTGATCCATTGTACCAATGGAATGTAAGTGACTACATCTAAATATTCACAATCATATAGAAGCATATTGAAAGAACAGACGTGTACCACAAGTTTTATTCTATACCTATTCGTTAATAAATAAAATCAAAACATAGCGCATTTCAAGTTAAATCATTACATAAAATTTCGTTGAATGGAATGAAGGTACATTAATTTAAATTCATATTTTAAAGCCCCTATTGTTTTCAACTCCGAATCATCGCAAACTTTTAATGATAAATCTCGAACTAAACTTTCTATTGACTTACGAGATCCTTAGGATAGAAATAACTGCTGACTTGAATAAAGGTATTATTGAACCATAGGGTTCTTTTATTCCATTTAAACTAACTATGTACTATGGAAGCAGTCTTAACAGATTTATATCATAAATGGTTATACGTAGATTATACGTAGTAGTAGTTAGTGAAACGGCCGAGACTTTGTTTACGACATACCGTGGGATTTTATTTTTCTAAGTGCTCCTTTATTCTGAAGAAGTACCCAGAAAATTTTAAGTCTCTAACACCAGTTTGTGCTGTTTTAATCGTCAGTCAGTCAATTTCACGAGAATTTTTATACCTTTAAAGTTAAATTAAAAACTTGCCTACCTTTTTGCTGGACGGAGTGTGGAAGTTTCCCTATTGGAAAACACGTCAAACATTCCGGAGAAGCTGTTTTTCTCAGCAGTTGGCAGCTGGAGAGCTCGGAAACTTGCCGTTGTGGAAGCCAAAGCACCGGCTGGGCTAAAAACTGCTAAACTTAAAGCTTGAAACTATTCAAGTTCTAAAGATGCTACACTTTTCTTTTACTGTACATATTACAACTTACTAAATATAGCTTGTAATATCGAACATAAACAAATTAACAAGTTTATAGATACGATACAATACATTATTACACTAAAATCCATAACAAATATCACATAAATATTGTCCTGGGTGAGAATCGAACCCACCATCTACAGCGCAGAATCTTTTTTTTTTTACAACTAGCAGACGGGAGAAGCATTAAGTCCACCTGGTGTAAAGTACATCTCTTGCCATCGCAATGCAATGCCTCACGGCAGTGCATTGCGCCCGTCAATTTGAGGCATAAAGGTGGTAAGTCTCATGTGTCTGTAATTTCACCGAAGAGGTAGAGCTATAACAGAAACATTGTACTACCACTAGTTAAAAAAAAGGTATTTCAGGCACCAGACTCTAACAAAACAGGTCACTACTATGCTTTTTCATAATTTGTGTTTTTACTTAGTACTTATTTGTGAGAAGAAAAATATTTTCATGTATAT
The DNA here is from genome assembly GCA_951394065.1 of Venusia cambrica. Classification (NCBI taxonomy): domain Eukaryota; kingdom Metazoa; phylum Arthropoda; class Insecta; order Lepidoptera; family Geometridae; genus Venusia; species Venusia cambrica. The sequence goes on along the minus strand of OX596045.1, from coordinate 11,622,294 downwards.
TTTTATTTTGATATAACCAACTAACCTGTAAGACTTGTGAACATTATAATACAAGGTTATACTTACGTACTTACCTACCGAATCCATGACTTTTGAGTGCATAGAGCTTCTGAAAAGCTCTTACCCCTTCAGTATTGAAAGCACAAAGGTTCATCCCGTTCTATTAGCATAATTATGGCTGCTTTTGAATTACGCTCAAATCGCAAACAGGCTTTGAATTTGCCCGTTCCATTTTTGAATCAGATTTCTGTTTCGTAAAATAGAACACATATGTTTGTTGTTTTTGATTTTACATAACTCCGTATACCAGGCTTCTAGTACCAAACTTAAGAATTATTTCAGCAATACCTATATACCTAGCTCTAGAAAGAGATAGTAGAACTATATTCTTTTATCTCTTTCTAGAGCTAGGAATACACTACTGCTAAAAGGAGACCAAAGATGCTCTTTGTCCTTTAAATTACTTTCTACTAAGTCTCCTTCTCCTCCGTCATTCTTCAGTAATGTGGAATTGTTGTTCAGGGTGGCTACCACGACTTCATAAAGCATTCTTGTTTTGATATAACTTTACTTTGGTCACTATCTATCCAGTGTAGAAAAAACGAGACGTCGAAACGAGTAATGTCAGATCAAAACGCATAAATTATTACGTTGTAGTCAGATCGTGACTCCTCTTTTGAAATCTGTAAAGCTATTTAAAAACATTTAGAAAGCCTTATCAGATCAAATTTGGAAGATTCCGATGGAGATTCCGAGAACGCTATTCATAACTCCAAAATTCGATGCTTCCCACAGAAGATTTTCAGAAATGGTGTGAGATTAGCGTTGAAATCTATCGGATTCTATGTCTGATCCGACAAAAAGTTACATTTCCTATCCAAAAACTTTTCGTGTGTTTGAAAATCGCTATGCTGATCTGTCTAGTGCTTGGGGGCCACGAGATCTGCCTTTTACTTTTCCGGAAACCAAAAGGTGTTCCAGGTTGACGGAACTTCTGCTATACTGCTACTATACTAACTATACTGCTGAAATACTTCACCTACATAGGTAAGTTTTTTCAACATATTTGAAACCGTTTTATAACGCAATATTTTCTTTTAAATGTCATAGCAAATGCATACAATATGAACCCTGAAGGGGTACGTCATTCGTTTTTCTTGTACCTAGAATCACCATGCCTTTTTATTGTACTTTCTTGTATTTTTTTTTCATTTTGAGCTGACCCTCTTTAACTAGCTGAACCTCAGATAAAAAACAAAGGAATTTGAACCATCCGCCCGAATGTGCCTAATCTAAAACTCCACCAAAACGCATCGGAGCAACAGTCTTCATTCAGTTGTCTGTCAAGGTCGTAACGATCAGTAGCCTACTTTGCATTGGAAGCCCTAATATCTCAATTTAGAGTTGCTATTTGATTGAAAAGCAGTAATTATATTTGTTGGTATATTCAACTGGCATCGGATGATAAAATAATGCAAATATTTTTGCTATGATATTCACTATTTTTTATAGTTATGCGTGCGGTATCCTTTGTTTTATCTAGGTTTAATTGATAGCCTTAATCTTTTAGTCATTCAAACCAAACTATGTACTAACACTACTGAGTATAGATCTACCAACTGATTGTTGGCTAAGCACCTAGGTTAGATTGCTGTTTAATGTTTACTAATAGGAAATAAAACCACAAGATCTGACATATAATTTGTATTAAATCAACAATATCCTTAGTCTTTACAATTCTTTGGCGCAACTATCAGCTCATTTAGGTACATTTATCTATATTATTTTTAAATTCACATTTATCGCCAAATAACCTAAATACCTACTTATCATAATATCTATTTTTACATATGTTTAAACTTAACCTTGACCTATGTGTTATTTGCCCACACAATTATAAGAACTAATGGTATTATTTGGCACTCTGGAAGTATTGCAGCCGACCCTGGAGAAGTAACTGAAACAAGGAAAAAGGTTGCTTTTTAGTTTAAACCTTGATTCACATAGATATATCAGCAATAGACTCCGAATATTTAGGAATATATTTTTCTTAATGTACGACGGGGAATTGGCTTTCATATTTGGGCTTGAAGTTATGATAAGGGCGAATGTGGAAGCGCACTTCACCCGGAATCCTCAACGGTCTAAAGAACTGGCTATCTCACCTCTGAATGTCGAAAGTCAACAATTTGGAATTGTTGTATTGGACAGACTTAGGTAAGATGGTGGAAGCAAGCCAGGCGGACTTAAACAAAGTCGTACCACCGTGGCGCCGTGGTGGTACCCCTACAAATCGGGCTAATGGATCCTTTTCTAGAAGAGGGCACCAATCCGTCTGCCAGGCGTGATGATTATGACAAACACTCATAGTGAAGCGATTGCTTTAATATATAGACTGGGCCCTGGTAAGCGCTCAAGTCTATGATATGTTAACATGTTAGTTAAAGATACTCAGACCTATTTTTTGTGTCCAAGTAATTTCTAGTGGAACCAGTTAAAAGTATACGAGCACTTAACGAATTCATACTCGGAACGGCCAACATAAACACCATGTGCGCGCATCCGTATGTCGTTTCCTGAGGCCTTACTATGACCAGCACACAAAAATACACAATAAATGTAAAACATGCGATAAAAATATCTTCATCGACCTACGTTTGCCGTGGCGATCGTGGCTTGAGAATGAACCCATCCAACTCAGCCCATGCATGTCGTAAAAGCCGACTAAGGGATCACACCAGAAGGCCACAACTTTTTTCTTTGTATCACCAATAAATAATAATAAATATTACAGGACATTAATTTTACACAGGGCCATTTAGCCCCAAACTAAGTATAGCTTGTAATATGGGATCTAGATTACATATATAATACTTTTGTAAATATATACGCACTATATGATACAACACCCAAACACAGAACAAACATCTATTCTCATCACACAAATGTTTGTCCTGGGTGGGAATTGAACCCACATGCTACAGTGGCAGAGAGAGAAGGCAGAGTTACTACCAAACTGAGCTATGAGGCTTGTTACAGCTATAGGAGGTGATCTCTGAAATTAAAATAATTTTGATGGACTTACAGGGAGGACATAGCCTTTATGTAATATTGATTTTTAATGAACTTACGAAGCTGAGGAGAGTGATATAATATTATGCATTGTTTTTTTACCAGTAATCTGTCTTAGGCACAAACCGAATTTCACGTATGCAACAGTTAATATCAGTTAGTTACCACACAAATAATGATATAATGTTATGTAAAAACATGTGTTTTTTAATAATTAAAATATGTAGAGTTAAAAAATACGTGAGAATTCTGGTAAATTATACACTTTTCTGTGTTAACAACGCAAATTGAAAAATAAAAATCAAAATTGAAATCAAGTTTTCATACCTTATAAGAAATAAATACTAATGTGCAAAATTCTAAAAAAAACAATATAACTATGATTCTTGTAATTTATACAGTAACAGAAAAATAAAACAATTAATCGCTATCAGTATTCGAAAAAACATGTCGTAGCAAGACCACTGGACTGTCGACCTATAATTCAAGTTTTTACAGCGTTCTTTGCTCGTTGCGCGGCGTTGTTAAAATTATGTGTCAAACTTAACGAGCAATGTGCGGTGTACTATTCGGTACGGAGATATAGCTGTATCGATTGCTAATAAAATGTTAGTATCCCTTGAAGTGGGGTTTCATTGATTCTAAGGAAGTTATGTCTTAGCCATTGATGTGGAAAAAGAGGTTTTATTATTCCAACGTCATTGATATTTTATTATTCAACGGGTATTATCTCACCGAAGGTGGAAACGCAAATTACAAGGAATCCTCAACAGTGTGAGGAACTGGTTACCTGGAACACAACAAAAGTGGTAACTAGCTGGACTTAAATAAAGTCCTACACACTAACCAAACCAAGCACAAATTTTAACCATCCTGTGAATCGAACCCGGAACCTCTGGATCTGATAATGCTAACGATGGGCAAACAACTAAGCATCTTAGAGAAACCAACTCGTTCTTAGTCGTGAGGTCCGAATGGGTGGATCGTGCCGTCAGGCAAGGATATGCAGGTCATCTTAGCGGCCAGAGTCCAAGTACCGCTAGAGTGAAGACAAAGAGAAAGACCAGCGGGAATTTCACGCTGCCACCCTTCTTCTGCCGTCTTATTTTCTGTCAAACTTAAGCGTACTATTTCCCCACACTAGCAGTGTAACCACGAGTCCTATGTTTTAATAATTTACTGATGATCACACCGCACAGTGAAACCACGAGTAAAATAAATTACTCGTGGTCACACTGGTGTAACAAAACGGTGTGACCACGAGTCCGCCGTGCTCATATTGGAGGTCAACATGTGGATCTTGACCAACGGGTTGATACGCCATAGCAGTGAATAAATTTCGTCTGTAAGTATCGGTGTCTAGAGTTAAATAACGATTCTGGAGTACGTTCTTTAATTAGAAGCAGCGATTAATAGCGTAGGTTAAATTGACGCTCTATTTGGGGCGCTTTGTGATTTGAATCGTCAATTGATGGAAGTTCCCGAGATATCTTAATATCAAAGTTTATTTCTGGTCTAAGATAAAGTTGTAAGTGGGATTATATTAAATGGTCTATTTTCTTACGAAGATAGATATCACAGATACGGCATTTGTTTATTTGTCAATATACACATTTTGATTTTTTTAATATTATGACAGTGCGTCAAAGTCAAAGTCGAAACGCGTTTCATACAAAAACTTTAAATCTTCCGCCTGTTTGGTATAGTGAAAAGGAGAAAGGCATCAAAGGCATTACAAAAGGCATGAGGAGAAAGACAAAGATCGGTTGGATGCGTGGGAGAGCCATTGCTTTCTGGGAAACCTCACTCCATTGTAGACCTCATTCTTGCTCTAGCCTAGGGCCAAGTCAAGAACTTCATTAACAGCCAATCAGTTATTAAAAATACGTAGAACAACTTCTTTTACAGGCTTCACCTAAGACAAGCGTTATTTTAATTTACCAGAAGAAAAATATTTTTTTTTTACCTCAAATAACATATTAAAATCTAGTCTCTGAATAACTTATAATTATAGAAGTATTAATAATGTCAATTTTGTGACATTACTGATACTCATACAAAATACATAAATACACTTACAATGAGTAAGGCTCATTAGTTATCTTTATTAGTTACTAAAAAAAATGTTTATTTTAATCGTACTGATTTTTTAACCAACTTCAAAAAAGGAGGAGGTTCTCAATTCGGGTGTATGTTTTTTTTTGTTTGTTTATTACTCGATTTCTCCGCGAATTCGAAATAGATTTTGATGATTCTTGTTACGTTTGGTAGGCCATACTTTCGAGGTGGTCCCACAGTTTTATTTCACAAATTTTATTAAAATCGGTTCAGTAGTTTGGTTTTATATATCAAAATAACCGGAAAATATGTGTCATCCAAGTAAACGAAATTGTGTATTCTGCTAAAAAAATATATTACCTAGCATTGTTTGGGCTAAGTGAAATTGTCCTATGACGCATTCTGGCTATAATTGCTGTATACATGTATCATCATCATCATTACAGGACATAAAAGTCAACTGTAAAGGACATGGGCATCCCCCAATGCTAAAGAAAGCAATGAGGGTTTTGCCATAATACTCACGCTTGGCAGGCGTGTTGGTGATCGATGACTCTTTAACGACTACTACTGCATTACCTCAGAACTCCGTTATTACTTATCCGATTTGGATAATATATTTTCATACAAAAATTAACGTATTATCGCACCCTCACACGACTCTTAAATAGTGTGTCGGAGACGTCGTGGTGTCATTGGTTTTGCAACGAAAAACAGCTAAAAATAAACTCTTTTTGGAAAAAAATGGAACCGACTTCACCACTATAAACTTACAAATAACTCTAAGGGTAAGTTCATATAATTTGAAGGCGGTGCCATACAATAAACATGTTGTTGTGCTTGGCAATTCGGCACCAACTTCAAATTATACGAACTTATCCTAAGAGTTATTTTGAATTTTTAGTGGTGAAGTCGGTTCCAGCTTTTTCCAAAAATAGTTTTTTTTTTTTAAATTATTCGATAATCGGCAAATGTTTTAGCTCCATTCACTTCTGTCAGCCATTATCTCCTAACACGCTGAATTAAAAACAGGAAAATCTTATTTAAGATTTTAGCAACATTTTGAATACTAGCGCAAGTTTGGAATCTTGTCACACTATAAGGAGAAAGTCTAACCTAAGACACAAAAAATGTGACCGTACAATATCAGAAAATCTGTATCTCCCAAAAAGGTAGGGAATAGATCAACTAATTCCATTTCCCAAGCCCATCACCAAACCGAGTTCTGCGAAAAGTAATCTTGTGTAAATAAAATATTACACAGGAAGCGTAATGAGATTACGGGAAGCAAAGGGGCATTGAGAGCTGAATGAGTTATGGTCCTGCGCCGGATTACGATAGCAGTTTCTGGTGTAGAAGTTTCACTTGAGGTTGTGAAACATAAATTACTGATATTTCCACGCTATATATGTGTATGAGAGCCGAATAAGTTATGGCCCTGCGCTGGATTATAATATGAGTTTCTGGTGTTAAAGTTTCACTTACGGTTGTGAAACATAAATTAATAGTGTTTCCATGCTATGTATGGACATTGGAAGCTGAATGAGTAAGAGTCCTGCGCCGGAATAATAGCAGTTTCTGGTGTAAAAGTTTCTCACTTGAAATTGTGAAACATCGTTATAAGTGTTATCACACTCTGAAAATTAAGATCTGAATATGAGATATGGTCCTAGTTTCTGGTGTTAACGTTTTACTTGAGGTTGTGAAATAATAGTTGATTGTGTTTTCACACTCTGAACATTGATAGATGAGTGAGATATTGTCCTACGCCACATTATGATATCGGTTTCTGGTGTAAAAGTTTCACTTGACGTTGTGAAGTATCAGTTGCTATTAAAAATACGAAATACGAAAATATATAAATATTACGTTAATTATAATGAGATTGATTTGACACGTCATATGGTCCCAAACTAAGCAAAGCTTGTCATTTGCATTCATTAACCGTCTTCAAAAACAAAGAGAAGGTTCTCAATTCGTCGGAATCTATTTTTTTCTATGTGAGTTCCCCGATTACTCGAAGACGCCTCGACCGATTCGAAAAAATCCGTCATCCAGGTAAACGAAATTGTATCATATTATTCATTGAAGTCGGTTTTCTTTTTAGTTTTTAAGACGTAATTGTTTTTCACATCATTTTTATTTTTATTTTTATTTACTATATTACGTATTTTTAACTAGAATACAACAACCACACTTATTATAACTAATACCTACTATTGTTAGTATTTTCAAACCTTGACAGAATAAGATATGGCCTATGCTGATTAGGTATGATATCACTTTCGCTACTTTGATATCACTTTCCGAACCCCACAAGCTTACCTAGATGAAAATATTTAGCGTGACAAATATCTATAAAACTCTTTTACTTTTATTTTCATATGTAATTATTGTCTATACATAAGATTTTTCTTCAGTGGTATAAGCCAGGTCTCGCCCCTGATACCCGCCGACTCATTTGCGCGGCAATTTCCTCCAGAGCCACAGAGGATCGTTGTTACGATAATAGATTATCTTTGCCGCCATTTTGTAGCGAGTCTGAGAATGAACCTGGAATTATACGGAACTGCTGGCGGATGGTAGGAAATTGATTTTCATATGAATTTTAAACCGTAAAGATGCGTCATGTTAAATGAAACACAAGTACTCAATTGTATATACAAATATCCCTAATGTACTATGCTTCGATGCATATATTAATTTCCAAAGATATCTGTGATTTGATAATAACGATTTAGTTATACATTTGTTATGTGTATCTTTCCAATTTCATTTTACTCCCACAACTTCATCACAAGACCCATCTAAAGACAAAATCTATCGAAACGCTTAGGCTGTAGAGTCTATCATATACATACATGATATCAATAATGTGATATACATAGGCATACATACTGCTTTAAATGTATACAACTTATTAACTGATTATCTTCATCATAGTATCTTATTCTTACATTTATTTTAATATAGTTTTTAGTATCCGAATAAGACCATCGTACATCGCAAAGGAAAGAACCCTTTAATGCAGTTTCTTCAAACTTCCAGTGGAGATCCAAAACCATGTAATTGTAACCATACACGGTTACAATAATAATTACAATGCTCAGGACTGAGTTTCGTTAAAGTATAGTTTCTGCCGAGAAGCGTAATCCTCTTTCTGGGGCAGTCGGGCTAAAACAACCAAATACATGACAACCACAAATACGGCGTTGATAACGTATCGACAAAGTTCATAAATGCGTTCTAAAACATGAAAATCACTCCAATCCACACGTTGTATTCAAAATCATGGATGGACAAAGCGTTCAGCACTGACGCTGACAACATTAAGCGTGCCATTACCATCCATGGCTCTGATCATTAAAATGCGTACAGACGGGCAATTCAAATGGGACAATCTGCTTCTTTATGTTCCGCAACTTTTATATTACCCGACGAAAATATTTTTATCTATCTTATAGCAAGTAATTTTTCAAACATAAAACGAGATAGTTTATTTTTGATCAGTTTTGATCTCTGTTGTCTAGTGGCTCGCCCACTGGTGTCAGATCCCGAGGTCCCGGGTTCGATTGGTTTGGTTGGTGGTAGGACTTTATTCAAATCCACCTGGCTAGAGCTACCAACATTTTACCTCATTCTGTCGCCATAACAATTTTTCAATTGTTGTGTTCCAGCATTTTAGAGGTAAGATATCCAGTTCCTCAGTTTGATGAGGATTCCGGGTGAAGGGCGTTTTTTTATTGTACGACGTGGAAGCGCTTGGCCTTCATCTCACCTGGTTACAAGTTGAGATAAGGCCGAAAGTGGAGGCGCACTTCACCCGGAACCCTCAACAAACCGAGGAACTGGCCGGAGCACAATTTTTTTTTACGAATTGTTATTATAGCGACAGAATTAGGTAAGATGTGGTAGCTAACCAGGTGGACTTAAACAATAACCTACCCCCCACCACACCAAGCACAATATTGCTCCCCCTGGAAACCCTAGACTTCTGGGTTTCAAATCGGTGGGTTGAACCACTAGACTACAGAGGCGGTTAAAAAAGATAAAGTGGTATGCTTTTAAAGGATTCTAATACATGAATAAAATGTATGGTTCCAAGTCATGCGTTTTACCTCTCTCTGTAGTGGGTACTTCATTACTGGAGATCGTGATCATCCAGTACTCGTTTTACAGGCATGGACGACCTGTCTCCAGTGACCCTAATTTATAGCCATCGATAGCACGTCGTAAAGAGTATATTTATCTGTTACTGGTCAGACCATCTCGTATGGTTTCTACGCATGATCTCTTTTCCTTTACATACCTACCCCCCGACGATGACCAATTTATCTATGTTTGCGGCACTACGTCTCCTAGACTTATTAATATGAATTCAATTATAAACTTAAAATATACAAGGGGACAAAAATACTAGAAACATTTAAAAGGAAATGAAATTTTCTACCTATAAAAAACAAAACGTTGTGGATAAAACTGGCCAAGCCGGAATATAGCCTGCATTTTTGAAACGTGGGTAACGTGTGTGTTCAATGTTTTGTTTTATTTGTTATTGTTACACCATGTAGAAGCATTATTGGTAAAATTTACCCAGATAGGTTTCCAACAAATATATCTATGTGCCTATTTAAAAAAACCATTACGCGGGCGAAGTCGCTGGAAAAAGCTAGTAAAAATATAAATCTATCCCCAATAACATATACCCTGGAAAAAGCTAGTAAAAATATAAATCTATCCCCAATAACATATACCTTGGAAAAAGCTAGTAAAAATATAAATCTATCCCCATGTTTAAACAAACATCCCAGAGCTAGGGCTCTGCTGCTGTAGGCAGCATTGAGGCCGGCCATCGATGGAGGGGGATTTAACAAGTCATCGGTGCCTCGAAAACCTCATCACACCTTCAAGGTAAATTATTACTTATCTTAAAGGAAATTTCACCTTCGAAAAAAGTACAGGATTGGTTGGTACCAATACAATCTATATGAGAAAAATCCTATTCCATTTATTTTAAACTCTTATACTCGTAGTACCAAGTTTTAGATGATGAAAATAATGATAAACGGTCAGCTTCATTGACCAATTATTTATTTATCATTTTCAGATGAAGCCGCCCAGTGTACCTAGTTTCAGTTTTTTGCTCATTTGATTGTTTTTGTTGCTTGGTATACAAATAAAGATGTTTTCTCAAAAAATCTTGGAAATTTCTGCTTTATTGACAACCTTCCTTCTAAATCAAAATTGCTGGACTGGCCAAATACATGCGAGCAGCGACCGGCAAACGTTGTATGAAAATCCGTATCTGTCTTGTTTTGCGGCCACATAATTAATCACATAGTAAACTCATATTTGTCGTGTATTTTAAAAATGGAAAAAACTTTTACTCCAAACCATGGCAACCAAGGAGGTAACTTATCAGAGGTTTAATTTAAATTTCGAACTGGCTTGCAAATTAGAACGCAGTTTTTTGAAAAAAAAAGAGCATATATTTACACGTTCGTCCATCAATGCCTCTTTAATATCAATTTATTATTTAAAAAAATTGCTAGTCCATACAAACCCCGAGCTATATGAAAAGCGCCATTTTAACGGTAAAATAGACTGGTTAGCTCAAAGCTAACATGTGAATTAATTGCTTGGAAATTGCGCGCCATATGCAAAGGATAGTGTTCTCAACAAATTAGTCTGTTGTTGTATCTTATTGTATGTTAACTGCAAGACGTTATCTACAGCGACACACACTTTATTCCCCTAAATAATTATAGAAATCTGGAATCATTTGTTACTAACAGACTCAAGAACTTTGATAATATATGAAAGAAAGATTCGAAAGCATCATCACAAAAATAACATTCAAAATGTGTGTGCGTACTTACGTACGCACGTAAGAAGTTAATATTTGTGTAGGTTAATAAATCAGAAGTAACTCAATAATAATGAAAGTAATAATAACAAATTAAAAGAATACATGAGTACCGACAGTCAACCTCAAATTACCTAATGGGGCATGGGGTAATTTTCCCCACTTAAAAAAGTTTTAACTATAAAAACACATTTATAACGAAAACTCACAATAAATTAACATTCACAATAAATGAAATTGTTGTGTTCCGGCACATATAGGTAAGATAGCCAGTTCCTCAGTTTATTGATGATTCCGGGTGAAGCGCGCTTTCACCTTCGGCCTTATCTCAACTTGCTATCATGTGAGATGAAGGGCAAGCGCTTCCTTGTCGGACAATGTATATATATTATATAAAAAAAATATATAAGTAAAAAAAAACACCACCATATGTAGGTAAGTAAATTTGAGTTGAGTTACCTATAGGCCGTTTGTAACGGTCCTTAGGTAATCTGACCGATTCCTTTGTACATAGTTAGTTTAATTGTACTTTTTATTGAGTAAATTTTGTTTGAATATTTATTAACTTTACCAACCACATTACTGTTATACTCTGTGAACTACCTTGAATACAGTTATTAAACATAATATCAGTTCTCACGCAAACTTGAGAGACAATTAATTATCAACAAACTTTACTGAGTCGGCGTGCGCGCATCGTAAAAAATACACTCATATATTTTCCAAAACGCAACCAACTTCATAGTGTCGCTTTTGAAGTATAACTTCAATAATATATTTATAATTTTTCAAAACAAATGTATAACAAGTTCATTGACTAAATTAAATACTGATCTAAATATTTAATAATTAATGGGTTTAAATAAAATAAAGTAAGTAGAAAACAGTATACTAAGTGGATTTATTCAACAAAAAGTACAATTAAACTAACTATGTACAAAGGAATCGGTCAATTTACCTATGGACCATTACAAACGGCCTATAGGTTAATAACCAGTTAATATTCGTTCGGTCAAAATATAAGGGGCTTACAGGCTTCAATTCAGGAAAGTAAGATAACTACAGTAGCTGTAAATCAACATTAAATTATCAGACCGTGTCAGCCTTCTGCTAATAAGCCTGAAAATTGCCGAAAACCAGTTGTTACAGTTCTTAGCTGTCTTCTACAGATAAGAAAAAGTTACCGGAGTTTTTGGTGCCGGAGTGGTTTGTCCTCGTCTACTGCAAAAGCTTAGTTTTTCATACAAAACTGTTAACGCAGTACATAGCAATAGTCAACTTGTTATAGATATTACCGACTAAATCAATATTGTTTTTTAAATTATCGCGATTATACATAATTAATAACAAAAACGGGTCTTCATCGCATACCTTTTTATATTTTTAATATAGTGTGAACACTGACTCATCTGTTTCCAATAAACAAGTGAGGGTAGTTGGAGAAACTACCTCACAACGACAACGACAGTAGCAGCGAGTACTTCAGTCTACCCGTGACCACGGCCGATGTAACACGGTCGAAACTCTCCGGAATATAAAAAGGTACGCGATGAAGACCCGTTTTTGTTATTAATTATAAATCAATATTACAAGATATAGAAGACATTTTACACAACTTTTGTTGAGGATTCCGGGTGAAGTGCGCCTCCACCTTCGGCCTTCACAAGTTGTGATAACAACTTGTAATCAGGTGAGATGAAGGCCAAGCGCTTCCCCGTCATACAATAAAAAAAGAAATAAAAAAAATCCATTGTCAAAGTTTAATTATCATACAACTACAACGGCTTAAAAACTCACCTCTTTCAATCTTAGGATCACTATTAGCAGAATACAGCGCAACTGTATTGTCCTCCCTGTACAGGTCACCAACTTTGGCCTCGCATCGTAGGATCGGTGCTCCTCTCTCGTAATGAGCCGGCCACAGCTGGACTTGCACGTTCAGGTCAGCTCGGAGAAGACCTTCGGCAACTGGGTGCACTTGGTACTGCCCTGGCGTCACCTGCGGGAGAAATACCTGTGGTTAGTTGCAAACTGATCTATTGATAACCTCCGGGTGTTTTGTTGGATAAGCTTCGTATGTATCAACAAAAGTAAATCTTCTTAGTATTCGATCCTGAAATACCGGGTTCGATCCCTAGATGGAAGGTACAGATTTGTGCTTCCACCATCTTACCTAAGCATGTGCCAATAGCAATGCTTCTAAATTGTTGGGTCAATTACAGGTAAGCTTGCAAGTTCTTCAGTCTGTTGAGGATTTTGCGTGAATTGTGTTTCAGACGGTGAGACGAAGGCCAAACGCTCCCTCGACATACAAAAAAAGAAACAATGAATTCTCTAGGTCATTAGTGACGTATTAGCGGTCACATTAAGACTTTATTTCTCTATGCCGCCGGCTTGAATAGACAGATAAATGATTATGCCTTGTAGAACGGATAACAGATAGGTAGTATGATGCCTTACTCCCTTTGGAGCTATGGCACCCACAGGCATTTCTAAGATTTTTGTGTCATATCTCTCAGCTATTGCGCTGGGTTCGAGTCCCGTCGCGGGTTATGAATTGTTGTGTCCAAGTGCAATCACTTGAAATACAAATAACTGATCTATTTTATTGTTGATATGAAGCGATTGCCAGCTTACTGTGATAAAAATATTTTAAAAATAATTATGTATTTGTTGCCTAGGATGGTTCACACTCTCAAATTTCGCTATAGGTACACAAGTACAGAGTAGGTACGTTTAAGAGTCGGTCAGTTACGTAATAGTAAGATTCCATGGTCAGACGGTTCGCCCACACTTTGCGAAGTTCCAAACTCCTTCGTATTGTGAGAGCGTCTGGCAAACCCCTCGGTCGGACAAAAAGAAGGTATTCTTGGAACTTGGGAGTTGGGCAGCTAGTTTCGTCTGCCTTGAACTGTAGGTATGCAGGTACTTGGTTACCAAGCTTGTATAAGAAGAGTATTAGATAATTGATCTTATTAAATGTTGGAAACCCTGAGGTGTAGAGTTGAAATGATTTGTGTGATGTTTGTATGTGATATGTGTATGTGACAAATATTTCGTAGGCACAATCAAAAAATGCTGGTGGAAATTACTTTACAAATTAGCAATCGCAAAGAAACAAAATTTACAATCGTGTTTTATCTATGGTCACTGGTTGGAAAAAAATGGCGACAATAGCTGTTAAGTCGTGCTTTCCGATGATATAAATATAAAAGTCTGAATCTTCAAAACTTACAATACGAACTTAAGGATGGAAGTTTGACTTCTGCCCGAAGAAAAACAACGTTCAAATCAAGTTTTCACACATTCTATGTATCTATAAAAAGTCTGTGATTTTGGTGTCTTTTTGGTACCACCTTGGCAAATTCAATTAAAGATAGCACACACAGAATATTCGTCAGTAATAGCGAGATTTGCTTATTCGTGCCGCCATGACAGCTGTCAGTTTGAAGTAAACAAATGACTAGCGCCGGGCGCAACTGGCGTCTCATAGCATAATGGCGGGAACGATTTCAAATGCATGAATATTGAATACCCCTGTGATATAGTTCGGATAACTTTTGAATATATGGATGTTATCGTGCGGTAACTATGTTTTCATAACTAACAACGCTCATTGGCGGAGTAATGACTGTAGTACGGCAAGAACCTCGTGCAAGTAGATTGTTGAATCATAGAGTATGTATTCTGTCCATAATCTGGTTCCCATATTACAAGCTATGCTTAGATGGCGCTATGTGAAATTAATGTATGTTAACATTTATTTACTTTTTTTTGTGATCCAACTGTAGTTTTACACGTTTTTATTATTATTTTTGGCTATGATTTTTGTATCCGTCTCATCAATGGTAGTGCCTTTTGGTATTCTAGAATTCGTACTGAAGCGATTAGTAGATCAAGGCTATCCTTTCCTAGTGCGCCTTAATTAGTTCACAACGAAAGGAATACCTATACCTACCCTGAAAATTTCAAGTCTCTAAGTCCTCTGGTAAGGTCTATGCGTTGATTTTCAGTCAGTCAGCTACATGATGATTTTGTATATTTTCATAGTAAATACCCTTTTTATAACTGAGTCAAACTAAAACGTCGCTCCACATTGTAACCTAAACTTAATATAATCAACCCGCGGAAAAGCTGAAAATTGCTAATATCAACAGAAACCATGAACAAACCGCCGTCCGCAGAATTCCAGGGAAATTTGGGGCGGAATGGTTTCAATGCAGATTAAGAGACTAAATCTAGAAAAAGCTATAAAAGCAATTTATGCGAAGTTTGCCTCCCGTATTTTTTTTTAAATGGTAAAATATAGACCTTTTTTATTAAATCTCAAACTCAGTTTCTATTGAATCTCAGTTTTTATGTCAATGTACATTGAAATTTATATTTTGTGAAGTTAGTAGTTTATAGTAATGAAACGCGACTAACATTTGACGCATACCCAAACAAGAGATATAGATATAGTATCATCTGGCCCGGTAGGGAGACATGAATTTCTCAAGTTTCCTTTTGTAGTGTAAGGGTGCATTAATAAAGTATTTTGATAAATTCTCAAAAGATGTGGGGAACGAGCTGATGACTCGACTTCAGTGTTTGTTAGTAAAGCGTTAGTATTTTATTATCTGTGGTAATAGTATTAGTATATACATTATTGTACAATAGATACATTAGCTTAAATTCAAATAATTGTTCTGGAATACATAGATTAGTAGTTTCCTGAAATAGACAATGAATTTGTGAATTTCATGTGTCCCTCTATCTCAGAAATATATTTTTGTTATAGGTATTTGTAATATAAATCGGTTCCGACAAGGATATAAAAAGGTCCCTGTATTTTTCACCAATTTGGTTTATTGCAGATAGCTGTTCAATAATTGTAAACCCTAAATATGATTTATTTCAATTACTTTTCAAATTACACTTTATATTGTTTTGCGGTCTGCCTGTCAAAGAGCACTAGATGGCTGATGCCACATACCCAATTATGGTTGGGGGTGTTTTGTAACACCCCAGTTGTCATGCAGTAATAAATCGACATTGGAATGACTCATTAATTATGCGTTTTCATACAAATTATTTACCCGTGTGTATGAACAAACAAACAAACCAACTGTTCATAACGTTTCGAATAATAATATGCAAATACAAATTAATGATGAAATGAGATAAACAATAATCATTTGTATGCAAATCCATATAGATTTCGCTTATTTCGTTATTATAAATAGTTTCATAATTCAATTAGTTTTCGTTGGTCAATCAGTAGGGTGGACTTGTTTTAAGTCCGCCTGGCTAGCTACCACCATCTTACCTGAGTCTGTCACCTTAACAAACATTCAAAATTGTTGTTTTCTGGCATTTAGAAGTAAGATAGCCAGTTCCTCAGTCTTTTGAGGATAACGGGTGAAGTCCAATTCCACCTTCGGCCTTATCGTAATATAAAATTAGGTGAGATGAAGACAAAACGCTTCTTCGCCATATAATTTTATTAGCAAGTCTCATAGCTCAGTTGGTAGTAACTCTGCCTTCTGCGCTGTAGGCTGTGGGTTCGATTCCCACCCAGGGCAAACATTTGTGTGATGAATATAGATGTTTGTTCTGTGTTTGGGTGTTGTATCATATGGCGCTGAGTAAAATTAATGTCCTGTAAAAAAAAAAAACATTGATTCCATTCCGTGTACGTATGTACTTAAAATTATCACAAGCAAGCATCATTATCAAATTCAGTACTTAAGTTTCTCCCATAGAATTTAGATTAAAATCAAAATTATGACTAAGATTATATAAAATTAATTGTCATGACTTCTATTCAGTCCGATATTTTTTGTTGTTTATAGATGAAAAACAACAAACCATTATATAATTAAATATATTATATAAAATTGTAGAGTAGCTGACCTACTGAATCTCAACGCACATCCCAAAGTACATGTCCTAGAGACTTGACATGTTCAAGGTAGCTTCCTTTTAAACTCAGAAATACTTACCGGATGATGAGATTCAAGTCTCAAACGTTTCTCTAGTGGTATAAAGGGGTATTACAAGTAATTTATGAATATAAACAAGTATGCTGGTGGTCAAACGATTGGCTATCACTATTAAAAAAGTGTAACTTATTACACTTTTTTAATAGTGATAGCCAATCGTTTGACCACCAGCATACTTGAGAAACAAGTAAAGATGTGGCTTAAGATGGAGCATGCTTCTAAAAGGAACCTATTTAATCTGGACTTGAAGACTTCTAGATTGTACTCGTGCGGAAAAACACTAGTCTTAACTCTATCAAGAAATAAAATAGTAATGGTTTGAAATGGTATTCCTATAAACTAAAATAAAAAAATAATGCTTCCACACATAGCGTCGGCATTTCTATTCCACTTTCCAATAGAATTGCGTCAGCCACGCCGACCTAAAATCCAGTTATCCATCAGACATGAACAATAGCACTAAAATCCGCCCTAGATTCGAAAATCCGAAGCTCCTGGAGATTCGCAAGCTCCGAAAGCATTAAAACTTGCTACTATAGAACAGTAGCTAAGCCTCGAACTCTGAGCTTAGCGGAGAGAGGAGCGGGGAGCGTTACGTAGCAAAGCGATAAGTACACCGAAAGAAAAACGTTTTGGCTCGCTTAAGCTGTCTCACGATCTAGTTATCTCCTGAAACCTAATTTTATATTTTATAAGAATTGGGAATAGATCTTGATATTTGAGGTTTGTCTAGCTTTAGGTCAAAGCAAAGATGAAGCCTTCAATGGGCCGAGCTTTCCCTGAGGCACTGGTGGTGTTCGCTAGCCAGGTGGGGCTTTACTGGTCCAAAAATCAGTGCTGTAATCATTTTTTTTTTAATTTCCGTTGCTTAGGTTTGACAACTAAAGGAGGTTGGTGCTTTTTTAAAATTCGGTGGTTGAAACAATCGAAATAGCTAAGCAAGCTCTACATGACACGAGCAGGTCATACTTTTTAACCGTCGTGGTCTAGTGGTTCGACCACCGGTGTCAGATCAGGTCCCAGGGTAGATCTCGGGGTAGATGTGGAGTACAATATTGTGAAATAAAAAAAAAAAATGTGTTCTGGACTTTAGGGACAAGATAGCCAGTTCCTCAGTTTGTTGAGGATTCCGGGTGAAGTGCGCCTCTACCTTCGGACTTATATCAACTTGTAACCAGGTGAGATGAAGGCCAAGCGCTTCCCCGTCGTACAATAAAAAATACTTTTACTGCATTTTAAAAACGTTAAGCCCGAAGAACTGTTTTGAAAATAAAAACTGTGCCTTAACGACAGTTTTTTTTAATATAACCGCTCCGCTTGTCTCTCAGCGAAAATACATAGTAGCACCCTAAAATAACTATGGTTTCAACTTAAAAGTATACTTAATAAAGTACCTACATTTGAATCGGGTTTTGTTTATGCTACTTAATTGAATTTAGACAATGCATCAACTTGGTGAAGTTGAAGTAAGAGTTCTATTGTTGAGGTTTCTTAGTGCTCTGTTGGAATCTAGTATTGTCTTAACGAGAGAAAATCTTCTCCAGTCCACACGGCTTCAGGCTACAGTGGCCTTTGTCGGCTTTACCAGCCGCCAATTGAGGCGTATGACATGGTTTTTATACTGACTATTTACTGTAGGAAATCATAATTCACCAAGATTTTCTTGTTTATGTTAGATCTTATATACTTAGAGTAAACTTAACTTTCTTAAGTAACTGAGACTAAACAAACATTTGATCAATTAAATTTTATATCAATTAAACTAACTGTATACAAAGGAATCAGTCAGATTACTAAGGACCGTTACAAACGGCCTATAGGTAACTCAACTGTTCCAGACCGTACCAGACGGAAGCGTGCGCAAGTCTAAACTTAACTAACTTAACTTTCTTAAGAGGGCTCGTCCGAGGAAATACTGCCACCATACCACCATATCGGCCGCCAATGGGCATAGCTGTGTTCCGGTTTTAAGGTTATGGTGAAATAACGGGCACGCGGGGCTTGACATCTTTATGCCTCTAGTTGCCAGACGCAATGCAGCGCAATGCCGCGTAGGTCTTAGTGGATCTTAGTAGTTCTTTGTGGATTTAGCCTACGGAATAAGGCTTTGTTGTGGGCTGCTTGCTTGTTCCATCTCCAAGTTGATTTAAGTGTTGGAATGCGTGGCATGACCTTATGTGATAATTTAGATTGTCAGTTGTTCCAACATGACATTATTTGCGTTAGCTATCCGCTGTAAATGTTGGCCCGTAGATTCGCACAATGTTCGGGAGCAGTAAAGAGAAGACCACATCGTTTAAGGACTTCTCCCAGTAATTCTGTATTTGCAATCATGGGTATTGTGGCATGGGCATTATGGGTAATATAAAAAAAAGACACTCGATGCCTTTTTTGTGCAACGGGGAAGCTCTTGGCCCTCGTCTCACCTGGTTACAAGTTAAGATAACATCAATAGCGTCAGAATTAGATAAGATCGTAGTAGCTAGCCAGGCGGACTTAAACAAAGTCCTACCACCAACCAAAAGCCTTGCGCGTTCTGTACAACAGCTCGCTCAAAATGCTGTTGCGGCTGCTGAGGTCCTGCATCAGGGATCTTCGTGGGGGCTCAAAAAAGGCCCCTTAATGCTTAGTAGTCTAAGTAATGGCATATAATAAAATAACTGTTGGCCAACGAAATTGAGTGCTTTGATCTTTGGCGTTTGGCTCTGCTTCGCGCCATAGGTGATATTGTTAAATTGATAATGTGTATTAGATATTGTAAATTAAGCTTGTATTTCGTAATCCTATATTTTATACAGTGTATTTGTAACTATTTTTTATGGTCTTAACATTAGGACTGAGCCCTTATTCTGTATGACCAATTGTGTCAAAACGCGCCCACGTTATGATATTTGCACCATTGAACCCTTATTCAGTATGACCAATCGTGTCTTAACAAGCCAACGTTACGATATCTGCATGGAATCATCGTATTGACATATCGTAACGCGGACGCATTAAGAAACGATTGGTCATACAGAATAAAGGTGATTTGATTTGATTGCTTATTTGTCATTGATAATTTTTGGCTGGCATATGAGTCTTTTGGAATATATTTAGCTCTAAATCGTTTGTGACTTGTGTTAAGAATTGTTACTAAATACAGTCCTCTTCGAAGCACAAAATCATCTTGCGACGATTAAATCTAGAATTTAATCGTTCCTGTGTAATGGCCCCAACTGGGACAAAATCTCACAAAAAAAACACCTAGGAATCAATTCCAAAACCTTAAGATGAAGTGCCACACGTCCATCTTTATAAGACCACGGTAGTGTAGAAGTACAAAAATGAGAAATTGCTATGAATAATGCCGAACATTTACAATTTAACCTAACAATTATGAAAGCAAGCCTCGGAGACCGATATACAAACGATCTATAATTATCTTACGTTGAGTAACGATCGAGACCAGCACTCGACTGAAGAATTAGAAAATGTTGAAAATACTTTTCTTCAGCAGAGTGATTTTTTAAATTTTGAGTTTAGTTTTCTTATGAATTTCTAAATGAAATTCGTCACATTTCTTATTTTAAAGTATGGTGTCATGTGTTAGGTACTGGCTCAATTAAGTATTTCATTTTAATTTCGTTTTATTTATGTAGGTGTTAAAAGAGTGTAGGTACTATCATTAGCCTAAGCTATTTTATTGCTTCTAAATCTTTATGGATATTATATAGGTTTAGGTTTATAGACGCTTTATTCTCAAAAAGAATTAGAAAATTCACTTACATGAGAACTTAAATATAGTAACATAATTATCATAGTTTTACGTACAGTGCATACAATTTTAAATCTAATAAAATATGTGGGTAGTTTTGTTTAATTTGATACAAGACAAGACCATTGTATTTACAAGGATGAGGTTGAGAATGGATGTGGCTGTTTGGAAGTTGAGTTCGTTTAGTATCTAGCTAGCCATCTTTTTCAACATAAGTTGTTTAAAGTTTTTTTTTTTTTTTTGTGATAAAGATATTAGTATATTTTTGAGATAGATAGCACGCCTAGCTCAGTAGGTAGCAACTCCGCTGTCCGCGCCGTAGGCTGTGGGTTCGACTCCCACCCAGGACAATCACTTGTGTGATGAGTATAGATGTTTGTTCTGTGTTGGGTGCTGCATCATTATATGATCAATTGATTTTATGTTATTGACTTATTGTTATCATAGTTTTACTCTCCTGTTGAGAAAATAAAAAATTTCGGGTTCTAGACCTTGGTCTAGAACTTAGTCTTGACCAAAACATCTTATAATATAATCTTATCTTATCTATCGGATCTTATAATATCTACGAGTGATGGCAAAGTTTAACCAGTTGTATAAAAAAAAATATTTTTTGATGATCCATAAAATAGTTAGTTACAGCATACAGTAAATCACCCAAAAACTTTCTTAAAAATATTGATTTGTACTAATGGGTAGTTTGTTAACATTCAAAAATCCCCATTCAGCTGCTGTGTAATAGGTACAATGGCTTGCTACCACTCCAAATCAAAACATCAAAGTCAAAGTCAAATATTTTTATTCATTAAGATTTTTAGGATCATTTTGAAACGTCAAATCTACCGCCTGTTCGGAATCGCGACCAGCACACAAGGAGAAAGGCAAGAACCTCGGGCTGATTAATTTTTTGATGATCCATTTAACATTTAGGTACATTGTTTATAATAATTTAATAACATTACAAGTGTTACCTACATCATAAAACTAAAAACTTAATATTATCTTAAAACATTGATTACTAGCTTGATTACATAGCAAGCTACAACACATAATTTATCATCATTTCATCAGAATTCATATTATCATCATCATATGTATCTACCTGTGTCAAACAAATGATTATCTAAAAGAAAGATCTTTTTATATCCGGGCGAGCAATTTCCTAGGCGTTCTAATAATAGTACCTTGTGCGAGTGATTCAGGACAAACGTTCCTATTTTTCTAGCTCCGTTTCAAAGTAATAGAGCCATTAAATATTTTCTCTGTATTGTAAAAGGCTATCATTTTACAGTCATATTTTTATCTCTAACGACCATAAACATTACCATAACGAGACATTACTGAAAATGTAGCTTTAAAGTACTTACAGTTAACATTGAAAAGTGTTCATAATGATGAAAATAACGACATAATGATCGCGTCTGCGAAGTTTTTTGATAGTTACGATATCTCCGGGGAATTAATTTAACGATGTTTTTAAGCGTTGTAATGAGCACCGAGCCAGGTAATTAAAGTTTGAAAGTTAAAAAAACAATGTAATAAAAATCTTGATGTAATTTTTTTTATTATTTTTTTTCTTTTTTATATTATAATATCGCAAAAAAGAAACAATTTCAGGTTCCATACCAAAAAAACACTTGCCGTGGCGGTCGCGGCATAAGAATCGACCCCTCCAACTCAGCCCATGGATGTCGTTAAACCCGACTAAGGTAAGATCTCACCAGAAGAAGAAATCTTCCTTCTGTGTATTATCAACACCAATCCGCTTGCCAAGCGTGGTAATTATGGCAAGTCCCTCCAGCCTTGGAGGAGGCTCTGTCCAGCAGTGGACACTAATAGGCTGTTGAGGTGTATCAAAACAATGCCAAAGGGATTCTATTACACAATTTACATCCCAATAAATTACTGCAATAAAGTTTCCCTCATTTAGAATTTGAAAAACGTCCAACACGTGACCACTATTTAATATACACTTTAACATAATGTTTTAATGACACAAAAATAAACAACCCGCGACGGGATTTGAAATCAGCATCTTTTCCACAAGCCGAAAACGCTTTTATCCAATTGAGCCCCGAGGGCTCTGACACGATTTTTGCCATATTTGATTCAGCTAAGCGCTGATTACGTGACCATTAACTTACCCTCGCTCATTCACACAAATAATGGGCTTTGAAGATTTATAAAATGATGAGACATGAGGACTTTTGCGAAAAAACGAGACAAGTCTCATGCGCCCAGGAAACTAAATAAAATAATTACTTACAGGCAAATCATTGATGAAGAAAGCAAGCTCTGATGGCGGTCTGCTAGGTCCTGATGAGCAGTTTGCTCGTAGGATGTCTCCGGGAGTGTAGTAGTGCTGGCTGGTCACCAACGTTGGACTCTTTGGGGGCAGGACTACGGAAAAATACATCAGATATATATTTTAAAATTTTTCATCGTGTGGCCAGTATTGTGCTGGGTTTAAGTTTTAACCACCGCTGTGGTCTAGTGGTTCAACCCACTGAGTTCAAATCCAGAGGCCCCGGGTTCGATCCCCAGGGGAGCATTATTGTGCTTGGTTTGGTTGGTGGTTGGATTTTATTTAAGTCCGCCTGGCTAGCTACCACCATCTTACCTAATTATGTCGCCATGATAACAATTCTTAAAAAAAATATGTTTCGGCATTTACATGTATAAGATAGCCAGTTCCTCAGTTTGTTGAGGATTCCGGGTGAAGTGCGCCTCCGTCTTCGGCCTTATCTCGACTTGTAACCAGGTTAGATGAACGCCAAGCGCTTCCTCATACAAAAATAAAGTATTTTATTTTTATACGAGTTTTAATGTGGGGTTGGCTGCTAATCGCATTTGATGTTAAAATCAGGTGATTCAAGCTTGCAATGTCCTGATCAAACTGAAAACAAACATTACAAATATGAAGATGGTGTTGTAGGTACCCAGGGTTCAAGCCCAAGACCTAGGATATACTCATCCGAGGTAGTGCTGCCGAGACGGCTTTTTTTAACATTGCAGCATCATTACAAAGTTCTGATATACTTTATAGCTGGTTTAATGGGCAGTTACACAAGGTTTTATAACTATAAGCACATACTGCAAACATTCGTCCCATATTAAAAACGCATATCTCTAAGAGCTGATACGACTGTATTTTATTAGTAAACAGAAGCCTAAACTAGCAACGAATATCCATATTCATGGCTTCTGAAATTGCAAAATATAAAAGTTTTAACCCTTAATTTTACCCCTATTACAGACTCGCAAAATATCGGCTTCATATTATTTGGAGCAAGGAGAAAGAAAGGCTGGACAGCCGGAATTTAGTGACTGCTATTTGCCCCGTCGCGAGATAATATGGCTTATAGCAGATTTTCCCCCAATGAGGATGCTTTCAAAAAATGCGTGTGTGGGTGGTACTATACATTTTAAAACACGGGTTTTACTCACGTACACGATTATGTTCAATTATGTTCAAACGGCGAGTCACATTCACCCTGATGATGATTCACCTGTTGAATCGAAACCGTTGGTGCCTACATCAACACAATCGTATACGTGAGTAAAACCCGTGTTTTAAAATGTCTTATAATTATTTTCAGAATCCAAAACATCAATTTCCATAATTAGCACCATCAAAAATCTATATTATACATTATTTTTCAACACATATTTTACACCCTTAGGGATTATTGCTAATAGGAATAGATATAAAGTAAAATACAATTTTTATTGAATCCTGTCTAGCCAGTATTCAATAAAAATTGTATTTACTATACTATACAAGCATTTTCTTGTTTGATGGAAAATCCTGCCAGTATTCATAATGTTGAAAATAAAAAAGCTTTGATATTTAATCCAAAAAAATAGTTACAAAACCATTCTCAATCATTATTAGATCATATTATATACGAAAGAACGTTTAACCCGCCATATCCCAGGTTTTTTTACTTTGGAAATGGGAATTGGAATTTTTCACAAATGGAAAGGTGTTGCTTAGTTTTTCATAAGAGCTTACCCACAACTTCCATGTTGCTGGAGACGATGGAAGTGGCAAATGACGGAGCATCTGCCGTCACTTCGCAGCTGAAGTTTCCTGACAACCCGAAACCAACCTTCGTTAGCACCACCTGACTCTGGTTTGAGTTTGCCAGCTGTTGACAAATATTAGTGTTTTGAAATTGTCATTTTTTTTTTATTGTACGGCGGGGATGTACTCGGCCTTAATCTCACCTGATTTTCATGTAATGGTTGGGCCAAAGGTGGAAGCACACTTCACCCGAAATCCTCAACGAACTGAGGAACTGGCTATCTTACCTCTAAATACCGGAACACAACGACTTAAGAATTGTTATTATGGCGACAGAATTAGTTAAGATTAGTAGCTAGGTGGACTTAGACAAAATCATACCAACAACCAAACCAAGCACAATATCCCCTGGGGATCGAACTTGGACCTCTGGATCTGAAATCGGTGGGTTGAACCACTAGACCACAGAGTCGGTTACTGTTACTCTTGACTTTGAGACTTGCCTGGGCAAGGTTAATGGCTACGACAAGCGAGAGCCTTGAACAGGCAAGCTATTTTAAGTATCAACCCATCTACACAATAATACAGTTTAGATAAATAAAGAGAAAGAATTAGGAATCGACCCCTCCAGCTCAGCTTATGGACGTCGTAAGAGCCAACTAAGGGATCTTACTAGAAGAAGGGCTGTAGCTTCTTTCTGTATATTATCTACTGCTTACTGCGATCACCAATTTCCCTGCCGTGGTGATTATAGCACTCCAGATTTGGCGCAGTCTCTGTCCAGCAGTGGACACTAATGGGCTGTTGATGTGAATTTCTGTTGGAGGTAGTAATCCCCGAATAGGCCTCCTTCAATTGACAATATATATCGCTGAGCCTCCTTCATCCATCGACTCCCGCAACCACCACAATGTCGTTAAAATGAAAGGTTTCTTCAATCAAGCCGAGACAGTGGTTTTAAAATGCTTTCTATCGCTTTATTTTCCTTTTCTACGTAACAAAGGCAATATGTATTTATACGTAAGTAAAACATTGACTCGCAAGTTTTGTTCAAGAGACTTTTCAAAACAATATAAATGTTTATTTGTTTTGTTTTAGTTTAGGAAAACGGCGACTTCGAATGTTTGCTTGAGAGCTGTGTTTCTTGGTATTGTGTACGTTCAATAGCTGTCCTTGTCTGTATCAAGATTAGATATAAGCATAGGTGAATAACTTTAGCCTATATATGGTGATTTACCACAGTTGGTACAGGGTGTTTTAAAATGGGAGTACATTTTTAATTTTGATACAACTAGGAGACAGGACAAGCAGCCTGATGTCTCATTCTTTTGCCTATAAAAACACCTTACTGCGTAGGTCACATCCACATACATGAAGGCCAAGCGTTTCCACATCGTACAATAAAAAAAAAACCCTACACGGCACTGCATGCAGCCCGTCAGCGTGTACCATAAAGGTGTTCAGCCTCGCGTGCCCGTTATTTCACTGGGAACCATACCCTTAAAACCGGAACACAGCAATGTTCCGGGTTCGATCCCATAGAAAGTATAAAAGCTTGGTTTGGTTGGTAGTAGGACTTTGTTTAAGTCCGCCTGGCTAGCTACCACCATCTTACCAATTTCTGTCGCCATAATAACAACTCAAAAATTGTTGTGTTCCGGCATTTATAGAGGTATGATAGCCAGTTCCTCAGCCTTCATCGTTGAGGATTCCGGGTAAAGTGCGCCTCCACCTTCGGCCTTATCTAAACTTATAACCTGAGATGAAGGCCAAACACTTTCCCGTAGTAATAAAAAAAAAGGTGGACCATCTACCTTAGTGGCATAAAAAAAATGAGATTATTATACAAATACACAACAAAAGAAACCTTACCTACGTAGAAGATCAAACGAATCCTCATTGAAGTTCGATCCTAAAATAAATAGGAGTTATAAAGAGAAGATTTATGTGACTGAGGGTCCAAAACATGTTTTACTGCAGCTTGGAAGGTTAAGAAGGAACGGAGGTCTCTTCGATACGAAGATAAATATATGGATAGTAAATCCTAGAATACACACTAGGTAATAAACGTAAAAATAAATAAAAACTAAACAATCTTATTACGTATGTTAAAATTAGCGGTCTTATAGTTAAAGCAGCGATCTCTACCAGGCAATATTTGATTGAAGTTTTTTTGTTTGCACCACTGGGAAGCGCAAGTCGTTAATAATTGTCTAAAACATAGTCCACCAACCAGCATTACCTATAGGTAATGCTGGTTGGTGGTAGGACTATAAAACAATATATTACATATTACAATATAGATACAATATATTGTATCGACATGGGAATCGAAACCGGGACTTATTTATCTGCTACCGGTGGGCTAACCACTAGACCGATTAACACAGAATTGTCTACCTACAGAAAATATCTACATACGCGGTTAATTACATTTCGAAATGGAACGTTCGCTTCAAAAGACATTTTGCAGTTAGGTAAGTAGGTATAATAAATGCGGTGCGGTATTATTGGAAGCGTGAATCCCCTCCGGGGCATATAAATATCTTTAAAAAAACAGGATGCGTCGAAAAGACACACGATAGAAGTGAAACTTTTGTATTACAGGGAAATATTTTAATTGTTTCCCACTCTGCCCAACACAGTGCCTCACCACTTTTAGACACATAAAAAGGTTGCGGGAGTATTTTAAAACCCACCCATAAAACTTTTCACCAAATAAAAAATCATGTAATGAATACTTACAGTAAAATAATGACCTTTCATTTAAAGACTCATTCCCATCGGTTTAAGTTGCTCTGTCTCGTGAATGGAACAGTTGGGGTACATCCAATCTACCCCGGTGACTTGGCGGCAGTTAGTAAAACAAACAAAACCAGTAAAAAAAATATTTTTGATCTGAAGCTCTAAGAAGAAGAAACTAGAAGAGCTGAAATCTTCTTTCGCAATATACCTATGTAGTTGGTACAAAGCCTTGTTTTGTTATATATATTAAAATATACATATTACAATTTAACTAATTATCTACAAACGTAGCAGTCAATGTACCTGAGGACCGTTACAAACGGTCTTTTGTTTTGAATATAGTTATTTTAAGTACTTTTCTGTTGTAATATCTATCAGCTAATACGTGTGGCGTGGGCTAAATAAATGTATGTTCGTTTTTTCTTTCTATCAAATAAGGAAACAAAGTATGCCATTGGCAGAGACAAAGAACTAACGTCCAAAGCAATCTAGAAACATCTCAATGTAGCATTTTTCACACACACGTTCTAGAGGGTACATTTTTTTGTGAGCAGTCGGCCATCTTTCCCCGTCGGCAACGCAGCAGATGTTCATACATTCAATCCTTATCGTGACCTCCTTTTTCATACAATAACATGCGACTGAATGGCTGGTTCACTTGCATTTTTCTGGCTTTATAGATACTAAAATACCTAATTCTCTATCGATACCAGCGCTAGAGTTCGTTACATACTTGTGCGTAATGGAAATTCATCAAAAGCTGAGTTTATCCCTCTTGCTTATTGTAAGTGTACCCTAGTCTAAGTAGATTAAATGGTGGTATATTTTCTTTTATTTGATTTGATTTATAACATTAAATTTTTAGCTTTGTGATTCAGGCGTCACTTTGGCTGTAATCAATTTGAACAGAATAATATTTTGTTTAAATCCGCGAAGCATTGGCATTGGCGAAGAATTGACAGAGGACTAGTATTACACCGAAACACCTTATCACATCTGAACTACTTACTTATCTTCAAAAACTTGTTGTTTTATTTATTGTCAAGCAGTAAACACAGACATTGTAGGCTTACCTTATGTAGCAGTAGTATTAAAATGAAACATCTTCGTCACATTTAAAAGACTTGTCTAGCTATCTTTATAAACTTGTGTTAAAGATATAATCAAGCTGGAATCATAGCCACTGTGAGTGTACCCCAGTATCAGCTATTTTACACTAAGACATCTTTACAATGACTGACTTGCTCAGCTATCTAAATAAGCCTGTGGCTATTATCAAGCGTTTTGTTTCGCTGTTGTTCACGCGAAGTGGAAATATGTTAGCGAATTTTTATATAACTCAATATACATTGGGATTGATCAATCTTATGTTGCTTCTCAGAGGAAATGGTACGGTGACGGTGATGAGATTGTCTTGATTGGCTGTTTCCTGCTCAGATTTTGATTACACAGTGCCTTTGGAAGTTTAATGAAGTGGAAATACGAATCATTTATTTTACACGTGCGACGTGCGGATTTCTGAGGATTTATTTATGTTTTGAATTGGAAAACAATAGAATGGAATATGTTTATTTCTCAAATTTTTGTACAAAAATAAGGTCTTAATTGTTTTATACACGTTAATACAGTTTGGTCATTAAGAACATGCATTTACCGCCTTCTGTGGTCTAGTGGTTCGCCCACCGGTTTCAGATCCGGATCCCGGGTTCAGTCCCCAAGGGGAGTACAATATTGTGCTTGGCTTGTTTGGTTGTAGGACTTGGTTTATCTTACCTAAGTATCTCACCATAAAACAATAATTGTTAATTGTTGTGCACAGATTTTGGAGATAAGATAGCCAGTAACTCAATCTGCTAAGAAATCGGGGTTAAGTGCGCTTCCTTCGCCTTATTATGATTTGAAACCAGGTGAGTTGAAGGCCAAGCGCCTTCCCGTATACAATAGAACAAAACGCTATTTGAGTAGATTATATGTTACCAATTAATTCTTTAAGATTTAAGTAAGTTCTTAACTTAAATCTTAAAAAAACAACCAGAAAGATCTAGGTATTACAACTAAACAACGCAATCGGAACACAAGCCCGTCTTTGATATAATTTATAAATGGCGCAGCAAACATATTTTTTGTTTCATTGCGACCGTCATTGAATTTAGTATTTTTTTGAGGGTGTGATAATTTGACCCTTTCTCTAGGATGGCGTTATCCGTCCATTAAATTAACCTTTAATCGACTGTATCTTTTGAACTTGAATAGGTAGAGTTAAGATTGTATTGCCTGTTATGAACCTTATTTAAAAAAAAAATACCAACCGACCAGCTAAGTGGACTGCCTGGTTGGTCGGTTAGTACTCGTAATAGGTGGTTTTTACGATTTAACTTAGCCTATTAAATTATATCTAGTTAAATTTAACTACTTAAGTTAAATTTTGTACCCGTTTAGATATTTAGCAAATTACTTATTAGAATCAAATCATGAAAGGATTCTTCCATTCATGAATTGATTGGGGGTGCTTTATTTATAAATACTCGATGCTATTATCTTTACTTGGGATCAGATGAGCATCAAATATGGTTATTAAAATAAAGCAAACTGCCAAGTGCGAGTCAGTCACGCTCACCGCGGGTTCCAACTCGCATCACGCACATACATTTAACGGTTTTAATTTCTTTTGGAACATTCGTGTATTAATTGTGGACTCAGGCAGAAGTATTATCACACCAAGATTTATTTATATAGGTTATTACCTTTCACCTACATATTTTTGTTTACATTTTATACATTTAAACTCCTTCCCATTTCCAGCAATGGACTAGCAAACGTACGGTAGTAGGATACAATATATACTTTGTAGATGCACCATTGTGCCGATCACATCAATTTTCCACTACCTGTTCAATGGTTTATAATTAACTTAATTTCTCTGAACCAGCGTGAGCAATATAACATGAGCAATAAGCTGTAGCTTTAAAGGTAGGACTGCTATCTGTTCTACCTATATAAGGCTGTACATCTATTCTGACTACGTCTTTATTTAGGCTCAGTAATAGGGTTCTGTCGGCACCCTTTGAGTACAAAACCCTTTAAAGGCTTCATAAAATCGTACCGGCATAGTTTTTTTTTCTTGAACGACGGGGAAGCGATTGGCCTTCATCTCACCTGGTTACAAGTTAAGATAAGGCCGAAGGTGGAGGCGCACTTCACCCGGAATCCTCAACAAACTGAGGAACCGGCTATCTTACCTGTAAATGCCGGAACTCAACAATTTTAGAATTGTTATTATGGCAACAGAATTAGATAACATGGTGGTAGCTAGCCAGGCAGATTTAAACAACTAGGACTTTGCTTAAATCCACCAACAGAACCAAGCGTAATATTGTACCCCACTACCACAGAGGCGGTTAGATAGCCATACAGCCTTTATAAGTAGAACTGCAATTTTTCCTACCTTTAAAAGGCTGTACCTCTATAATGACTGAGCTTACGTCTATATGTAGGCTCAGTTATTGTGTTTTATCGGCAATCCTTGAACCCTAGAAAAGCTTCACAAAATCATACCGGCTTGGTTAATAAGTTTAATGTTCCAAACACCAATTACCGTAATCCGCTAAACTCGGTCCACTAGGACTAAGAACTACATTGTAGCCTCCCACTCCAATTACACAACTCTAATATTTATACCCTCGTAACTTGTACCAGCCCTTTAAACTAAGGATTACAGTGTGAAAACGTCAAATCTGTGAAAATTATGCTGTTCTTTCTCTGCTAGTTGTCATATTAATAATAATATACGACGGGAAAGCGCTTGGCTTCATCACACTTTCAACTCTAAGGAGTTGAAGGTGTGTTGCAGTTATGTATAAGGCTGAAAGGTAAAAGTACTTCCCCCGGAATACTCAACAGTCTGAGCAACTGGCTATCTAGATTTGCTGTTATGACAACAGACTACTTACAATAGGTAAGATGGTGAGAGCTAGTCAGGCGGACTTAAAGTCCTACTACCATACAAACCTAGCAGAATATTGTACTCTACTAGGAATTGAACCGGCACCACTGGATCTGGCACCGGTGGACGAACCACAAAAACAAAATGGCGTTTCACATCAAATGTTCACATATTTATGGGCAATTTTTGGGCTGTATTTTTTTCGGATTTAAGATCATCATCACCTATGAACAAATCTAATCAACCCAAACAAAGTCCACTGCAGGATATAACCACTTGGGGGAAGACCATAATCACTTGACTTGGCAAGTGGGTTGGTGGTTTTGGTAATGGTAAGGTCCCCTTTAATTCCTACCTTAGCTTGTTGGCGCCATTAAATATTATGGGCTTTCTATCCAACCTTAGATATAATAATTGGAAGGTTGGTTGACGTCAAGAGTTCTTCAGCAGCTTCTAACTGTGTACTAAATACCAATACCGCAAAAAGCGTGTCTAGTCAAACTTCTTCATAGCATATAAGCCAAGACGTGTTAACAACCAGATATACTAGAAGTAATGATATAGCCAAAGATGGAGCACGCTCGTCTAAAAGGAATCTATTTTTTTCTGGACTTGAAGACTTCAGGATTGTACTAGTTCTGTTTCATATTTTTTTTACTTATATTTTTTTAGTCCCAATCTATAACTAATCTCGGATATAATACAATGTTACAAATAAATGAAAATAAAAACTATTTAATACTATATACTTTTTATTTTCATGTTTTTTGATGATGAAATCGACCCTAAGCCTGACGTTGGCGACTAGATCTTCTTAAAGACCCTAGAATAGGAATTTAATTAATTCAAAAGGGGAATGAAGGTGCGTATTGTTTACAGCGTAAATTAATGGAGTATGGAATCGGTTTATTCCGTTTCGATCTGCGGTGCTTCACTTCTATTACATCCGAAATGGAAGTTTATGCACTAAGGGATAAAGCAAGGTGGACTCTAGAGTAAATAGACCTACCAACTTGACTCAAGTTACCCAAGACAATGACAGACTTTATCCCAGAGGAGCATACAGCTTTTCACACCTTTGCGAGACCAAACATTGATGAGTTTAGTAAAAGAAGTTATGTACACAGTGATCAAAATAAATTTGATATACCTAGGTATCGCTTAGGAAAAGTGAATCATTTATTCTTAGAAAACTGTGTGGGATTCTATAATAATCTTCCTCAAAGCGCCACCAAACTATCTACTCGTCAATTCAAATTGTATATAAAGAATCATTTAACTAAAAGTGCCTACTACAACATTAGTGACTATATCGACGATAAGAACGCGTGGCCCGATGTTACTATACCAGTTGACAGCTAAATGGTGATATCTCAATGTTAACAAACTAATATAATAACAAAAGCCATTTATTCTGAGATCTTACTAATTACTACAATTAAAGACAAATAATTTCAAAAATACAAAAAATATAAAATAACAAAACATGAAAACTTTACTTATAAAATATCTCTAGTCTCGGTGTGCCTTTTGGCATAGGCCACCTCCAATGTTTTCCATTGCCTTTGTCATGAGTTACCCTTCTCCAGTTCGGTCCGGCTGCCATTTTCAGGTCATCTTCCCAGCGCTTCGGTTGCCTTCCCTGATTCCTTTGGCCGTTAATAGGGTACCACTCCGTTACTGCTCTGCTCCACTTGCCCTTATTATCACGCATCGTGTGGCCTGCCCATCGCCATTTTTGTTGGTCAACTCTGCTCAGTATGTCTATTACTTTTGTTTTATTTCTTATGACAAAGTTCCTTATTTTGTCCTGTCTTTTTGAACCAGTCATACTCCTTTCCATCGATCTTTGGCACGTTGCAAGTTTTTCTCTAAGTGCTTTGGTGAGAGCCCATGTTTCGCAACCATAAGTTATACATGGTAGGATACACGTGTCGAATGTTTTTCTTTAAAGCGCGATACCTAGGTTTTTTGACTTCTTTATTTTTTTTAGCGACCAGCATTTTTTCCATCCAATGGTAACCCTAAGCTTTATTTCCTTTGCGATTTGATCGGTAAAAGATATAATTTGCCCCAGATATGTGTAGTCCTCTACGGATTCAAGAGTTTCGTTATAAATTTCGAGGTGTACTTTTCTGGAATAACGTCAGGCTTAGGGTCGATTTCATCATCAAAATACATTCATTTATTGAAAAAAAGTCGTCATAGGCTTTTCCGAAGGTATCTGTGCTTAGATTTTTCCGGTAGTGAAATTTAAAGTCTCTAAAGCGTGTAATTGAATCACTAGATACCTACCGTTCGATGTCATTTTTTGTTAACACGACGAATATTATAAAAAAAGTCAGATCAAACACCGTTATTTATATCACATATCGCTCCTTATTATTATTTTTTGAGTTTTGAATGTCAAACTGGCCATTAGCTGCATAGCCAGCTCATTTTCAAACAAACTCTTTTCCAATGAAAAAGCGTTCCAAATTCAAATCACTTTGCTACCTAGGAAGTTTTACACAAATTACTCTTTTGGGAGATAATGTTTTACGTATAGATTTCATGATAGGTAATGTAATTGGATTGTCGAGCAGGTGCTGTAAAAAGTATATTTACCCATTAGGTCTAGTCTGTCTGTTTCGTCCGCTACATGCAACTAAAGTTTGGCTTTACTTAACGGCCTATACTACCTCAGTGCTAATCTGAGGAGGACTCATCGCAACTTCACTCTAGTTTCGAACTAAGATATATTTATAATAAAAGGTGTGCGCTCAACTATGGCGCTTATGACCACCATATGACAGAACGACGCGTGAATTTCTACGTTTTATTTTTTTACGGTAAAACAAATATCAATTTTGAAAATATAAAACACAGAGCGTCTCCTGTATACTGTGTTCATTTACAAGGTATCAATACCTAATTGGGCTTAATTATTGAATGGCGAATATTTTTGGTACAAATTAGAGTCAACTTTGGATTTTTTTCTACCGAGAACAATTTATGTAATAGTATTTTCGCAATTCTAGCGTTCTATCCTGAACTATAACATAAATATTTATTTCAAAGTAAATACTATAGTATTGTGGAAGATATGATCGCTGAAGCTTAGCCATTTCAGGTATCATAGACTCCTGTGTGGCCAAGCGGGTACCAGCCAGTCATCTAGTGCAACAATGGACTTTTCAGTTTTTCGGAAGTTTATATGCACATTTAATACATATCCCTTCTCTGACAGTGAAGTCCATATTGTGAGGAAACCGGCCTTATCCTAGAAACAAGAACCCAACTGGCATGTGTCTAAGCTGGTATGCCGATAAGCTGCGATGGTTTGCTACGACAACTAACTAAATACACGCCGTGGTAGTTTGTTAGTGCCGCTGACAACCTAGTAGGTGACTTCCTCTTGCCTCTACCAAGGCTGGTCTTGCTCTAGGCCAGAGCAGATGAGGTCTAGTACTGGTACTTGTCTTGGTCAGATACTGGCTCTCCCATGTACCTATGGAACACGGCAAACCGTTCGGCAGGGTGGCAGACTTCGGTAGGAGGTGGTAATACTGGATATCTATCCAGGAGGAAAATCAAAGGTATAGGTAGATCGATAGATAGATAACTCTTTATCGTTCACCATTTACAAATAACATAACAAAATACAGACAGTGGAAACTTAATCTAAGCGCCATTGGTAAAACAATGGGTTACCTTATCGCTGAAAGAGATCTCTTCCAGGCAACCGCTGGATGGACAGATAAGATAACGGCTTTCAAGGATGGCGGACTATACGAATAACGAATATAAAACAAAATAAACATACATAAAGTTACATAAATAATAATCATGATAATAATAATAGATAAATAGAGAATGGAGGTTGGGTCCCTCAGCCACTACCAAAAGCCAGCGACTTTTTTGCCTGAGAAGACCACAAGGAGTTGATCACATGTATCTCACTTTTTCCGCGCCACAAGGATTTATATAAAAATTGATAATTTTGAAATATAAAGCCTCCCGTATACCCAGAGGCCATTAGCGTGTACATTATCAGCATAAACCAGAGCTGGGACCATTCACTGCAACATTATTACTGTAATAATAATAACAGCCAAGTGTAATGTAAAGAGAAAATCTGCCTAAACACTTAAGCGTTTTACCTCTTACCCTTGTTGGGAAAGAGAGGCCGTTTCAATCCAACGTCTGAAAGAAAAATCTATTTAAAGGGAAAATTTAAAGGGTTTGTCAACCAGACATTGCTAGAAATGCTACAAAATACTACTTTTTGAACGAAAGTCGTACAATTATTATACAGAGTATTACTTCTTTTTGATGTAACCTTTACGATTTTGTGCTATTTTTTAAATCGATTTTTCTATTTCTATAACCTTTATTTATTTAGATCACAACTATATAGACAATGGTGTGTGCGTATGTGTGAATAAAAATCTGGGTTCGGCCAAAAGCATTTCTCAGTTCAGCAGTGGTACTTTACCATTTGTTCTCTCCTCTTCAATATTTATATTATCTTTGGGTAAGTTATTAAAGTTTTTTTCAAACATGCTTTTGATCAATTGTATTTTAAGTAATTACATAAGTATTTAAGATTTTGAGTACTGCTTATTTTTCAATAGACTTAAATAATAATATACAAGTTAATCTGATGTGTCTAGAAGTACTTAAACTGTTTTGTTAAAGTAATTGCGAACTCTCCACCCAAGAGCATTACTACACCTGAAATACTCCGTTGCGAATATTTCAAAGTAAGTAAGGAACACAATATTTTCCTTCCACGAAATTGAACTCGAGGAATTAACCGAATTCCAAGCAATAAAGTACTGTTACTGTAACTGTTCAACAGGTAAAAGTGATTCTGTTAAACCTACAGAACCAGCTTTAGCTACATGGCTTGTGAGTGAGGATCACGACCAAATTATTAACTTAATAAATAAAATATATTTCTGTGAGCTGGAGAGGGATGTGCTCGGAGTTTCTGTAAGGGATGAGATCCGCAAACCAAAGTCGCTGACAAAGCCCAGAAGATAAGTGGGTTGGTGGCATTGAGCCGGCATATTTAACTATGAATCGCTGGAGTTTTCAAACGGTTCTTTTTTCTTGTACGACGGGGAAGCACTTGGCCTTTTGACCCGGAATCCTCAACCAACTGAGGAGCTGGCTATCTTACCTTAATAAATGCCGGAACACAACAATTTTAGAATTGTAGTTTTGGTGACAGTATTAAGTAAGATGGTGGTAGCTACCCAGGCGGACTTCAACAAAGTCCGACCACCAACCAAACCAAGCATAATATTGTACTCCCCATGGGGATTGAACCCGGGACCTCTGGATCTGAAAACGGTGG
Source organism: Venusia cambrica (assembly GCA_951394065.1). Lineage (NCBI taxonomy): Eukaryota > Metazoa > Arthropoda > Insecta > Lepidoptera > Geometridae > Venusia > Venusia cambrica. The sequence goes on along the minus strand of OX596045.1, from coordinate 11,585,498 downwards.
GTTGAACCACATGGGGTGAGCCAAAGACCAATCACCACAGGTTTGCTACATGATGATGCCGATGATCATAATATTTCTAGACATTTATTTATTTATGTATTATCATCAGGAATGGTTATCCTATATGGTTATTTTCCAGCTTGTTACAATATATTAACAACCGCTTATGAAATAGAAATAGAAAGCCAATTAAAGGTTCTCACTAAGATAAACAACGGTGAAAAAAAAAACAGATTATGTGAAAAAAAAACAATACACAATAAATGTACATGAATAATCCATTCATAGGGAGATGGTCATTAACAATCTTATCATATTATGCTTTGAAGAATTCTCTGCTCAGCAGTCCTCGTACTGAGGTTGCACCAAATCAAATGTCCACTAAAAATACAATGAAGCACTATGAAATTATTTCACGAAATTCCCACAGGATTATGGGCTTGAATTACGGGGTGTTTCACGAGTAATATAATAATACTCACATCCACATTAATCCCAGCAAAGGGAAAGATCTTGGTTGCCGGTATCTCTGTCGGCGAATATCTGTAGAACTCGTGGCGCCCTCTGTACCACTTCACAGAGTAGAGAGGCGCGTCCGTCAACTCGTACAGACAGGCCAACGTCGCTGTGCTTCCTCTTTCTACCACCGGCGGTGATATCCGCAGGTCTGTGGCTCTGAGTCCGCCAGCGCCTGGGAACAAGAAGGCTACTTGTTACAATTCTAATTATATTTTAGAACTAAGGATATTTTGAATAATAGGCACTTTTAAGCTTGTTGTCTAGCTCTTAGTTAGAGCATGGATAAAGTCCGCCTGGTGAGCTACCACCAACTTAACTAAATCTGTCGCCTTAAGAACGATACCGAGATTAAAACTGCAAAATGTTATGATTGGTTTAAAATTTAAGATACAAATTTCTGTAAGATATGACATAAAAGTAAGCTGCCCTTTTTCAGTGCGATGAGAGATTTCTCATCATCATTACAGCCAGAAAAAAGTCCAGTGCAAGAGTCCGCCAAACTATCCTAAAGAGTACAATTTAAGGTTTTGCTTTAATTACAACACGTGGCAGATGGGTTGGTAATCGCAGTGATTGCGTTATTTATCTAGTAGGTATATGCTTTGTGATAGCCCCTAGTCGCCTTTTACGACATCTACATAAATGAATGATCAAACCTAATCGCAAAAGTGTACCATTTAATACGTGATACCGCCTCTGTGGTCTAGTGGTTCAACCCACCGATTTCAGATCCAGAGGTCCCGGGTTCGATTCCTATGGGGAGTACAATATATTGTGCTTAGTTTGGTTGATGGCTGTCTAGCTTAAAACCATCTTACCTAATTCTGTCGCCATAATAACAATTCTAAAATTGTTGTGTTCCAGCATTCAGAGGTAAGATAGCCAGTTCCTCAGTTTGTTGAGGATTCCGAGTGAAGTGCGCCTCCACTTTCGGCCTTATCTTAACTTGTTACCAGGTGAGATGAAGGCCAAGCGCTTCTCCGTCGTACAATAAAAAAAAAACTTATTTGCAATGTTTTAATTGAAATGAAAACAACCTAAAAGATTTGTGTTTCTCAAGCTTGGTAGTAAATGATTCAACCGCATATTTCACGTATATCATTCTTCTGACATTATCCGACAAGATTCATCTATCAGTGGCAATGTTGCAGCCGTTCTCGAGCCGAATGGTCTGTTACGTGATGATGGTAAGCGGCCCGACGGTATGACTCTTGTCCCTTGGGAAATGGGTAGGCCTTTGGTGTGGGACGCTACCTGCGTCGACACCCTAGCGCCATCTCATCTGCCTGGGATATCAGTTAGGGCTGGTGCGGCGGCTGATTCAGTCGAGGATCAGAAAAGGTGCAAAAGTAATGGTCTCGACGAGTTTATTATTTGAGCCTTTTGGGGTCGATGCATGCGGTCCGTATAGAACCGGTGACCTTTGGGCTTAGAAAAATCTTGCGGGGCTTGGAAGCGACACGTGACCTAATGGTTGGCTGTTTTTTAGGCCGTCATCTTATTTCGATACCTATAGACCGATTGTAACGATACTAAGGTAACCCCAGTGCTTCCCATGTACCTATGTAGCTAGTTCAATTTTATTTTTCAACAAATAGCCATAAACAAAGCCTTAAAACGTAGGTTTCATCCACAAAGAACATGACCTACGCCGCATTGCATTGCGTCCGTCAACTTGAGGCATAAATGGGTATGCATTGCGTGCCCATAATTTCACCAGCAACCATACCCATTAATCCGAAACACAGCATTGCTGCTGTTCTATTCATTCAAAAAGGTGGCATTTTGCTGCGACCGCCAAAGTATGACAGGAACTGGTATTGACATTCCTTTGAAAATCTCCATACTTTTTAATTGAAATTGCCACATCTGGTACCTACGCTATAGATCTATGCAATTCTCGAGCATCGATCGTCATTGTTTCGAAAACGTTTCGAGTAAACGAAACTAAAATAGTAGAGAGTAATGACGTTTACACTCGCACATTTTACGTTGACGATGCGTTTGGCGTAACTCGATATACTTGATCGTCACGTTAACGCGATTTTACAAAACGGTTCGCACTCAGCTTGCTGGTCCATTTCTTTACGTTACTGTGTCTCAGCTATCAATATACAAATTTTAATACGAGTATTCCATACAGGTAAATGATAAATTTACGTTTTCGCGGGTTATTCTTTTACGCCAAGACGTTTTCTTGCCACATTGCAAGGCAAGATGCCAACTACCTACTCGTATAACTAAGAAAAAACATCAAATCGCACAATCACGATCGCCACTAATACTTTTTTTTTGTACGACGGGGAAGCTTGGCCTTCATCTCACCTGCTTACAAGTTAAGATAAGACCGAAGGTGGAGGCGCACTTCACCCGAAATCTCCAACAAACTGAGGACCTGGCAATCTTACCACAAAAGAGGTTAAACCCTAACCTAAGCCGAACAAATAATCGGTGGTAGGGTACAGACCTTACAATATATGAAAGAGGTTAACACACAGAGAAGGTCCAAGCCGATAGCAGATGTAGATAACAGCGGAAAAACAGACGGTGGGAGCTTATTCCAAGCTCTTGCAGTGCATATAATAAAATATTCTAATGCGTGTATTGTGGGTATGCGAGAGAAAATTGAGGGGTTCCAGTGGTTAGCCGGAACCACCGCGTCTCGCCCCAATCAATAATAATCCATTGATTTGTTGAGGATTCCGGATGTAGTGCACCTCCTACTTCGGCCTTATCTTAACTTAAAACCAGTTGAGATAAAGTCCAAGCGCTTCGTTGTACAAAAAAACTTTGTATCTTCCTGATTTTAAAAATAAATTATTCATCTCTTTATCTATCATATAACATAGCTAACAGAACAAACATCTATATTCATCACACAAATGTTTGTCCTGGCTGGGAATCGAACCCACAACCATTAGCGCAAAAGGCAGGACTACTGCTAGCTGGGGAAAGCTTGTTTCAGTTCCAGTTACGGTTTTTCATTGATTATTTTTAGGGCTCCGTACTCTTAATGTGCCAATAGGACCCTATTTCTAAGCCTCGGCTGTGAGTCCGTCCGGCCTTTCATCTCCGATAGAAGTAAACATTTTTACAAGATGTGAACTACTTTTGCCACTATAGATACAAATAATAAAAAAAATAAGGTGGGTCTTGTCTTGATTATTTTGGATTCAAGATTCAAGGTTCATTGTCATTTATTTATTTTTGAAACAAGAATGTACACTGGGAAAATTCAAAAACATAAAAGCTTTTAATTAAAGATTCTATAAAAAAAAACTTAAGTTCTAACTTAGATTAAAACCATCACTGTACAAGTCCGCACTTGGCCGTATTTATTTCCATTCTGTTAATTTTTTAACACAGTGTATTGCTGTTCTGTTGGTTTTGCCGTTATAGCTACAAATAATTAAAAAATAAAATGGTTGCTTTCCCTGACATATGTAGGTTAAAACCATCAGTGTACGAGTCCGTACTTGGCCCACAACTAGGCTCCATAAAGTTAATAAATCGTTCATAGGGCAAACTGTGCGCTTTTATAATAAATTACCAAGTGATGTGCTAAGCTTGTCAAATAATAAATTCAAAAATTTTGTAAAACAAAAGCTATCCCGTAAAGTTGATCATAAAATAACAAATTACCCAGAAGATAAGAAAGCCTGGCATTAAATAAATGAATTTGCTCCAGTGAATAAATTGTAATTAGTACTAGATAATTTTAAGCTATTGTAATGGATCATTAAAAAAACTAGCCCGAGGTTCTTGCCTTTCCCCTCACTGGTCGCGATTCCAAACAGGCGGTAAATTTGACGTTTCAAAGTGATCCTAAAAAATCTTACTGAATCTGCCGTTTTAATTTCCAGCCTGTTAAAATTTTTACACAGTGTATATTTCTTTTGTCGCTGTGGTTACAAATAATAAAAAATAAGGTAGCTCCTTTGCCTTTATATGTTGGGTAGAACCATCAGTGTACGAGTCCACACTTGGCCATTTTTATTGACATTCTAGTCGCGCTGTAGCAGGTAAACGAAGGGAGTCCAAGTTTGAGCCTCGCAGCAAAAGGTAAAAGTGTGAGTTGGTCTGGCGGAAAATATTTGGGACGGTATGCGGTGAATCATGGAAAAGAGGGTTGGGTCGGGATTTCGTTGATAGTTTTATAAAAATGCTACGTTTACGTACAAAATATCGATTTTGTACGTAAACGTAGCATTGTAAGGAAAAGGAAGAAAGGTTCTTGCCTTTCGCCTTTTGTGCTGGTCGCGATTCCGAACAAGCGGTAGTTTTCAATTTTCAATGTGATCCTAAATAGTCTTAATGGAATAAACGATAATTGATATTGAAAAATCTAAATCAACTGCGTTTTAGTAGTTGATTCTGGAAAGTGTATTGTATTTGTATAGTATGTATGTACATAGTGTATAATATGTAGGTATATTAAATTATGTAGTGTGAATATTTGAAGCATACATATTATTTACATATTAATATACACACACATATTTATATACATAATAAGTGCCATGATAAAAACATATTAAACGGTACAGAAAACAGCAAATACTTGTGGTGACGAGATGTTATAAACTATTTAAACAGGTTTATTTTAAAAGAACTGTCAAACCACGAACTCATATTTATTTTTATAATTTAAAAAAATAGATCTCCGCTTTCTGTGGCTTTGTATGTAGAGGGTAGGAGCCGGGAGTCCTGGGCAGAGAAGACGTCAGGGTTTGTTTTCAAGACTTGCGGCTCCAAGGATGGAAAAGGTGGCTACATTCTTTGTATTTAGTTTTCATCGTTTTGACAGTAGCTTACGTTGTTTTTATTATATGTCAACAGAGCGGAGCGCGGTTGCTGTGGAGCCCAGGGGCCACGCTTGCGCCCTGCCCGCCTGTCACTGCTCTTCTCAGCTGCTAGATTAGTTTATTTTTCTTATAATGCTAGCTAGTAAGAATAACCATGTGATGGCGTTTTGCACACAACCAACAAATACAATTCGGAATGAATCTAGGATCGAGGCTATCGAGTCTGTGCCGAACCTAGTTCAGTGCACTTTGTGTTCCCAGCCTCGCTTTTTAAAGGGACAGAGAGGCCTCAAAATTCATCAAACTAGAATTCACGCTAATCCCATTATACCGTCATCTGTTCCTGTCGCAGACTCGGTAAATATTTCGATACAAAATTCTAGTGTTATCACTAATCTTCACCTTTTTAGAAAGTCATTAGTCGGTGCAAAATTACCTCCCCAGTTTTAAAACGTATTCCTCGAGGTGCTCGTCTCTCTGTCGCAACAGATCTCGGACAAGCCATCAAAAATGCAGTATCTAAAAATAATAAAGAGGCTTGGGAACATCTCCTATTATTTCCGTATAGTTTTCACGTAAATAAAGATTTAGATCCAAAAACATCATTTAACACCATATAACACCATAAATTTCGGCTGTTCCTGGCAATATACTCCAAATTTTTTATTTTGACGAGGCTCGAAATGCTTGGCATAGTGTCCTAATACCGATCCCCCAAAACACCTTTCGGCACAACGGCAGTGGGACGGGCCTCTGTGCGAGTTGACACGGAATTATCTGTTACATACGTGCTCAACCTCCACAGATCGTGCTCGTCTCTCAGCTGTTTCAAAATGGGAATTAGGTCTTTGGCTGCAAGCACACATGTGACCCAAGGGCCGACTCTTATTTAGGCCAGCAAATTAGCATAGCTATTCAGCGTGGCTATGCAGCCAGTGTCTTGGGCACGCTTCCGTCTGGTTGTGGTCTGGGACAGTTGAGTTACCTATAGGCCGTTTGTAACGGTCCTTAGGTAATCTGACTGATTCCTTTGTACATAGTTAGTTTAATTGTACTTTTTATTGAATAAATGTATGTTAAAAAAAAAGAAAAATTAATCAGGTGAATTTAAAGATGATGACATGGTTTCGTTAATGGGGTTAAAAAAGCGCAGGTCATAATTTTATGCACAGTCGTCTGTAATACTACTCGATCTTATATCTTCAATATTATAATGTTCATAAAAATTATGAAGATTAAATAATAGTTTAAATATAGTAAAATGATTTTATTTCTGCAACCAGAAGATAATGTTATTATTTCGGTATTGTGTTTTAAATATATATCAGGGTTATATTAAAGTAATGACAGAATTTACTAGATGGGAGGTACGGTAGGTTGTATACTAACTTTGCGTTACTTTACAATACTGATTTTCAAACAAGCTACATTTCTTTCAAGATTCAAAAAATATTTAGCAATTCAAATATTAAAAGCACTTATTTCAACGCTATTGAATAGAATAACACAACTAATCGGACTGACGATCTCATTTATTGAGGTAACAAAAAGAAGGAAAACGGAAAATCTGACAATGATAAAGTTGGCCTACTTTTGGTTCTCTCTAATGAGATTGCATCTTTTGTAAGTAGAAATATATACGTTATTGTAGCTTTGTAGCTTTTCATGGAACAGCTGATAATCTTATTCCAGTTTCATTGAAGGAGTAGTAGAGCTCCTTGTGAAAGGGCTCGTCCGGGTGCTGAGTGCTACCACCATACCTATTGTGGCCGCCAAGCAGCATTGCTTGGTTCTGGTTTAAAGGTAAAATCACAGGCATGCAAGGCTTAACTAATTTATTTCAAGTCCTCATCATTTATTGTCTTCAAATAATAGTTTCTTAACAAAAAAAAATACCTACACATACACTATGCATTTAAATGATTGTACTAAAAAAAATCACAAAATTAATTTTAGTGTAATGTTGAAACATGATGTTCCATTGTAAGATTATTATGATTATGTTTGCATGAAATGAATATGATCATACAATTTTGGTTACTGTTTATACATTCGCGCACGTAAATTATGTTAAAAACGCGCGCGTGTGAATGGTAGTATTACAACATTCACAGCATACAGCATTCTTACTTTTTTTTACATTCTTTATTTTCTTAGTTTTGATTTCTTCCAAAAAAAATTTAATAGGAGAAACCGAATGATCTATGCGTGTTGTAAAATGATTCGATATCAAAATCTTGACATAAAGCCGGCGAGGTATTATAATATCGTCGTAGGACAGTGCTACGCAGATTGTAGACCCTCTACGCACGTAGCATTGTGCTTCGCCTCCTCGTAGAGCCTTTAGAAGTCACATGGCATCAGAATGTTGATGCCATGGCAGTCTATACAGAACAAAACTCATCATAGCATTGGGACAAGCATTTTTGTGATAAATATAGACGCAGTTCTGTGGAGCTCCACTGGTGACTTGGAATATCCATGTTTTCTTCTGACTTTGGCAGAAAGGTGAAACAAGCCAGACCGCCCTTTACAGGCTCCTTATGCCAGTGATGGGAACATTCAGCCAAACAAAAAGAGGCGGTTCCTATATACCAATGTTTGTCTACCACGTTTAAGCAAGCGTAGTGAAGGACGCCCTTAAGCTAGATTTGGCGATTACCTGCGTAAAGTACTTAAAAAAAAAGTGGTAGGCAGATAGTGGATGAGAAAGGCCGAAGATCAGGTTCATAATGCACCTTAGTAGAGACCTAAATTAAGCAGTGGACTGCAATAGGTTGTGATGATGCTATCATCAAAGCGTTAATACCATTATAAGGCTAATATTTTCAAAATATTTACCGTCTCTTTGGTCTGGTATACGTAAATTATTTATCTCAATGCTTATAGCTACATTTAAAACATGCAGTACTACCTAATGGGCAGTTTGCTAAGATTGTAAAATCACCATTCAGCTGCCAACTGGTAAAGCAATGTAACATCGGCCAACGTATTCATTAGTGATAAAGTCACTTATTTTGTGGTAGGCTTTTTAATAAGATTAATCTGCATATAGATACGTGTTTCTCGAACAGTGTGATATAACATGAGGCAATATAGAGCATTTTGGGCAATTATGCTGAACCGTTGCCTATTTGCTACTGTATCACACGCACACCTATTTTGTATTTTATTGTCTATGTACATTGTTTTTATACATATTTTTACCTTATTCTATTCGTTTTTTTTGTACTTACTGTGTTTTTTTATCGTTTTATATGTTGTGTTGTGTGCTATTTTGGGTAAATAAACGTTTTTCTATTCTATTCTATTCTTTTATTTTGTGGCACTTTTGGCAGGATATTGGTTAACTTATTTGCCAAGTTAGTTTCCAAAACAAGGCAATTAAATCGATAGCCTAGGACCTATTAACTTATCTATACGATAAAGTTTAGTAAAAAATTACACATCAAGCATTTTAACATTGATGCTTCGTTTGTTATTGAGGCAACCAACCTAGTTCTTTGAAATGTCAATTTCAAAGAACTAGGTTGGTCCTTTTAAATATTTTTTAACCTATTTTAGGAAGCATAGATTTTAACCAATAACAACCAAATGTCTTGACCTGGTTAACATTTATGATAAGGCCGAATTTAGAAGCGCACTTCACCCAGAATCCTCAACAGTCTGAGGAACTGGCTATCTTACCTCTTAATGCCGGAACACAACGTCGTGTTAGTATTATTGTTTTGGCGTCTTAAGTCACAGGACAGGACAGGATATTTATTACACACTGCGTCAAATAGCCCCAAACTAAACGTAGCTTGTACTATGGGAACAACATTCCGGATATGCCGGAAAACAACGATTTAGAATTGTTGTTATGGCGACAGACAGTTTTAAGCCCGAGTTCAAATTTTAAAACATGAATACATTATTTAAACAAAAAAAGAAAAGAAAAATCAATACTAATAGTAGTAATAATAGTAGTCATAAACCTAATATAATAAAAAGTGAAACAGTATAGATCAGAGTTTGAGGTCATTAAGCCACAAGATAAGACATGCAGCCATCCAGTGGCTCTTTTTGGATCCAAAATTCTGGGCTACTGCGGCTATAGTAGGCTGTGTTTTTTTTACTAGATTGGAGTCTTCAAGAGTTTCCAAAACGCAATAGGTTATTTCAAAGTTATTGGTGAACATCGAACCGATAAATTAATTAATGCATGCATATATTTATTTGTATGTGTTGTGTGTCCTAGATTTTCATGTGTTTACTTAGATATTAGCATGATACATATTTGTCGATGTTGCTACCTGTCATTCAACAATTTTGTAGCCACTATGAGTCCTTGTTACTAGAAATAAATTGTTTTTTTCGTTATGATTTATTTATGATTTTATTACATATCTGAAATTTAGCTAAAGCGGAACACCCCTTTTGTCTTAATTCATAAGAATCATATGTATGTCTTTGTTATTATTATAATAAATGAGCTTTATTTAAATGAAAATACCCCAATTTTTTTTTACTCGTAATAGTATGAGTAGTAAAATGTTGTTTATTCTGTATTTGGGTGTTAATTTGCGTATAATAATAATAATAAAATATACAATACCACACTATCGAAACTGAAGTAAAACAAAGCAAATCATAATGAGAATACTGATTGTTATATAAACATAGAACTGGACTAGAATTTACCCCATTTTCTTTTACCAAAATGGGATCCGTTGAATAATATTATAATAGTATTATAGAACTGCCTCTGTGGTCCTGTGGTTCGGCTACCGGTATAAGATCTAGAGGTCCCGGGTTTGTTGTGGGTATTCCCATACAATATGAAGCTACTTTTGTTTGGTAGGACTTTGTTCAAGTCAACCTGGTCAACTAACCTATGTCTGTTATCATAATAAAAATTGTTAATTGTTGTGTTCTGGCATTTAGAGGTAAAATAGCCAGTTCCTCAGTCTGTTGAATATTCCGGGTGAAGGGCGCTTCCACCGTCGGTTTTATCATAAAATGAAACTAGATAGTTACAATAAATAATCACATTTTCCTCGGCTTTTGGACTATAAACGGGTGATAATCAAGTTTCATGTTATGTCAACATTTTGCGTAGGAGTGATTTATTTGGTGCTGTGACTTGTTTGGTAGACTATAGAACTTGGAAGCTATTTTCGCGTAAGATTCATTTCAGAAGCTAATAAAATCAATGTATGATGTTAATGTACTTATTTTAAAATACGATTGTATATAGAACTAGCTGACAATACCCGTGCTTCGCTACAGCAAAATAAGAAAAACAGAATGGCTGCTATACCTCGCTATAATACAGAAATAAAGAACTATAGGGCTCCTAGTCTCTACACGGCCCGTCCCGGTAATTCTGAAATCGTATATCCAGATCCTATTAATTATACTATTATATAGGTAGATAGATAGATAACTCTTTATTGTTCACCATTTACAAATAATGGACAGATAAGATAACGACTTTCAAGGATGGCGGACTATACGAATAACTAATATAAAACAAAATATACATACATAAAATTACATCAATAATAATCATGATAATAATAATAATGAAGGATAAAAATGGTAATTTAAGAATAAACTGATAGATAATACTGATAAACTTTCAATTTAAAAGTGTGTTGCGATGTCGTCTTTTTAATATTATCAGGTAATGCGTTCCACAGCCTAACAGCTTCAGCTGTAAAGGAACCACTATAAAAAGAAGTTCTTTGCGTCGGGGTTTTTAACAACAAGGTGTCTGATGACCTAAGATAAAAGTTGTGGGAAGAATACAGAAACTCGAATCTGTCCTTAAGATAGGAAGGTGAAAAGGGATTGAAAAGTATCGAATAAAGAAGAGAAAGAATATGCAAATTCCGGCGCTGCCGAATAGGAAGCAATTTAAGTCTGGCTCGGAAAGGTGACACATGATCATATTTACGAAGGCCGAAAATAAACCTAATACAAAAATTTTGGAGACGCTCGAGCTTGTTAAGCTGATCCGCAGTAAGGTCCAGATAACAAGCATCGGCGTAGTCAAGCACGGGGAGCAAGAGAGACTGTGCAAGCGCGATCTTAGTAGCAGTAGGGAGAAAGTTTCGGAGTCTTCTTAACGCGCCGGCAGACGCAAACAGCATACGGCTGTTTGCCTCCATCTGAGCCTCCCAAGAAAGGGTGCGATCAAACGTGACTCCCAAATTCTTTACAGTCTCAGTACAACTATTAGGTAGTCTTAATCTTTTTTATCTAAATATCTCAATCTCATTTCATATACTTTATCCGAAGCTCACGGTTTCAAAACCCTTCGTGTACCATTGGACTTTTCGTTGTTTCAATATGCTTATGTGGGCATTTGATACTTGCCGCATCGTTACTGGGTGTCTTAAACCGACTCCAATCAGAATGCTGTATGGATACAGCATTCTGAGTGGAGTCGGTTAAGCCAGCTAAGGGATCCCTTAGCTGGCATAGACTATGATGAAATCCACCGTGCAATTACCTGCTGCATTAAAAAGAGAGAGTAGGAAACAGACAGACATCATCCTTTGTACTGGTATCGGCCATCCCAGCTGGCCACCAGACCTGGACATGATTTGCAGTAGCTGGGGCGGAAAACACTGAACCGACCACAGACTCAAGATGGCCGCTGCAGTGAAAGTCTAGCCAAACATAAAATACTCCTCGAGCGCACATTGCTAGTGTGGAGCTCCCGTACATGAAAGTATAACCCACCTACTTTCCTGCCCGCTATGCCCCGTGGAGCAGCGGAGGTTGCTTAGTACTGATCGAGAGAGTTTTTAATGTTTTGAAACGAACATTTACTAATGAAAATAAAGGCTATATCAAAAGGAAATCGTTAAGAAGCAAAAACCCTTTTTTTTAATACCATTTCCATTGTCAAAATATATAATCATTGTTTTAAAATATATAAAATTTATCACACATAAACAATTTTAACTTAATCGAATGAAACAAAAATTTTAAATTTCAAGACATTTGCCCTACTTCACCCTCTGAGAGTTATGATAAAAAGTATTTGTATTATAATCAAAATAATTTACATATTTAATTATAAAGATTTAGAATGCATAGAGTTTTGCCCCATTTCACCCTTTAATAGCATAAGTAATACCTTGTAATTGTTATTTTTCTAAATAAGCTTTTATAGTAAAAACACGTACTAAATTTCAACTGGATTGGATTAAATAAAAAGATATCTGCGCACAAAAAGATTTGACCCATGCCTTTTGGAAGATGATTCTCAAAGATTTTTTTTTGTATTATCAGCATTTCAAAGTAACTACATACCTACATAAACATTTTACTCAAATGAAAGAAACTAAAAAAAAAAAAATTTGAATGATTATACTTACCTACCTACCTACCTATCACGTCAGTGCTAAATCGATTTTATATAATAGAGAAGATATTGGTGTTATGATGAAGCCTCATTATTGTAGCATATCTTAAAATTTGTGAAAATACATATTTTTCCTTAATAATGACATAAAAAATAACTATTTTGCTTTTTTTTAAGTAATAAAGGTACAATTTTCCAAAAACTTTTTCGGACGCCTAAGACCAATTGATTTTAGGTATGTTGAATATTATTGGGCAGTACCATGGTACCCTGTTTTAGGGCTTTCCAAACGAGGCTCATAAAATCTGAGAGCTTGGCAGTTGCTGTGTAATGAGGGCTGAATACTTACTGACGACATCCAGCCTGGCCACCGCTACGTACTCGGGGTACGTGGGCGAGTTCTGTATTACTTCACAGCTGTAGTTCCCGCTCTGGTTTGGCGATACCCGTAGTAGTACCACGTGGGTTTCATTTGAATTAAACCTCTGTAACAAAAAAAAATTATAACTACCTCTGTGGTCTAGAGGTTCATCTAGCGGTATCAGAGCCAATCCTGGTTCCGAGCCCCGGGGTTAACTATGTGCTCGGTTTGGTTGGTGCAAGGAAGAGTTTAAAGTCCGGATGGCCGCCATAACAACGATTCTAAATTTTTGTGTTCCTGGATTCATAGGTAAGAGATCAGTACCTATTCTGCTGTTTACGGGTGAAGTTGGATTCCACTTTCAGCCTTATCATAACTTACTATTAGGTGAGATGAAGGCCAAGTGCTTACTGTGGTTTAATCTTGGAGTCTTCAGGTGTAAAGTGAATAGGTATCTTATAGACTAGCATGCTCCATTGGGACCGCCTCTGTGGTCTATTGGTTCGCCTACCCTTGTCAGATCCAGAGGTCCCGGGCTCGATCCCCAGGGGGAGTAGTTTAGTTGGTGGTAGGGCTTTGCTTAGGACTTAAGCAAAGTCCTACCACCAACTAAACTACTCCCCCTGGCTAACTACCACCATCTTACCTAATTCTGTCGCCCTAACAACAATGATTAAATTGTAGTGTTCCGGCATTTCGGGGTAAATAGTCAGTTACTCTGTTTGTTGAGAATTTTATACAATACAAAATTATTTATTAGGCACACATTTAGGTATATATATTTACAACGGGGACGTTGAGCAACTGCAAAAGTTAAAAACTGTGTAGCAGTGTCAACGCCCTCCGCCGAATTAAATATCGCAGGTTCCATCCGAATGGGAAGGTTTAGTCTTATCTAATAACTACAAGTAGTGATAAGATTATATTTACATTAAATTAGTGGTGAAGTTAACAACACTAAGCTAATAGGTACAAACAAAGAATTTAAATCAATAAGAATTAAGAATACCGTGTTAGACTATCTAAGAGTACTGTCTATCTAGTGTGTGTGTGTGTGTGTGTGTGTGTGATAAGGTGTGTGTAGGTTTAAGAGAGATAGGGTGTGTTAAGGGAGTGTGGGCGTGTGTGAGTGTCTGTTGTTATGCAATGGGGACTCTTTCGGTGAGATGATGATTTTCTCAGATGAGATGAAGGCCAATCACAACCCCGTCAACAATAAAATAAAAAAATACACATGTTTATTTGTTTATAAAGTGAGGCAATCACCAAATCATCACTAAATCACACCTCCCTCTATCACGAATATTTTTTCTATGATGGGTTATCTCTTGACCTCTTAGCTTGATTTGCTTTAGGTCAGAGTAAGGATGAGGTCTTAATCTAAGTTGAGCATTTCCAGAAGGCACTGACAGGCCCTCCCATCATTACCATCAACTTACTGCCAGACAGAGCTTTTTTCAAGGCTGTTTTTTTACTAAACACAACGCTTGGTCGGCGGATTGGTGTTCGCAGATGATACATCTCATCTGCGCAGCAACACAGAAATAAGTTGCTGCCTTTCTTGTGGTGAAATCCCTTAGTCGCTTTTAAGGCATACGTGGGCTGAGTCGGAGAGGTTCAATCGTTACATCATCGGATTGATATAGTCCATTGTTAGAAAAAAGAAAAGATTTATACACACCCTGATGATGATTCACCTGTTGAATCGAAACCGTTGGTGCCTAAATCAACATAATCGTAAACGTGAGTAAAACCCATGTCTTAAAATGTATCGCAAGTTTTGAAAGAAAAGGTTTGTTTGAAGTTAAAAGCACTAAGCTAATAGGTACAAACAAAGAATTTAAATCAACAAGAATTAAGAATACAGTGTTAGACTATCTAAGAGTGCAAGTGTGTGTGTGTGTGTGTGTATGGTATGGTGTGTGTGTGTGTATGTAGGTTTAAGAGAGATAGGGTGTGTTAAGGGAGTGTGGGTGTGTGTGAGTGTCTGTTGTTATGCAATGGGGACTCTTTCGGTGTAAAACACCAACCTGTTCTTTCGAGTTCGGATTCGAAAGTAACAAAATTCAAAATACAAGTAAATTTTAAAAAGAGCAGCCAATCGTGCGGCAAGCAAGACACTGACCAGGTCCATATATTCGCTTCGGCCAGAATCCATCGTGAATTACAAACGCGCTCCGAAAACCTACATTGGCTCAGTTCATTTACCAGGAGCTATCGTACGGTGTTTCTTGCCAATAAATAAACGCTTGAGAGATCGCCAAGCACGAGCTTAGATCCAGACTAACATATTGCCGTTGTTCGAATCTTGGCTCGAACGCTGCTTTTGGCAAGCCACTGTTTAATCTTAATATGAGCGGAAAAGGTCAGGATTAAAGTCATAAACTTGAATGCACTTTGGACCATGCTGATTCTATGCAGAAATTCGTACATTTTCTTTTTGAATTTAAGAGTATGGCTAGGTAGTTTGTTTATACGGCTGTTATATTTTATAAAAGTCTTCTCTTTAGACTTTTATTCTTAAATTAGCAGTTTCCTAAGACTAGAGTCCGAACGTCAGTTGCCATGACCATCCAAAACATATGGATGAAGATACCAGTGGGCTAAGAATCCATTTAAACAGTTTTAAACAAAAAAGGAGGAGGTTCTCAATTCGTCGGAATCATTTTTTTTATGTATGTTCCCCGATTACTCGAAGACGCCTGGACCGATTTGCAAATATATTTTTTTGTTTGAAAGGGTATACCTACTTCTCAGTTGGTCTCTTCGTTATCAGGTCATGATCAGATAATGGAATCTTAGAGAAATTGAGGGAACTCTTCAAATATTATAGGCACACTTGAAGCGATTTGGGTGTTTTTAGGGTGCATTACCTCAAAAGTAAGGAAAAAACGGACCGATTTTAACCGCCTCTGTGGTCTAGCGGTTCAACCCACCGATTTCAGATCCAGAGGTCCCGGGTTCGATCCCCTTGGGGAGTACAATAAATTGTGCTTAGTTTGGTTAGTGGTAGGACTTTGTTTGGGTACGCCTGGCTACCTAATTCTGTCGCCAAAACAACAATTCTAAAATTGTTGTGTTCCGGTATTTAGAGGTAAAATAGCCAGTTCTTCAGTCGGTTGAAGATTCCGGGTGAAGTGCGCCTCCACCTTCGGCATTATCTCAACTTGTTACCAGGTGAGATGAAGGCCAAGCGATTCCCCGTCGTACAATATAACAAAAAAGTAAAGTGACGAAGATCGATTATAATTATGGCATCACCAGCATAGAAACATGGAGTTTCTTTTACTGAATGAAGCATGAGATACTTATAGATACAGTTGCCTGCAAAAAAACAGTGGAATATAATCTATCGCGATAAAGGATAAGAGTGAAATATAAAAGTAGTGGAATATAATCTATCGCGATAATGGATAAGAGTGAAATATAATCCATCGCAATAATGGATAAGAGTGAAATATAAAAGCAGTGGAATATAATCTATAGCGATAATGGTTAAGAGTGAAATATAAAAGTAGTGGAATGTAATCTATCGCGATAATAGATAAGAGTGAAATATAAAAGTAATGGAATATAATCCATCGCGATAAAAAAGAGTGAAATATAATCTATCGCGATAATGGATAAGAGTGAAATATAAAAGTAGCGGAACCTAATCCATGATGTCAATGGATCAGAGTGGAACAAAAAGTAGAAACAAAATTAATTATATAGAATTAATGGATTAAAATGAAATAGAGCGCTATAATATAATATCCTTCTTATTTTTGAAAACAAATCCATCACTAAAATTATCACAATAAAATTATCATCAGTCAGGGCCTGATAGATATGACACGATTGAATTCCAAATAATTTCACATCTGCCAGATGTGGATGCAAAACCATTTTGAAGTGTACATATTATTGCAGACAAGTCCATGCTCCAACAGATAATATTATAGTACAATCAATTGGGTATTCAACTAATAAAATATGGTAAACTTAGAAAAACACTCACATCAACTTTAATCCCAGCGACACTAGACACCTTCGTGATTGGACTGTCGAGGGGTGAGTATCTATAAAACTCCTGTGTGCCTTTGTACCACTTGACGCTGTACACCCCGTAGTCCTTTAGGTCATAGAGGCACGCCATGGTGACGTTCCTTCCTCGCTGAGCGACACGCGGCATCACGCGGAGTTCCGTGGTACGGAGGCCACCAGCTCCTGAGGGCAACGAAATTGAAATCAATGTAAGAACATGTCTAAATTTTGTGGGAAATAACATCACTGGGTATCGACGTATCCAGTGATGTTCAGTTCCGTGCAGTCACCTAGAGGATAAGGTGAAGCTGGCATCCAATATGGTGTGCTCAATAGGGCAAAGTGGTACTTCAGTGCGGGGTGAGGCTGCTTCTTTAAAAGTTGCAAGTCCGACCCCACATGGGGTACTGTTGTCACCTTTGGGCAGGAGAAGCTGTATACCAGCTTAAGCCGTTTGACTCGGTTCAAAGATGAGCTGTGAGAATTGTTGACGATCCCATACTCACAAGTGGTATTGAACCCTTAAGTCTCAGAGAGAATTTTTCCTCCCTGTGTGTGTTCTACCGCTTGTATAATGGGTTGTTTTCTGAGGAATTGTTTGATATGGTGCCTGTGGCCTCTTTTTATCATCTCATCGCTCGCCATCGACAGAGATTTCATCCATACACTTTGTACACAACTGCCTGCTACAAGAACATAAAATCTTCAAAGCTAGGAGCAATATTCCGTGAAAGTTTCGAATACTTAGTAATGTAAAAAAAACTTTTTGATTTTCGGAATAGCGTTCCCGGAATCATCGTTAGGGTTACCGAAATCGATCAGCTTGCCGAATGTTTGAGAATAGCTGTACTAGAATCGATTGCGCGTCGAGCTGCTAGGCTCATAGGTAATGGTTCGCTTGTTAAGGCCAATTTGCAGAGCCTAGAATATAGACGGCGGGTTGCCAGGTTGTCTGTGTTCTATAAATTCCACTTTGACGAGTGTACTCACGTTATTTTTGACCTAACCCCACTCCTCCTAGTCCGGTGGTGGAAATGGGATATTTCCACCACCGGACTAGCAGAAGTGTGGCAGGCTACAACCCGTACCTTGTTAATGTTCCATTGTGCCGAACCCATCGTTTCACCTGTATCTTTATCATTAATACTGGTAAGGGATGGAATTCCTTGCCCTCGTTTGTTTTTTCCGCACCATTACAATCTTGTCTTCAAGTGCAGAGTGTATTATTTCCTTTTACTCCATCTTAGGCCATATCTTTACCCCTTAGCCTAATTCGTTGCCTGAAATGACAAAAAAAAACCAGAAGGCAACGCCTCCACAAGCAAATGGCAATTTATATTCCAAAGTAACCATCGCTAAAATAGTGCAATTACTACTGCAATTACCAATTTGCCTGCTATACGTGATAGTGGAAAGTAGCATTCTTCGGATGGGGCGTATATTCAGCAGGTGTGATTTTATAATTGATATGTTAGCTCATAACCACTTGCCTCTAGGGCAGATCATAAATGAGGTCTTCGATGAAGGGAACTTTTCCAGAAGGCTTTTTCTCGTCGGACTTCGGCTTAGGTCAATAGCCCGGTGAACCTTCACAGGTCCCCTTACCAGTGGTGTGATCATTTTGCCGTAACCGCCAGCAAAAGCCAGCGATTTCGTTACCCGGGGTAAATCACTAGACGGTCGATCACACCCACCCCATACCTCAAACAATTTGTATTGCGTTCGTACGAAAATGAATAATTCACCCGTCCAACTAACTTTCAATAGAACCTATCGACCGAACAGATAGTTCAAAACTACAATTGTTGGCAGCCCTGTTGTCACAATGCTGGCCATTTATCTGTTCAACAATTCAATGCTGCTAATAAATAACGTCACAGCCAAAAAGCCAACAAACAAAGCCACTTATCCAGAACTGGGTTAACAGGATAGCTGGCTCACTTGAAAATCAAAAAAAGAGGTCTAGTCAATTTGAAGTTTCATCCCAAAAAGTCTGAATAAACACATTTTGACTTTGCTTTGACTTAGTATGTTTAGTGCAGTATCTTAATCACCACGTTTCTCTCACTTTACACTTAGTATTCTCATCAAGTATAGTATTTCCATCTGGAAATACTATACTACCCTGCCTAGAGGTCTACCCCGGGCAACATGGAATCAGCCCACATACGTCCACTGCTGAACATAGGCCTCCATCAATAGACGCCCCATCGGTCCATCGGGGACTCTTCCTACACTTCGTTTCGGATTAAATCGTGGACGCCATGCGAGAACCTATCCTCCCCAGCAGTGATCGATTCTGCGTAACCTGTTCACTGCCACTTCAGCTTGCTAATTTTGAGAGCTACGTCAGCAACTTTGGTTCTCTAACGGATATCCATATTCCGGCACTGAACCGGATCTCTCCTTCCATAACGCCTATTATTACCGATCACGTCTTGAATCCGTATGTCTGCATGGTAACACGTACTGATTGAATACGTCTTGAGGGTCTGCGGTATCATTGATGAACAGATATTTCGAACACATCTAATTGCCTATTATTTCTTGTTCCTTATATATTCGGAGAGTGTGTGCTCATTAAAGATCATGGTAATTGCCTCAGCTGTCTCATCAAAGCTGTGCCAAAGCTATCATTAGCACGATTCTCGTTCGCTCCTATTCTGGTTGCCCTCGTTTCGGTAATTCTTCCTTTGGGATAAATAAAGCCATCCCATACTTTGGCGTGACGTTTTTATAGGTTTCCTGTTGCTAATATTTCGATGCTTTGGGTCTCGTACGGCCGGTGCGGGTCAAGTTATCTTCTTTAGTTTGCTATGGCTGTATATATTCTCGCGTTTTGTGCGTAATTTGAAGTTGTTGGTTTCACCCAATGACAATGTTAACAAAGCAACAAGAACATCGGCTTAAAATGTCTTTTGACCGTAATTAATTCGAACAAATATTGGGCTTTCGATTGTAGAGACACGTGACTCTTTGGTCAAATGTCGTGTTCTTTGTCTGGCTCTTATTTAGACAAGCGAATCAGTCTAACTATTCAGCGTGGCAATGCAGCCAATATCTTGGGCACTCTTTCACCTGGTAACTATAGTTAACTCAACAGACCAATAGGTCTGGAACAAGTAAGTTACCTTTAGACCTTTTATGATAGTTAGTTTAATTCTACATAATACAATTTTTGAACAAATAATTTAAATAAGTAGACAACAAGTTAACACAGTGCTATCTAGTCCCAACCTAAGCAAAACTCGTAATGTAAACTAAATTACAGATACAATACTTTGTAGTAACTTATTTTTAGTAAATACGAGTACATGCTTATCATACAATATAACACCCAAACACATAAAAAATATCAATATTCATACCCACAATCTTCATCTCAGAAGGCGGAATAATTACGAACTAAGCTGTGAGGATTGTGCTGATACAAAACGTTTTAGTAACTATAAAAGTGACCAAATAATGGACGTAGGCATAATTCTTAAAAAAGTTTTTTTTTGTTTTTGTCATTTTTATTTTTCAACAGTCCAAAGGAGTTTTTATTTCATGAAATGTTAGATTAAATAATCCAGGTCATGACGAAAGTTTAGTTCTGCACAGAATTGCCAGCGTACAGTCGCATCACCGGCTAGGGACCACGCTCTCTTGAGTACATAACATGATTTGGTACAGAAAGGCTCATCCTTTCTCTCGTGCTCTCATGAAACGTAATGATATTAAACCTAGTTCAAAGTCGAAATTAGTGATGTCCTAAGAGGGTCGGGGAAAGAGCTTTCAGCTCGAGTGTTCAAGTCTCGTTATCGGACAAGTCTGGAAGAAATACCTAGCTTTATTTGACCCTTTAAATTTAACCTTCTTTTACCTCTCTATAACTTTTACGTTATCATTGTATTTTTTTATTCTACATGGAGGCAAAAGCAAGCCCCTTTTTTTATTGTACGACGGGGATGCTCATGGCTTTTATCTCACCAGATTTTTCATGTTATGATAAGGCCGAAGGTGGAGGCGCACTTCACCCGGAATGCTCAACAAACTGAGGAACTGGCTATCTTACCTCTGAATGCCGGAACACAACAATTTTAGAATTGTTATAATGGCGACAGAATTAGGTAAGATGGTGGAAGCTAGCCAGGCGGACTTAAACGAAGTCCTACTACCACCAACCAAACCAAGCACAATATCTTGTAGTCCCCGTGGGGATCGAAGCCGGGACCTCTGGATCTGAAATCGGTGGCTTGAACCACTAGACCACAGAGGCGGTTAAATCCTGATATTAAGCCACCTGATATTAAGTGCTTCTCTTACTTATAACAATGCCTTACTGCGTAGGTCATATCCACAAAGAACATAGCCTTCACGGCACTTCATTGCGCCCGTCAACTTGAGGCATAAAGGTGTTAAGTTAAGCCTCGCGTGCCCGTAATTTCACCAGCGACTGTACCCTTCAAACCGGAACACAGCATTGCTGCTTGGCGCCTGAAATGGGCTCTACTACTCTAAAATTAAATTAATCGATAACCTCATGTAACTTGGCCATGGTTTTGGAACTCACTGTCTGTGGATATTCGCACTGCTCCTTATTTAAGCATCGTAAGTTTCTTAAATCTATAGTTTTCAATTTTTTATAAAAAACACAAAATTTACAAATTTGAGAACTAATGTTTCTTAGTACATTGCCCGGTTTTTTAAGATGAATATTTTTGCCTTATACATTGCTAGTAATGTAACTCGGTAATGTACGAGTAACAAGGGTAACTATTTATGTTATATAAGTAAGTTAAAGTTAAAAAATTTTTTTGTTTCGTTTTTTAATGTGTTAGCATGTTTTATTATTATTTTTGATTGTAGCTATATTATATATATTAATGAATAAGTAATAAATAGTTATCATATTTTTCTTCCGTGAAGTAGCACTGCCACCCACTCCATATTACACAAGGGATATCTGGAAGAAAATGCTTCGTCGCATTAAGTTTGCCCATGGTCTTTTATCTGCTAGTGCAATAAAGTATTTTCTATCTATCTATCTATCTATGCCGAGGGCTGGTAAAGTTAAACACTAGACTTTTTACACAGCCTACTTAGTAAAATACAGTGAAGAAGGTTACGCAACAAGATGGCACGGCAAAAGAAGATCAATAAATACTAAATCATTAACCTCATTCCCACCTGTTCCAATGATTTAAAGCCAAACTTCTTAATGGATTTCAATCGCGAGTTGGAAACTTTCGATTGGAGCGGGCAACTTTAAGGTTTGTCATCAAAGAACTTGAAATTGAATTGAATTCGGTGAAACATTTGAAAATCATTCCAGAAACTTACTGACCGTTATCAAAGGAACTGCTTGACTTGCTGGTTTTGACACTAATCAAAAACGTCTTAATTTGAAACTATTCATTAACAATTTTGTTTAAAGTGGCCTTCCGCCTTCAATATGCTTTACTATACCACTGTAATGAAATAATTTGCCCAAAGACTATTTTGAAAGTTCCGTAAGCGAAGGGTGACAATAGGACCTTATTACTAAGCCTGTGCTATCTTTAATTCCTTGCATTTTATTTTATTGGTGATAGCCAAGCGTTTCACCCCAGCTCACTTCAAAAGCAAGGAAAGATGTGGCTTAAGATGGAACAAGTATGTCTTAAAGAACCCTTTTCACTCTGGACTTGAAGACTCCAAGTATAGTGCGGAAAAACAGACGAAGGCAAGGAGTTCCATTCTCATCTCATCTCATCAGATTTTCCAAGTTATGATAAAAGCGAAGGCGCACTTCACCCGGAATCCTCAACAAACTGAGGAACTGGCTATTTTACCTATAAAATGACAGAACATAACAATTTGCGAATCGTTGCTATAGCGACAGACTTAGGTAAGATGTTGGTAGCTAGCCAGGTTTCAAAAAAGTCCTACCACCAACCAAACCAGGCACAATATTGACTGCCCTTGGGGATCGAACCCGGGACCTCTGGATCTGACACCGCAAAGGCGGTTATAAATGCGAGGTACGAAAATTAGTTTCATTTTTTTTTTTATGTAATGTATTTTACCTATATTTAGTTGTTATTAATAAGCACCTATATAAATTTATATTTATTTAAGTACTTTAGTACATCGCTTTGTCTGCTCTAAGCTATCCTTTCCATCCAAAGGTTGCCTTGAAGATATCACTTTTAGCGATAAGGCCGCCCGTTGTACCTAGTTTCAGTATTTTTCTTGCTTGTTTGTTTATTTTTGTTTTTTGGTGTACAATAAAGAGTTTATCTATCAATTATATATAAATAACAATAAAACAATATCATTTATTCAATAAAATGTACAATTAAACAAAGAAATCAGTCAGATTACCTGAGGACCGTTACAAACGGTCTATAGGTAATCTATCTAGTAGGTAATATGCGTCTCTAGCTCCATACATGTCCGACGACCACATTAGTTGCAACGCTCCAGTTAATACACTGGACATAAGCTACAGCGTCATTGCTTTGATACTTTCAGTGCTCTTGTTTCTATGTAGGTTTGATTTATCCAGTGCATTCTGTATTAGACTCTGCTGGCTTTGGCTGGGTTTTAATCAAAGTTTTATTGGCATGTGACATGTTCTGTGCTGAAACAGAATAATTAGTCAAAGGTAACGGATAAACTCCGAATAATGATAAGGATGAAGAATTTATTCGCATGTATACGTAAAGTTAAGTAGATACTGGCTCTTATTTAGGCCAGAGAATTAGCATAGCTATTCAGCGTGCCAATGCAGCCAGTGTGTTGGGCACGCTTCCATCTGGTACTGGTCTGGAACAGTTGAGTTACCTATAGCCGTTTGTAACGGTCCTTAGGTAATCTGATTCCTTTGTACATAGTTAGTTTAATTGTACTTTTAAATGAATAAATAAAGATAAAAAAGTAGATACAAAGATGATAACAAAGACCTACAGAAGAGACACAACAGACTCACGACCTTTTCCCTTTCGCAGATTCACCCCTGATCGCTGCTCGGAGCGTGGGTCTTATGAGGATCACCTACTAGGGGGTAGTCAGAAACATGTCCAAAGCTACGTTTGGTACTAACACAAGGTTTTCAAGTGGCTTGTATTTAAATATGTGATAGGTTGCAAGCCCAAATCCGCATAGCGGAACACTAGCCAGTGACGCGTGCTGTTTGGATTTTTGACCCTGGGGCATGCCGGTTTTCTTATGATCTATGACTGGATTTGAACCCGTAACCTCAGGATCGTAGGCGGGCGCATATTCACTAAGCCACACAGCTCTTTTACAGAAGAGAATAGAAACAATATAATACAATAGAATAGCTACTACTGTCTTACCTAATTCTGTCGCCAACAATTCTAAAATTGTTGTATTCCGGAATTAAGAGATAAGATAAGATAGCCAGTTCCTTAGTTTGTTGAAGTTTCCGGGTGAAGTGCGCCTCCACATTCGGTGAAGGCCAAGTGCTTCCCCGTCGTACAATAATAAAAAAAACAAAGAAACGTTTTTATAAATTGTTATTTCCTAGATCAAACTTGGTGTGAATATAGTGCATACTTTAAGGTAAATTAATTACTTAATAATAAAAACTGGCCAAGCGTGGGTCGGACCCACACTAAACTCCGCAAAGTCACAACCCTCGGTGTGTGTGTGACTAAACCGCACTTCACTAATCTGACAATTAAGGCACAGCCTCTATATTTTTATTTTTAAAACGTTTCTTGTTCCCATACCCCCATATCCCCATATCCGTTTATTCAGGTCTGAAGATTTTAACCAGCAGCCTGTTACAGTTCAAAAGATACAGCTCTTTAAAGGTTGATTCCTTGTACATTTGACCCCCTACTCTTTAATTTTGATAATTCTAAAAAACCCTAAAATATGTCATTGGTTGGTTCTTAAGGGCAATCTATATTCACATTTTCAAACTTTTATCATGTATGGTTTTGGAGATGTGCAATATTTCACTCCCAACTTTTAACCCCATTTTGAGCTCCTTGAGGTGCGAATTTTCAAAATTATTTTTTTAGCGGACGCCTACATACCATGACAAACATACCCTCCAAATTTCATGTCTGTACGACCAGCAATTTAGGCTGTGTGTTGTATCTAGTTGAATCTGTCAGTCAGTCACTCTGGACCTATTATTTTATATATTAGAAGATAATTCCTAACGATTCATTGAAGTGATTATGGATTACAATGCTTAGTTTAGGGCTAGATGGCGCTGCGTGAAATTAATATCCTATTGTTATGTTTTTTTTATTATTATTAGATACGATTAATTAAAGTGATTATGGATTACATTGAAGGGATTAAATGCTTAAATTCCTTTGATCACATTCCACAAGGCTGAGAGAATTGAACCGAAATAACAAACGCACAATAATTTACAGTATGCGTGTCCCATCTGTCTTTACAAATCCATCCACTGAACGTTGCTCATAAACAACATTCGGAAAATAAACCAATCAGTTATAGTGCGGGGGCCTAGCGATTTATTTGTATCGGAAAATTTCGTGACAAGGTAACATATTGTTGATAAATAAAAATGTTTGATTGGTATATGTACCTCACTCTTGTGTATGGATGAAGATGTATCTTGGCAGACTAAAGTGTTCATAATTTCGTAACAAGGTATCATATTGTTGATAAATAAAAATGTTTGATTGGTATATGTACCTCACTCTTGTGTATGAATGAAGTTGTATCTTGGCAGACTAAAGTGTTCATAATTTCGTGACAAGGTAACATATTGTTGATAAATAAAAATGTTAGATTTGTATATGTACCTCACTCTTGTGTATGAATGAAGTTGTATCTTGGCAGACTAAAGTGTTCATATTTTCAAGACAAGGTAACATATTGTTGAAAAATAAAAATGTTAGATTGGTATATGTACTTCACTCTCTTTATTCATATACATGAATAAAGTTGTATCTTGGCAGACTAAAGTGTCCAAAATTTCCTGAAAAGGTAACATATTATTGATAAATAAAAATGTTAGATCGGTATATGTACCTTACTCTTTTGTATGAATGAAGTTGTATCTTGGCAGACTAAAGTGTTCATAATTTCGTGACAAAGTAACATATTGTTGATAAATAAAAATGTTAGATTGGTATATGTACCTCAATCTTGTGTATGAATGAAGTTGTATCTTGGCAGACTAAAGTGTTCATAATTTCGAGACAAGGTAACATATTGTTGAAAACTAAAAATGTTATGTTGGTATATGCACCTTACTCTTTGAATGAAAATGAAGTTGTATCGTGAAATATAATTGAATTTAACGTGAAGTATTCAAATGTAGTTGTATCTTGGCAAACTAAAGTGTTCATAATTTCGTGACAAGGTAACATGTTGTTGATAAATAAAAATGTTAGATTGGTATACGTACCTCACTCTTGTATATGAATGAAGTTGTATCTTGGCAGACTAAAGTGTTCATAATTTCGAGACATGGTAACATATTGTTGAAAAATAAAAATGTTATATTGGTATATGTACCTTACTCTTTGAATGAAAATGAACGGTTTTCTGAATGGTTCTCAGGTGAAGATTCGTTGCTTGAGTATAACATGAAAGAAATATTTTTAACCGCCTCTGTGGTCTAGTGGTTCAAGCCACCGATTTCAGATCCAGAGGTCCCGGGTTCGATCCCCAGGGGAGTACAATATATTGTGCATGGTTTGGTTGGTAGTAGGACTTTGTTTAAGTCCGCCTGGCTAGCTACCACCATCTTACCTAATTCTGTCGCCATAATAACCATTCTAAAATTGTTGTGTTCCGGCATTCAGAGGTGAGGATTCCGGGTGAAGTGCGCCTCCACCTTCGGCCTTATCTCAACTTGTTACCAGGTGAGATGAAGGCCAAGTGCTTACCCGTCGTACGATAAAAAAAAATGAAAGTCACTCTGACTAATACAAAGTGACTTCATGTTATATTTTATTAATGTTCCTAATCAAGGGAAGGATAAGGTAGGTTAATTATTGTCAAAAAGTGGGTAGTTGAAATTGACACGTCAGCTGACGTGTTTTTCATGATGAATCAAGGTTAAAATTAGTTTTTTTTAGTTATATTTCTCAAGGTCACTATGACCTTGAAATGAAATATGAGCTTTCAAATCAAATGCCTGCTCGGAACAGTGACTCTGTCTTATTAATTATCTGGATACATGGTCATAATTGAGTTACATATTTACAAAAGTTTACAATAGCAATTAAATAAAAATTATGATAATTATCTTTTTAAAATACTAACCTAAAAAAAAACGGAGACATCAGATACATTTTTGTCATGAATCGATTCGAAAGATTTGTTTTTATGTTGACGTAATCAACACAATCAATCTCTTGTCCCTTGGGAAATGGGTAGGCCTTTGGTGTGGGACGCTACCTGCGTCGACATCCTAGCGCCATCTCATCTGCCTGGGACATCTGTTAGGGCTGGTGCAACGGCTGATTCGGCCGAGGATCACAAGAGAGATTAGCTATTTGAACTTTTTGGGGTGGAGACCTTGGGTCCGTGGGGAGTCGGTGCCTTCCGGATTTTCAAAAATCTTGCGGGGCTTTTGATTGAGGCGACACGTGACCCAAAGGCTGGCTCTTATTTAGGCCAGCGAATTAGCATAGCTATTCAGCGTGGCAATGCAGCCAGTGTCTTGGGCACGCTTCCGTCTGGTACTGGTCTGGAACAGTTGAGTTACCTATAGGCCGTTTGTAACGGTCCTTAGGTAATCTGACTGATTCCTTTGTACATAGTTAGTTTAATTGTACTTTTTATTGACATAATCTCATATTGGTAACAGGAAGTTCAAGTTCGCCTGGCTAACTACCACCATTTTACCTATGCCTATCAACATAACGACAGTTTAAAATTATTGGGTTCCGGAATTTAGAGGTAAATAAATAAATAAATAAATATTACAGGACATTCATTTTACACAGCGCCATCTTGCCCCAAACTAAGCATAGCTTGTAATATGGGAACTAGATTACGGATAAAATACTTGAATGTATATATTTTTTTTTTGTAAATACATATACGTACTATATGATACAACACCCAAACACAGAACAAACGTCTATATTCATCACACAAATGTTTGTCCTGGGTGGGAATCGAACCCACAGCCTACAGCGCCGAAGGCAGAGTTACTACCAACTGAGCTATGAGGCTTGTCAAAAGTAAGATAGCCAGTTCCTCAGTTTATGAGGATGCCGGGTGAAGTATGCTTCCACGTTCAGCCTTATCATGGTGTCAAAGTAGATGAGATGAAGACCAATCGCTTCATTAAAAAAAGTACTAGAGAACATGGAATTTGCTTTAATATTTTATACTTAACATAAAGTCAAGTGCAGGAGCCAACATTGACGTTGCATTTTTGCGCTTATACATTTCTATATCACATTCCAAAAGCGAAAAATGGATTTGATGTATTAATAAATAGATAAATAAATATTACAGGACGTTAATTTCACACAGCACCATCTAGCCCCAAACTAAGCGTAGCTTGTAATATGGGAACTAGATTACGGAAAAATACTTCTATTTTTTTTTTTTGCAAATACATACCTACGTACTAAAGGTGTTTGCTCCTTCTTCTCGCTCAAATGATTAAATGGTTTATATGTTATGGATCAAGTGATTAATGTGGGCATTATTTATATTTAAATTGTCTGTAAATAGGTATAAGTCAAGACTCAGTCTCAATCAGTCACAAAAAATATAATTTGTATTGTTCTTGAAAACATACGCTTCTTTCCAGGTTCCAGGCTTTCCACGGTTAAGCCATGAGCAAAAACTAGTAACTTGTTTCTTTATCAGTTTCTAGCTATTCGTCGATGCAGGTAACTAATTTCATCTTGTCAAGACAAACAAAATATGAAATGTCTTATCATGAATTTTTGTTATTCGGAAACCCTCTGGCTCCCGAACTATCCTTTCGGAAAATAAACCAATCAGATACAATCGAGAGATCCGCGAATAAAGCGGCAAAACAACGGTTTGAATTATATCGAGAATGGTGTGCAGCAACTGAGTCCTACTTGATGAGCTGAGAGCAAGCTGTAAGCAATCGCGAGATAAAATTACTTATGGACTTTTGTACTTCATAGTGGTTTCACAAAATAAGTTTTTATTACGTACTGGACGAGCGAGCTTTTTTAATTTAGCCGGTGTTTTTTTTTCATTCGTTTTTTTTTTATTATGCGATGGGGAACCGCTTGAAAGAAAGAAAGAAAGAAAAATATTTATTTGGTACCAAGAACAAACACAGCGCATAAACACACAGTAACACATAAACACACGTAGGTACTAACTTAAATCTAGGAACAACAGGTAAAAAATAAATAAATAAAATGAGTAGGTGAGTACGTAGGCCTTGGCTTGGCCTTCATCTCACCTGGTAACAAGTTAAGATAAGGCCGAATGTGGAGGCGCACTTCACCCGTAATCCTCAACAAACGAAGGAACTGTCTATCTTACCTCTGAATGCCGGAACACAACAATTTAAGAACTGTTATTATGGCAGCAGAATTAGGTAAGATGGTGGTAGCTAGCCAGACGGACTTAAACAAAGTCCTACCACCAACCAAAATTTATTCACTCAATTATTTCAGTGTTTTTCCTATACGAATCACATACCTACTTAAAATATGGTACCTAATGGTGCTCTCGTGAACGTATCTTGAGGCTGCGATAGTAATAACCGTCTCCGCTACATCTTCTACAAAACACCACAAAATAAAACAAATCCAAAGACAGAGAGAAATATTGCCACTCCAATGTAAGCAGGTGCGTACCAATAACGGCTAAGCGCGTGTCTATCCGCGTCTTTATTTATATAAAGTTACGGTAATCGAAGCAGCAACATCACAAATCCTACCAGCCCCGACACTAATGGCTTTCTCGGAAGAAAATACTCCATTCGATGTATTGGATTCGGTTTATTTCATAAGAATACGCTAAATGAGGCGAAATCGATGTAAACGTTTAAAGATGCCAAAGAAATTGATATAATTGGCGATTATCAAACATTACAAATTTTATAGAGTCATACATATGTATGGCTGAATGTCTTTGTATGTACAAAGACTCACTCCTGTTTATCATAGGGGTAGGCAGAGACAACGGTCTTTCATCACGTTTTTCAATGCTTGTCGGCTTAGCGTACTAGTTCCCGTAGTGGGTGAAATGTTTTTTTTTTTATATGTGATAGGCTTACGTTTGACTGCTATATCGCCTGATGTTAAGCAATGATGCAGCCTACGATTGAGTACGCTTGCGCAAAAGGTACCTATTAAATGTTTACATATAACAAACATCAGGATTTTTACTATGTTTGGTAATATTTTGATGTCATCAAAACATTTTAACCTAAAGGGGGTTAGTATTTTGAAAGAGTTTGTAATTTATTTCAGGCATGATACATAAGGCTGGTCTCCTTAAATTGAAAACATTAATTTTGAAAAATATTCATCATTTTTCATTCTTATTTCCACATGCCACGAGGGACTAATAATAAACAATAATATTACAAGATATTAAATTCACACAGCGCCATCTAGTCGCAAACTAAGCACGCTTGATATTAATATGCCCAAATAAAAATAGCCACATTATTATGGCCCAAATTCCATACCAGGCTGGGCAAACCAAGTAGTGGGATGAAATAGGCTAAATATATATGATATTCTGTTTGAGAAATCCTTAACTGATTTACTATACCTAGTTGAAGCTGACACCTTATTTATTTCAGTTATTTTGAAAAAAAAAACGTGATCTCAACGCGCCAGTATTAGCTGTGTTTCAACTAAATCGTAATAACTAGCCGTTCGTCGAGTAACCAAGGTCTAATGCGAAGATAGTTACAAAGGCTTTCTAAGCCTTGTGAGTGATATACAATTAGTATGATACTGTTCAGGGCGAGTCCCTTTGTTGTCACTGACTCCTGCAAGGATAGTATCTCTCCCCAGTTGTAAAGCCCAAAGAAACCTAAACATACTCGTAGCCAGCCATCTTCAGGTGGAGCTGTTGGCAGACAGCTGGTAAGTGATAGATATGTTTTTGCTTACTGCGAGAGTAAATTATCTACCTATATGCTAACCTAGAGCATTTTTTTTATTGGATAAAACCATTGAACTCGCGACACCTTACCGATACCACTTTTGACACATTTGTTTTTAAACACTTTTATTGTCACGTTATCTTTACGATCCTAAGAGGTACGGGTAAGGACCGTTCGAAGACTGCCTCTACCTATAGACAGACGGTTGACAGCCGTGACAGGTATTTATTAACGTCAGTTTTAAGAAGTCATTGTGTCAGTTGTGTTGCAAAAACAACTCTCATTCATAACTATCGCGAAAAGCGCAACATCATTGTTATTCAAGTACCAACAATCTTAGCTGTTCTCTTCGGCAAAGATCTACAAACTTCAAGTTTCTACTTCCGTCGGCACTTCCGAAGTGTCGTTGTTTTTTTAACCCGAAGTAACCCACTGCAAAAAATGACAAATGACACGATCTAATGGATTCAGCAACTTAAGATTACTTTGTAAATAGGCACCTACATTGCGAACGATTATGCCATACGAATAGGTAAATGAATGATAAAAATCAATTGAACAAAACCAATGAATCTCGTATTATATTCCAGGTAGGTACTGAAACTAAATCCCATTAGCTTGTATTTCTTTCACATTATTCAAGCTTCGTGAACCGAATATAATTCGGTTATAACGTCATAACGTAAATATTTTTTCCAGACCTTTTTACAGACTGCGGATAAAGATTATCCAGAAAATATTAAGCGACGAATGACCAATTTAAGCGGTATCCTTTCGACGGTAAAAATATTCACTTATGCAATAGATAGGTCAAAATACGAGAAACAAAACATCCTAAGCAAACCCACGCAACAAAATTCTTGATACCCAAATTCTTCGCTCAAATTAAATACCTCCTTTCCCACAGCTCGGGTAAGGTACTGAAACCTTTTTATATTCATTGTTTTGCTCTGGCAACTCTCTTGGGGACATTTATGTTATGATACGGAGTGGAGACTCATTGTAATGCATTGGACTTGACAGAGCGTAATAGAAAATCCTATTTTTGTTGTTAATTTCTTGGGTTACAGGGCTATAACTTGGACAGCTATATTTTTTTAGAATAAGGAATTGCTTTCGGTGATAATAAATGTGTTTGAATACACAAAATATAATTTCCCGAGTAGGCTAATAAAATGCTAGCTGACATTTGAGGTTGCATAATACTTAGGCTACTTTGACATTTTACAATATAATACATTTATGAGTAAAAGTTTGTGAATGTCTATTATAAGTTTGACGTATCGATCCATAGGTTGAATGACTAATTCCCTTGTAGGTATATAGGCAAATCTGCATTCTACATTTTGAAAATATATTGTATAAATCGAATGTATACTGATAAATAAAGATTTTAGTATGTAGTTTAAGATACATTTGATAAAAAAACGCAATATTTATTGTGCAACTGATTTTACAATTACAATTTTACAAAACAATTTTGTTGCTATATAAGATGAATAAATTAACAGATTTATGAATGAAATCTATGATACAATAAATTTCGATAAACTGGATAACTTCAAAAATATCTACCTACAATAGGCGGTCTTATAGCTTAGAAGCTTAGAAGTTGAGTGTATGCTGGGCTTAACTTCTGACGTGCCAATTTATTGCGTAACTTATTATTTTATGAGCGGATGTTGTGCTTAGTTCACTGTTGTTTTATGAGATGTGGAGATATTAAAACAGAATTCGAAATAAGTCATATAAATATATATAGTTATTTTTAATGGTTAGACGGGGAAGCACCTGATTTTCATCTCATCTCCTGGTTACAAGTTATGATAAGGCCGTAGGTGGAGGCGCATTTCACCCAAAATCTTCAACAAACTGAGGAACTGGCTATTTTACCTCTAAATGCTGGAACACTCATGCATTAACTCCGTCGGTCAAGGGAGAGCCATGCCTTCTAGGAAAGCGCGCTACGTCATAAAACTAAGCCCTGCTCTGTAAATTCCACAAAGGCTAGACGTCTACCTTAAAGAACACCTTTCATAAATAAAAGCCGTGCCATTCCAGATTTGCTATAACAGATACCTAAGTTATATACAATCATTATCCTTGCTACGACTCACAGAAAGAGGATATTTCAATCGAAGCCGTCTGACTGTCGCCTTTTTTATAGCGCAATCGAGATCGTTAACTATTTGATGTTTCAACTAGAATGGAAAAAGTTTTTGTGTATTCAGAAAATAACGATTTACTCGAGTAACTTGATTCTGAAAAAAAAGCAATTTCTCTCGTCACAAAGTCTTGGGATATACTTTGAACGGTTAGTTCATTGAAAAATTGACTGAAAATTATAAAGGTTTTGTATTCTAAATGTTTCTTGTCAGCAAGCAATGTGAATACAAATCAAGATGTTTCTAGATGCTTAGAAAATCTAACAACCTACAAACGTACTTCGCCATAAATTGGAATAAAGCTAAATGTAAAAAAATTGCTTTTGATCAGGTTTTTATTGTTAATAATTTACTCATATGCAAAAAAAATGTTTTGTAGACTTTTAACCAGCATAGTAAATCTTTTTTTTTTCACAACTTGTATTTAGACATATATTTTTACTTTCTTTAGTGATAAGATCCTATGGATCACAAATAGTTATGCACATAAATATTTTAATGATAGCAGAACATAATGTTCATCAATGACTTTGCGTTTTCAACTAAAATATTTCACAAATGTCAATTTGGTTGACTCTTTAACTTGATGCCAATAAAATACAAGTCTATCTATGCATCTTTGCTTTTTGAAATGTTTTGACTGTAATATTCCTTGTTTGTGTATTTAACACTAATAAAAGTAATTCATTGAAGGAGCATTTCAAATGAAAATGAATATTGTTGGTAAACAAAGAACCAATTTAATTAAAGAGACTTACTGACACTTTGTTACAATTTAAAAACTCATTCATTTATTCAATAAAAAGTGCAATTAAACTATGTTCAAAGGAATCAGTCAGATTACCTCGAGATCGTTAAAAACAGCCTATAGGTAACTTTTAAATTTATCTGGGAATTATATTAGTATTTGTCTATTTTTAAAAACGTACAAAACATACTTGAACTTTGGATGGAATAGCCTATAGGCAAATTTTATCCGGAGCCCACGTGTCCAGTGCTGGACAAAGCCTCCTCCTAAATTGAGGTTTTTGTCATAATCACCACGCTTTGCATACGGATTGGTGCTCGTAGTAAAGGTGTTGGGTTGTAAACAAAAAGAAGCTGCTGTCCTTCTTCTGTTGAAAAAACCCATAGTCGACTCTTACGACATCCGCGGGCTGAGTTGCAGGGGTCGAGTCCCGCCACGGCATATGGCCTTATTGCTTGTAAAAGTTTAAATTAATAAAAGAAATTGTTATTTTATGATGAAATCACTAATGGAGCTTCGCCATCTTGACCGATGAACTGTCACATAGTTGAAAAAGAAAAAGACTATGACAAACCAGTCTAAATAAATAAATAATATTTTTTTCTCAAAAGTTATCAACATGACAAAGTTACTGAGATCTTATGAGAGAAACATAGCAATAAATTGCCTCTTGATATTGTGTTCACCCTTGAACCAATCCGAGAATTATTCGAGAATTATTATTAAAACTGTTTAATGATTGTGTCACCCATTCTTAGGACTTTGCGAATTTATAAGCTTTGCACGTAGTATTTGAATAGTAAAATTATCCATCATAATAGGATGTCATTTTGTAATCTTAATAGTTTAAATGGTTACATTGATTCCTTTATTTATGGTGATTTATGCATTTTTGAGATTTTGTGAATTTATAAGCTTTCCGTGTGTAGTATTAGGAAAGTAAAAATACACTATTATAGGATGTAGTACAATTTATCTTCTTAGTTTCATATATTTTATTAGTTTGTTTTAAGATCACTCATGAATTCTATATGTTTTTGTAAACGCAAATAAATTGTAAGTAAATAACTATGCTATTTGAACTGTCTACGCTAGCGACTGTAGTTGGCGTAAGCATGTGGTAACCACACACTAAACTAAATTCACGCTTCAGAATACTCAAACCACCCGAGTCAGTGTTCCGAACTAGTTCAGTTTCGGATGGACAGAGGTGTCGGTACCGAACTTGATTCTATTCCACATCAAACTCGGAGTACGAGGAATAGCAAATTGATCTACCTGGTTGTGAATACAGATGAGATTGGTTCCGTATCGCCTACGTTTATTCTGTTACAATCGACGAGGCTGATCCAACTGATAAACTGTGGGCTGTGGGCTTTGATTCCCGTCACAATGAATATTTAACAAATAATTAATTTTGCTTGTATGTTTGAAATAACTGATAGAAATGTTACTTTATATTAATCAATATCCTTTCTTCTTGGTATCATTTGTATATTACATTGTTGTGTTCAGGCATTTAGAAGTATGATAGCCAGTTCCTTAGATTGTTGAGGATTTCGGGTGAAGTGCGCTTCCACCTTCGGCCTTATCATAACTTATAAAATCAGTTGAGATGTTGGCCAAGCATTTCCCCGTCGTACAAAATGTAATGTTAAATATTCGGCATTTATTTTCAGTGATTATGTAATCAAACATCCATTGACTCCTCCCACTGTATATTTGAACACTTTAATTACTCGAGCATTGCGCGTATTCAAGCACCATTGTGTGTATATTGGCACTTTCCGCTTGGTCAAGCGATTGATAGCCATCAATGGACACCAATCGCAGAGCAAGCGATATTCTCACTAATTGCAAGCGTTGTTGAGTGTTGCGATAGTAGGCGAAGTGGGATCGTGGTTGTCCGATTGATGGAAAGCAAGAGCGGCGTAATGGTAATTCTAACCGCCTCTGTGGTCTCGTGGTTCAACCCACCGATTTCAGATCTAGAGGTCCCGGGCTCGATTCCCATGGGGAGTAGAATATATTGTGCTTAGTTTGGTTGGTGGTAGGACTTTGTTTAAATCCGTTTGTGTAAATAATAACCAGTTCCTCAGTTTGTTGAGGATTCCGGGTGAAGTGTAGCCAGGTGAGATGAAGGCCAAGTTTACCCGACGGAATATACAAATAAAAAAATATAATAATAATGGCCGGTTATTTATAATGTATTTTTGCGACAATATAATACTATCCACAATCTAAATATATACCATAATCTATAGCCATAATCGTCTGAAGAATGTATTACGTATAATAACACGTAGACGAAATTTCATTGAAATATATTAAATAACTAGCAAGTGAAACTGCTTTTTCCATTGAATTTACTCTAAAAATTAAGATTTAGAGGAAACTTTAAGATTTTATTGTATTGAGCCAACATTAGTCAAGACGTGCTTTTTGGGACTTACTTCACCTTAAGCCGAATGTTGTGATATTTCTTTTCTTATCGTGACGTCCGTCCGTTTGAGAAGCAAAACATTATTTCCATGCAAACTTTTTGGATTGAGATTGTGTCGATTGTTTTGAACCTGGATTATCCCTATCCAATAACAGCAGCAACAATCAAAGCAAAAAATATATAGAAAATATGTTTGTAGATGATCCATTTTATATTTTTTTATTACTTGTACCTATAGTATAGTATATATTAATTTCAAAATAAAATCTGAAAAAAATATTTAGTAACAAATGCGTCAAATCACTATGAAACAATTAAATCGACACGTGTTTCGCTCTTAGAGGCATGTTTAGAGAATAATGTTTCGTTAGAACTCATTCTTCTATTTTTTTTATTGCGTTAGGTACTAATTTCAGTTCTCAGCTTCGATCACGTGGTACTCGGATAAAAGTGGCCTGTATGTTTTTTTTAAGATTTGAACAATATCTATGAAAACATTCAGTTTAATCTGTTCAGAAGTTTTGGCGTTAAAAAGGTATAAACATCCATCTAAATAAACATTCATTTTAATAACTTGAGTGAGATATGTAGGTATTTTATTTTATTTCCCCCGACTAAAACTAAAACAAATTACAAGTTGAAAAACTAAAACCCGACTGCAAAATTTCAAACTTTAATGTTTTACAAGAACGCAGCCTTATAAAGTATAACTATAAATAATAATTTCAAACAGGCACTTCTCTTTGATACCCACATTGTTATAATTAAACATTTTATATTAATTCGCACCCCTCATAATAGTAATATAGCCTGTGACACTCGCTTTTTATTTTATTTTATTGGTGATAATCGTTAAAGCGTTTGACCACCGACTTACATGTAAAACAAGTATGGATTTGGCCTTAGATATCAGCGGCTCAAATTTTTGAGAAACCTAACGAGAACGAATGTCAAATTGCATCAAGCCGTCTATGTTACAGAGCGATACAATATAATAGACATAGGTACATACTGAGGCAGTCGGGTAAAAACTTAAAAATAAACAAAAACAGTTTTCGAAAAAAAAAAATTCATAGAGCTAAGATTACGCTATGCAAAAATGTAGCTCAAACCTTTTCAGTTCACTTCACGCGACGTGCACGAATGAGTCCATGTTTTGAAAATGGAATCCGTTTGTTAGACCCTGATCTGAGAATACAATGTTCCGAGCTGTTTCATTTGATACCTTCTTACTACGTCTGTTTCGTATTCACTGATACGTGACTACAGTTCCAGCTTCAAATCGATGTTGTACTGTACCGTTAACCTCTCATGGGCATATCAAAGTTATATTTATGGAATAAAACCTTTATCTCAATGAAACTTAACAGCTGAAAAAAGAATGTGTTTTTTTCCATATTCAAAAATAGAGATTGTTTATGAGACCATGAGACCACATTATACCTTGTGGTAAGTAACAAAACTCCAAGAACGCATTTTTTTGTTAATACAATATATTTAGTTTTTCACAGCGCCATCTAGCACCAAACTAAGCATAGCTTGTAATATGAGATCTAAGACATTCTCTACTGTGGAGAGTGTACCTAATACGTGAAAATAGTCATTGGATGCTTTTGTTTTGCGTTTTGATTTAGTTTCAATACATTTTCTCTGATATAAATAAACTAATCACCTCTTGAAATATTTCCTGTATTGAGATAATTGCATTTTATGGCTACGCAAACGTATTTAATTTATTATTGAAATTTGAGAACTAGTTAATTTAAGTTAGCTAGGTAGAAGTTCACTTCAAAATATTGTTCATCTTATCTTATCTTATACTAATACAAAATGCTAACTGACTCACTGATAATAACGCATAGCCTAAACGGCTAATCGTAGAGACATGAAATTTGGAGGGTATGTTTGTCTTGAAAAAAAAAATAACTGGTGCGAGGGAAAATACATATTTGTAAATACGTATTAGTATCTTATTTATTCTTATGCAAGGGAGGGAAGGCCAAAGAAGAGATTGATGGATTGTGTGAAAGAGGACAAGGGTATGAAATGTGAAGATGCAGGGTTGACGATTGATAGGGGATCTCACCTTTATCCAAATAAGGGCAGGAGACTGGTGAAACGTAGGTATATATTTACAACAAATGGTTAGTATTCTTTAATTCTTTATCGAAAGAAAAACTTATATTATTTATATAAATTTGATTTTAGTTTATCTTTTTTTGTTCTTGTAAATAATTGTAATGTACGTTCTTTCTAAAAACGACTTAGTACTACTAATAAAACTATAACATTTATATGTAATAAAATCATAAGAATTAAAAGGAAAACCAACGGCTTATTCATATTAGGTATATTTAGGCACAGTAATAAAACACAGAAG
Source organism: Venusia cambrica (assembly GCA_951394065.1). NCBI lineage: Eukaryota > Metazoa > Arthropoda > Insecta > Lepidoptera > Geometridae > Venusia > Venusia cambrica. The sequence goes on along the minus strand of OX596045.1, from coordinate 11,546,632 downwards.
GCCAATTAAAGGAAACAATTAATGTACGACGTTAAGTGCTTACCGTAATCTAGTTCCTATATTACAAGCTTTGATCAGTTCAAAATTAATGTTTTGTATTTAGTCGACTAGTATCACATGATTTGGTTTAATATTGTAGTTTCACATTATTATATTAAGTGATGGCGTAACCTAAACTAATACAACAGAATTCAATATCATAACTCCTTATTATCCCAGTAAAGTAAAGAAAAATTGGTTCCAAAGGCTTTCTATTACTCCTAAAATTACATCAGAGAATTGGTTATCGGAATTGATAGAATATATCAATTCCGAATCGAATCAAAATAACATCACGCTCGCGGTAATGATGGATCTCGAATATATCTCTATTTTTTGGATATTTATTGATTGAACTATCATATTAAAATGACACTACGTTTCCTGTTGCTATAATTTTGCAACAAGATTTTACACATTTATTATATGTTTCGAATAATAACTTATGACGCTTCAACTTAAAATTAACCTATTTTCTACAAATGCAGAATGATCTGCAATACACCATATATGTACTATAGTTTATAATATAGTTTCATTATGGTACGGATATCCGTCTTCTTCAACTAATTGACCGGGTGAACGCTTTCAGACCCAGAAGCAAGTTCTCTATAGAAAACTGCTCAAGACCATCGCTACTTTATAACATTTCCTTTCAAACTATCGAGTAAAGTCTTTGAGATTTCTGCTATTGGCAGCTACGGTCTGCACATACTCTGAGCAGAATATAAGTTATTTTACGTTTGAAATATTTAATTTTCATATATCAACGATTTAAGTATTATTGTCCGTAACGTATAAGAGACAATTTTACGTTTTCAAAAGATTAAGTTTATAAAAAACGTTTTCAAAAAATCGTTAAAAATGTTTATCTCTGTGATCTTGTGGTTCGCCCACCGGAGTCAGATTCAGAGGATCCGGGTTTGATCTCCAGGGGAAAACACATGCGTTGTTTGGTTGGTGGTTGGACTTGGTTTATTTCCGCCTGGCTAGCTACCATATTATTTTATTGTTGCGTTCCAGCATTTAGATGTAAGATAGCCAGTTCTTCAGTTGACTGAGGATCCCGGCTGAATTGCATTTCCATCGGCCTGAAAGCCATAATTTCTTCCCAATAATAAAGTTAAAAATATATGTTAAAAAGTTAAGCTCGGACGTAAACTTAGTTAAGAAGTACCTAAGTACCTTTAGTCATTAGCAACAGGATCAACATGATCTAACTAAAACGTAAGAAAAACTTTTACCCGTCTGCAGCCCGCGGGAGAAGTGCCTTATAAAACACTAACTCAAAGTAAAAGACTTTTTCTGAAGCTCAAATTGAAACCACTTGCTCCTTTGGACGCATTCAGACCAAGAGAGATTACTTTACACCCTATAATTAACTTCTACCCGAACAGCTTGTGTACACTGCTGCAAAAATGCTCCTCTAAAATTACAATAAAATCCGTAACTAGTTCCCATGATACAAGCTTTGCTTAGTTTGGGGTTAGCTGGCACTGTGTTTGATTGATGTCCTGATATAAATAAAAATTACAGGGTTCATGGAAAGGGACTATGATCCCGAAAAATAACGACATTTTTGAGACGGGATCAATTTGTTTGTTTATTTATTTATATTATTTATACTTTATTGCACACACACTGAAATAAAAGTACAAGATAACTTATGATTCAAAAAATGACAAAGGCGAGCTTAACCCTAATGAGAGTTGTCTTCCAGCAAACCTAGGTAAAGATAGAAACAAAATTGTTACATCATGGGAAAAGTGTAGGTACAATATACAATAAATAACATTAATAACATACATACTCTCAGGAATCATAAGACGAACTACAATACATAATAAACATCAATGTACTATATACTTAATTAAACATACATAATATATATTATACATATACAACACATACCTATTACAGATATCTATACCTATACATATAATACATTATATACCAAATGTATATGGAGAGGAATGCTCTTTGACTATGCTGTTGAAGATAGCTAGTTATTTCTTTGTTGAATATATTTTTAAGAGAAAAAATAGCTCGGCATTTGAGGCAAATTGTGGAATAACCTAAAGGTTGTACAGAAAAGAGAACTTGCTAACTATTATCCTTCATTGTTTACACAGTTCGCTCTCAACAGCGCGGCTTAGCCCTCACGCGAATGTTTTCTCAAGAAACATCTCCCGAACGGGCTATGATATGACATAGTATAAACACTCGACAAAGGGGATCGCTCTGTATGTTTGTTTGTACGATATGAAGGAGCCCACCTTGGACTCTTGACTAATGCGTTCTTGTTTGGGGGAGCATTGATTATTGGGTTTATAGAGGGTGCTCGAAAATGTTTATTTGTTGTTCTGGGGCTTTGTATTTTCTGAGTCGGTTGATATATTTCCTTGGTACCTTAATTTAGGTAAAATTGTACATCAGGAAATACTAGCAAATATAGCACATATGTCATTTTTAATTTTTAAACTTACTACATAAGAATCTAACATAAAATATGAATAGGATTATTTATATTATCATAATAAAAATCCCACCCAGTCGATCCATCCATTGTTTCAAAGTTTTTGAATGCGTATAGAAGAATATATTTCGACTAAATAAAAGTAGGTAGGTTAAGTACCTACTTTTATTTTAGAGTAATTAATCTACAGTGTCTTGGGCACGCTTCCGTCTGGCACCCGTTGAGTTACCTATAGGCCGTTTGTAACGGTCCTTAGGTAATCTGACTGATTCCTTTGTACATAGGAAGTTTAATTGTATTCTTTATTGAATAAATGATGTTAAAAAAAAAAAATCTACAGTTAATACATAAGTATTAGTTAGATGGACTTCAACAGTTTTTTTTTATTATTACGTCGTGGACGTTCTTGGCCTTCGTGTCACCTAGCTGAAAGTAGAAACGCACTTAAAACAGCATCCTCAACAAAATGTGGAACTGGCTATCTTACCTCTGAATGCACAATGGTGGTAGCTAGCCAGGCGGACTTAAACAAAGTCCTACCACCAACCAAACAAAGCAAAATGTATACATATTTTCGAAAAACAATTTACAGGTAAAACGTTAATCACAATCGATCTTAAAAAAACTTACAAAAAATACTCATACAAGTACCTAACGTCCTTTTTAAAACTCCTTAATAATCATGTAAAGTGCGCACTAAAGGGTTAAGCTATTTGAAATATTCGCTTCAACAAATCATACTCCGCATTTCGAAGCTATAAAAGCATTATTAAAACAAGAGAGAAAAGAATCAGGACAGCTCTCTGAAAAAGTGCAGTCGGAAGCTATAAGCGGAAGCGTTTATAAATACTTACATGGTGATATTGGTCTATTCCTAGATGCTTATCGTAAGAAATGTGTCTCTTTTAAGGTATTTTAATCGTCTTTGGCAATTTATCGCGGAAATACAACCGGCCTCCTTGCCGTAAGAACCTGTTTTGAAATTCAGAATTATCTCATTAAAAAAGTGTGCTCCTTGAATAAGTGATTCGTCGGACCCAACATTTTGATGTTTTTACTCTGATACATGCAGAGAGAACAATAAAAACATCATATAATCAACGCAGAATTATGCGAGAAATGTAACGTAAACGTACAAACAAACTAATAATCAAAGAGTATATTTTACAAGTATATTTTCGGTTATACATAATCGACGGCTCACAATGGTAATCACTCCAATTAAAGAATTGCTAAAATATTTTGAATCATATATTGAAAGCAATTTCCTGATTCACTGTACAATAACGTCATTAGTTGGAGGACGGGACCTGGCCCTAATTTTCCTCTTAGTAACATTATTTTGTATATTAAATATTTTTTCGCAGTTTTTCATATAGGTACACATACTGCCACTACTACACAATCCACTCCCACCAGTAAAACATGAAACGGTAAACCCACATCCACTTTTGCCTTGCACCACGCCACATAAAAGAAAGCGTTTGAAATACGCCACTGAATCACAGTAGGGAGTGAGGAATGCGTTAATAAGTCCCTGAGGCACTCCACGGCTCTACTAACTGTTACTGCAACTGTGGATTGTACTGTGTTATAATCTGTGGAGGATGTGGGCGGGAAACGCAAGGGTATACTGAGAATGTATGCTGCTAATCACCATACACAATGTTTTATGCGTTCAATGTTTATGTATAATCGTCATCATAACATTTTAACCGCCTCTGTGGCCTAGTGGTTCAACCCACCGATTTCAGATCCTGTGGTCCCTGGTTCGATCCCCAGATACATTGTGCTAGGTTTGGTTGGTGGTAGGACTTTGTTTAAGTCCGCCTGGCTAGCTACCACCATCTTACCTAATTCTGTCGGCATAAAAACAATTCTAAAAATTTTTGTGTTCCGGCATTTAGAGGTAAGATAGCCAGTTCCTCAGATAGTTGATGATTCCGGGTGAAGTGCGCCTCCACCTTCGGTCTTATCTGAACTAGTAACCAGGTGAGATGAAGGACAAGCGTCCCCGTCGTAAATTAAAAAAAAAACATTCTTGTTCCACTTTATTTTATCGGATGTCAATGTTATCACTCAATCAAATTTTTTTTCACAGCTAAAAGGGACAGTAGACCTGATTATTTGATATGAATTTCAGTTTGATACCTTTACGCGTTCCTAAGAAAAAGGGTCTTGATAGACAGACAGACGCACAACAAAGTGATCCTATTATAAGGGTTCCGTTTTTTACGAATACTAACAATGAACCCAATAAAAAGTTAATTTGATCATAACTAACTTTCACTGGAATAATCTAATATTAATTTCCCCAAACAATGCCGAGTTTCCGTGAAAAGTTCAACTTACCTATCAAATATCGAATCCATAACAAGTCAAAGAATGGCCGATATCCAAACAAAAATTGAATTATAAAACTGGCCAAATGCGGACACGCAGTTGCTGGGACCTCGTGATTTTAGTCTTGACACGTCAACAAAAATATCTCGTTTTTTGTATGCAGGTATTATTATTTTGTTGGTAATACTTTAAATACACACACAAAAATAAAAGAACATGATCACTTAAAATTTAAAAGTAAGGCAAGGTGACCCTAATAAAAGTTTTCTTCCAGCAAACCTTCGTTTATTTAATAATAATATAGTTAGCAAGTATTCTGAGACATTAAATTCACACAGCGTCATCTTTTTTTTCACGAAATTTATTTTTGATAATTTTGTGACGACAAATCTACCGCCTGTTCGAAATAGCGATTCAAACCCTACTCTAGACTTAACTATCTATCTAGCCCAAAACTCGGGATTGTGTTTTTTCTATACCTATTCTTGTTAGTAACAGACTTACATCGAATAAATCTATTATTTATTTAGTAACGGGGTCTTGTTGACTTTCTTTGGTTACAGAACCCTAAAAAAGGTATTATATTAGATGAAAATACTGTTCGATTCTTCTCTGTTATCTGAGATGGTGGTTTCGGATTCAACTGGAATCACTTCGCGACCGGATTGAATGGGTTATTGATAAATTTGAAAACGATCTTTTTCAAGTAATTAATTGATTTAGTCTTTACGGTGATCAATATTAACCTGAAAACAGATATTTGTAACAAAGCCTACGAGGTTCCTTTGAAAAAAAAGTCAATCGACACGTGTATTGATTTTTAAAATTTTGTCATGCTGTTATTAGTCAGCTAGCCCCTGGCTGACGCTTTGAGCGCCGCGATTGAAATGACAATATGTCCGCCGTAGGCTCTTTTTTTTAATATAACCTAGTGGATTTATCAAATCATTATTCTGTTTTCAGGTAATAATAATCGATTCCATAATGTTGAACTGGGCTTTTTTACATACTTGTGTTTTTTTATTATACGACGGGAAAGCGCTTCGCTTGGCCTAAATCTCACCCGGTTTTACAAGTTGTTATAAGGCCGAAGGTGGAAGCGCACTTCACCCGGAATCTGGATGTCTGAGGTCTGAGGAACTGGCTATATAATAATGAACTCAGAATGACGGAACACTTTTTTTATTGTCTGTTATAGCGTCAGAATTAGGGGGATCCTTTCATTTCCTTTCATGAAGAAGAGAAGGGCAGAAGCAACTTCCAATTCAATCTGCGACATAATCCAAGTGTGAAAACTATACCCGTGCAAACCAAGCAATGTTCAAATGACTTTGTTGAAGTTGAATGTTTTTTTTTATGGTTCAAGGAGTAATATTTTCCAACAACATCATTTCAGCCCACATTTTTTTTTTACTGTACTACGGGGAAGCTCTTGACCTTCATCTCACTTGGTTATAAGTTAAGATAAGGCCGAAGGTGGAGGCGCACTTCACCCGGAATCCTCAGCTGAGGGACATGATTAGTTCAAACAAATATATTTTGTTTCAAAATATATTTCTTTTATATTTATGTACGGTGCTATACTGGCCTAAATAGTTATTTTTGTGAGTGATATTACAATGTTTTGCAAGCAGTTTCACGCCCACGCCACTATGCTATATGATAGGATTAGTTGTGTCAACGAGGATAAGCCCAGATTTGTAGGAGCCTTTGTAAGATCTTAGTTTCGAATTGTTGTGACGGAACTGGGAGCTGAGTAATTATGTGTCAACTGTATATCATAAGCTTCGTATATATTTTAAAGTAACTTCTATATAAACTTGGATTTAATAATTATATACTACCTGTCAGCACCATAAGGATAATCACTGTTACAATGTTTTTTTCGTATTTTCGACTCACTTGAAAAACAAGGAGAAAAGGCCTGAGAAAAGGAAAAGGAGGTACCTGCCTATTCAGTCTGTATATTTAACTGCGTCTGTGGCCTTGTAGTTTGAGTACCGGTATCAGACCCGAAGATCCCAAAGTAAAAAATCAGTTTTTTTAGGATCATTTTTGAAACGCCTAATCTACCGCATGTTCGGAATCCCAGTGTAGATCCCCAGGCGGGTACAAATGTGTGATTAGTTGTAGTCCGCCTGGCCCAGCCTGTGAAAATGATTCTAAATTGTGGTGTTCTGGCATTTAGATCCAGATCCTCAGTCTCCATAGGTCCCGGTTTCAATCCCCAAGGGAAGTACAATGTTGTGCTTGGTTTGTTTGGTGGTAGGACTTTGTTTAAGTCCGCCTGGCTAGCAACCACCATCTTACCTGTCTATGCTCCGACATTTAGAGGTATGATAGCCAGGCCCTCAGTTTGTGAGAATTCTGGGTGTTTTTGCGTTTCCACCTTCGGCCATATCATAACTTGAAAATCTGGTGATATGAATGGTGCGGAAAACAGACATGAGCAAGGATTTCCTTTCTTTACCAGTACCAACTAAAAATAAAGGCGTTGGGAATCGGTGTGTTCGAAACAACGGAACATCTACAAGATAAGGAAAGTAACCTCTCGCACGTTTGTGTCGTCGTTTCTAGAATAAATATTATTTTTGGTAAAGTTAATTAAAATGTCATTTGATCATGGGAAGTGAAAGTCCGTTAAAAGACATAAAATATTCACAAATGTTATAATGACACAAAGATTCATTCCCCGCGAGGGAATCGAACCCGCATCTTCTTAAAACCGGAGACGCTCTTACCAACAGAGCAACGATGGTCCTAACGCAGCGATTTTTGTGCCATATCCAACTAATCATAAGCCCTGATGATTAACTTGTGATTTCTGTATCAATATAACATTTGCAAATGTTGTGGCCATGTGCTGATTGCAAAAAATGCTTGAAATACCACACTAATATAAAAAGAGAATTGTGCTTATCTAAATGTATCAGTTAACTCACAAACAAGTCAAAGAGAGTAAGTAAAGTAGAGATACCGTTTCTCACAATAATAAATAACGCCGCAAAATGATAGATATATTTTTTGAGGTACTGGATGTTGGCCAAGAGTTAACAATAACTGAATAAAACGGACACTAAAGGATGTTCAGGTCGACTGACAGGAGCCTAGCAAATAAACTGAAAGAGTGACTTACAGAAAGGCAATTTAATGTTACCCAACTGCCGTAGGAGGGTTATGTTTTCGAAGAGTATTTATATAAAGAGTATAAAAAAAAGAGGACAACCCCTTGAAAAAAAGAGCTCGTCCGGGGAAGTACTATAACTATACCTATTTCAGCCGCCAAGAAGCATTGATGAGGCACGCAAGGATTGAGCATGTTGTGTAAAAAAAAACATAGGTACACAGCGCATTCTAGCCCCAAACTAAGCATATGGAAGCTATATTAAGGATATAATACGTAAATAATTATTTTTGTAAATACATACAAAATGAATAATACACGGTATTTGCGCAAGTCCATCGCTTGCAGCCTTCCTGAGAAGGGTTAAAGATCACTACCTTACTATATTTGGTATATATGTATGTTAGTATTTGAAATATATATGTTCTATATTATGTATGTTTAATAAGAAATGTATATTATAGGTCTATTATATTAGCAGTATTATTATGTTTATTGTATAACGAGTTTATCGTAAGATACCTTTGTTAGGTACGTTAATTATTATTGTCGTACACTGTTCCCATCAACTTAATTGTGTTTCTCTTTCTACCTAGATTTGTTGGAAGATAATTATTTCCAAAGTTAAGAAAAAATAAAATTTTGATGTATGGCAAAGTCTAGCTTTGCCGGACTTGAAAATTTTGATGTTTGGATGCTAAGATTTAAGTGTTCAATAATGTATCAATATATGAAACAATATAATATATAAATATAACAATATATATACAGAACAAATATATATGTCTGTTTGTCCGTTTTATTGGCATACTCTATAGCCTTAGAAGTCCTGATGATTTTTTTGTATCCTAATTGTGGGAGTGACATAGGCTCTTTTATTTTTAGCGCTTATGTCACGATATCTGAGTTGCGTTACCCCATGGATAAAAAATATTCCCTTTCTTTGTGAAATGCTAACAAAGTGAGAGCATGACTATTAATTTTCAAGTAGCGGTACTCATACAATTAATTATAATTATTAGCATAGTAGACTTTTTCGCTGAGTTTTTTAGCTTATAAATAGCTATAAAAATCTTTGGGATATGAATAATTCGAATTTGTGACGTTAACAGATTGCTGGTTTTTTTTCCATCCAGATACACCCTGCTTTTTTGATAACATATTTTGCTGGTAAATACATATTGGAGCTGACTAGACTCAATTGTTTTATTTCAATTCGAGAAACGGGTATTTATCGCGTATTGTACCTATATATATCCCGACGTTTCGGCAGGGTTGCACGAGCCGTGGTCGCGGGCAGACTGGAACTTTGGAGCCACCGTCGAGAAGTGAAGGCGTTTTTAACAACTACCCTCAGCTTGGTCTTGATTATTAGGATAGGCCACATTCACACTAGCACGACAAACAACACTGACAGTATCAACACAATGTTTCTTAGGATCACACCTAGTGCTACCACTGGATTCCAAGAGGCAGAAAGGATATTTTTTAATCGCAATCGCTTCCCGAACCAGCCTCTTATCGTAATGCCGCTCATTGTAAATCACTTTCGGGTTATGCAGCTCTATCCAGTGATTAGGACCTGAGTCCACTAAGTGCTCCGCGATAGCTGACTTGTTGACCTGGCGATACCTCACAGCGGCTAGGTGTTCCTTCATGCGTTCAGCTATAGTACGCTTCGTGTATCATATATAAGAACGACCACAGCTACAATCGATCTTATACACACCAGGTACTTGCAAGGGCATAACATCCTTCGGTGTCCGTAGCTGCTTAGCAATCTTAGTGAGTACGCGATAAATACCCGTTTCTCGAATTAAAATAATGTGTTCTAATCGCGAAAGTTTAAAATGACTAGCCTCAATTGGATGACCGGTAATATGTTTTTTTAATTGGGGGTTACATTCCCCTTACATTTGTCTTTGTTCTCTCCAGCAAGTTCAGTTCAATCTAAACGTATAGATCCTATGATACGTTCCCTATACAAACCAGTCTAACCATTGGCATAAATTTCCATTTGATATTGAATCGGAATGGAGATTTACATTCTATTACGTAAGTATGTAAACCGTGACGTCACGTATTACTTAGCCAAATACCTTTCTGCATTTGTGATAAACGGCCGCCATTTTAAGTCCACGGTATAAATTTGTGGGGATTTGGAAGGTTAGCATTTTTGGAGGAATTGAGATAACAAGGGAGTGCAGGTCAACCTGCGAAGATTTATAGACGTGATACTGTACAAGCAGATTATTTTACCTGCCTACTCCACTCGGGATAGTCAGAGCTTTAATAAAATTTCTTGCCTTCACTAAGCGGAAATTTGTTAAAAACCATTTACAATCACTAAAATATTACATTATGCTGAATTTAAAAAATGATTTTTGTTAAGGTATTTAGTATTTATAACAAGAACCTATCCGGTATTTCAATTATTTAGTTGTATCCAAAACGATGACGTTATCAACATCCTCTTTATTTTGTAATGTATTAGAAAGTTTTAGTAATATTCGAAACTATGACGTCAAGGAAAAATTGCACAAAATAATTTGTTAGCACAATTACCTATGTTTATTTCTTCCGTTCACTTCATTGTTTTTTGTACGACTAGGAAGCGCTCGACTTATATCCCACCTAGTGTCATGATATGATAATGGCCGCAGGTGGGAACACACCTCACCCGGAATCTTCAACAGACTTTTTCAGTCTGAGACTGGCTATATTACTAAATGCCGGAACACAACAAGTAGAAACAATGTTATGTGTTCTATAAGCCAGATAAAGAAAATAAATATGATTTTGACGTCTTAAGTAAAGAAATGCTTTATATTTATTATAATATCTATGAAAACATAGAAGGTAATGTTAACAGTATTGCCTATCATGGGTACACTTAAAATATCTTTTTTATATCAAATAATATTAAAGCAATAAATTCTTGTTTACTGAGAAAGTAAAAATGAATGTTACATGCAAAACCTCATTCTTGCATGAGCAACTTTTGAGGTCAAGAGGGTGGTGGATGTGAAAAAAAGGATGTTGATCTTTGGACCCGGAACAGAGATAGCCTGCACTGCGGGATTCCGAATTGTATAAGCTCTAACTTGAATTTAAGCACATTTCATCAAAGATGTCTATTATCGGCTACTGGTTAAAACCGGCTAGAACCGGTCCAAAGGACATCCCGGATATCAAACTCCGTTCGAGTCCCCCTTTACGACGTTTTGGGTCATAATGCGAAGAATAACATAAAACGAAGTCAATACAAGCCTATCTTATTTCAATGTTTGTCCAATGGAATCTCGGTTCTATTTCCACTACCGTAAAATTCGATATTCGTTGCCAAGGAGGTAGATAGGAAAAATGATTTATCCCATGTAAATGTTGAGGGTAAATATAATAACTAATGGTAAACAAGCTGTTGTAAGCTTATATTGGATTAACTGAACGGTAAGCTAAGTGACCGCTAGGCGAAACTGGAGTCCAAAGCAAGGATGAGGTCTTATTTGGAGTGAGTTTCCTAGAAAACACTGTCTCTGCCGTGCACATCCAGAAGCGGGAAACCGCTTGCTACCAGGAGTCGAAATAAACCACATTCATAGTAACACATCGAATCGCATTCAAAAAGTGGATATTAGCGGTAGCAGATATTCAGAAACACCCACTAACATACCACTAACACATCGATCGATCTTAGGGCCTTTTCTAGTTTTTTATGTGATTTTTTTGTTTTAGATACGTTTTTTACGTTAATCATAGTACTTAAGTTTTTATTATGCTTCATCCAAGTTGACGATGCCCCTTTACAGCTGAATCAAATTCCTGACTTACTTACCTTACTATCTATTTGTGACATTAATGTTTATTCCGTTATAAAAATATTATTTGTCTAAAATTACCTAATTTTAAATGTGCATAGGTATTTGAAATAGTGTACTATCTATCATATTTATATTTTACATAATTTAATAGAATAAGTTGACGAGACACTGATGTCACATTAACTTTTTATAAAAATGTTAACTGTTGTCATCTTTTTCAATAAATAAATCTTATCTTATCTTATCTTTCTGGTCTATGTCAATGATCTACCATCCTGTGTAGGGGACCTATGTGACATTGTATTGTTTGCCGACGATACTTATAATATTATACTTAGAGTCGATAGGGCTAAAGATAATTATTATTGTGTTAAAGCTTCCGATACATTTATGAAAATATAATGTACGATCACAACATTAAACTTATTAAAATAATGATGTACTCAGTGTTAACACTAGAAATAAAAATAAAAATGATATATCTAGGTATCGCTTAGGAAAAGTAAATCTTTCATTCTCAGGAAACTGTGTGAGATTATATAATTAGCTTCCTCAAAGCACCACCAAACTCTATGCCCGTAAATTCAAATTGTTTATAAAGAGTAATTAAATAAAAAGTGCCTGCTATAAAATTAGTGACTATATCGACGTTAAGAACGCGTGGCTCGATGTTGCTATACCAGTTACAGTACTGTCCAATAGGTAGACAGGTAATAATAAATGTTTTGAGATAGTATTGTATTTAGGTTTATGATGTACCTACCTAGAATGTTATTTAAAACTGTATAACTGAATGTTAAATGGATCATCCAAAATTAACCAGCCCGAGATTCTTGCCTTTCTACTTGTGTGCTGGTCGCGATTTCGATCAGGCGGTAGACGTTGACGTTTCAAAATGATCCTTAAAATCCATTTTTTGACTTTGACTTTGAATTTTGATTCCGACGCCCGGGGTTACCTTGCCTTGTATTGCAAGTAGTAGTGTGTAGTAAGCCTAGTTAGTAAACGTTAAAATGATCTTAAAATATTACTGCATATCACTTTTATATGTTGGTCTATAAATCTAGCAAGTTCCCATCCAGCTTAATCCATCAAACTTGAGATGTTTTTTTTTTATTTTACTACGGGGAAGCACTTGGCCTTCATCTCACTTGGTTCAAGTTGAGATAAGGCCGAAGGTGGAGGCGCACTTCACCCGGAATCCTTAACAAACTGAGGAACTGGCTATCTTACCTCTAAATGCCGGAACACAACAATTTGAAATTGTTGTTATGTCAAGATTAAATACTTAAGTAAGATGGTGGTAGCTAGCCAGGCGAACTTAAGCAAATTCCTACCACCAACAAGACCAACCACAATATTGTACTTCATCGAACCCGGGACCTCCGGATCTAATACCGGTAGGTGAACCACTAGACCACAGAGGCGGTTAAAGTGCGGTGTTTGTGATCCACCAATTCGCGTACATCACAACCTTTTATCAAATCCACGAACTTCGTTACCCGCTCTCGGTAAATCCTCAATATCCAGTTCAGATAGTCTTTGTATGAAAACGGGGACGACCGCACAAATATTTGAATGAACGGCGAAACAAAGGAATTCAATTTATCGAAAAATCTCTGTTTTCACGGGTACGGTAGAACCCACAAGGGCTTTCACGGTAATGGACTTTGACCATAGGTATAGCTACTATACCTATTTATAAAATTGATTTTCATGTGAGCAATAAAAGTGGTCTCGCTTTTGTTCTGGATTATATTGACTGCATAAATCATGATTTGCGGACGAATTGTTTTCACTTTTTTATAATTTACGGCCTGGATATTGGTTCTTTAGCAATCGTTGCGTGCCATAACACATTAAAAAATGCTTTCGATTTTGGGATTTACCTTCTGTCATATTAATGACAAAAATACCTACTCGGTTAGTGCGGTTCAGATAATTTCTTTCAATAAATCCTTCCTTTTCTAATTGATTATTTTGCTAAGCTTTATAACATTAATTAAGTTTCGTTACACAGTATAAGTAGGTAGCTCTTATTTTTAATGTTTTGAAAATTAATTATTTATATTTTTATTGTACTTTAATGTATAGTATTTATTTATGTATGAATTATATTAACGTTTAATTATGGATCTTATGTGTAAATTTGGGATCGGAATACATTTTTTTTATTCGTAGGGAGTGCGCTTCTTTGCACTCCATTCAACCTTTGCCAAGCAGTAGGACATAAAGGCCTAGAAGTATTTTTTTTTTTTAACGAGATCTTCCCTTCCGTTACTTGAAAGTGCATTTAAAAAAAAACTAAAACAGATACGAACTGTTCATGAAATGTAACCGTTCACAAAATCTCCCTGACTAGCCGATTCATCCAAATATAACAATAGGATTTAAGCTTGTCTAAGTTTCCTCCGACCGATATTGTCACTTAGCTAAACGCTACTAACTGCCGTCTGAGCCGTGACTGTAACGCGGACAGCGTTACAGTTACCAACAAAGCACAACACTAGTCAGGTAGCACACACATTACAGCTTAATCACCCTAATATCTTGGGTTGGTGGTAGAACTTTGTATTCAATAAAAAATAGACACCAAAAGTTCACTTACACGCAAAATAAAGATATAGATATAGATACACATAAAATCATATGAAAAAAACAATTAATGAAACAAATTTTACTTTAAATACCTACTTTTACCTTAAAATTCTTATTCATGTAACACGGACAAATATATATACATAATATATATTTTCCACCGTTTTCAGATTCGTAGGTCCCGGATTAGATCCTTACGGGGAGTACAATATATTGTGCTTGGTTTGGTTGGTTGTAGGACCGTATTTAAGTCCGCCTGGCTATCTACCTCCATCTTACCTGAGTCTGTCGCCATGACAAAAATGTTTAATTGTATCCCGGCATTTACAGGTTAGAAAACCAGTTCCTCAAATTGTTGAGGACTTCGGTGAGGTGCGCGTCTATTTTCGGCCTGATTAGATGTAGTCCAAGCGCTTCAGCTTAAAAAAGGAGAGAGAGAAAGAGAGAGTTGCGAGGCACCTTCTGGGTGCCTACCCACCATTGCACCATTTATACCAGTACAAGTTTCAAAGTCAAAATTATTTTATTCATTATGATTTTTAGGATCATTTTGGAAAATCAAAGTTGGTCAAGTGTTGCACTATTTTAAATAATAAAACAATTATAAGCTCTAAACAATTGAATATGAACGAAATTTTCAGTTCATATGATTTAATTGAGATTTTACTATTTATTATTTAAAAGTAAAAAAAGATTTAAGGTTAGTACAGCCCAGATATTGTTTGTGGAAGTCGATTTTGATTACGAGTTGACCTATAAATTATGGGCTCAGTTAATAACAAGCCTCATAGCTCAGTAATAAGTTGGTAGTAACTCTGCCTTCTGCGCTGTAGGTTGTGGGTTCGATTCCCACGCAGGAAAAACATTTATGTGATGAATATAGATGTTTGTTCTGTGTTTGGGTGTTGTATTGTATGATAAGTATATTTTTTTATAAAAAAAAAAGTATTTAAGTATTCTATCCGTAATCTAGTTCCCATATTACAAGCTATGCTTAGTTTGGGGCTAGATGGCGCTATGTGAAATGAATGTCCTGTAATGTCTTGTAATATTTATTATTTATAGTTATAATAAATGGCAGCACTTCTTATAATAACCGATAAATTATAAAATAGTGCATAATGTCAAAAATCTATTCATAAGTGATCTAGCTGTAATCTATCGTCTGGATTCATTTTCTGAAACAATTAATCACCATGTCTATTAGCACAGCTAATCTCCAATTGAAAGGCAGATGGACGCAAACGAGGACAGATTGAGCATAAGGAATATAAATCTGGAAATCCATACATTTTTGGCACGAGGTCCACGAATTAGTAATCCACTTGTACCTTCAACCATAGAGCTAATAACAAAATAATGGACACGACATGGCAATCATTGAAATAATCATTAATTTAATAGTGTATTGTATAGTGTATAGGTATGTAGGTATATTATATAAATACTAGCTGTTGTACACAGCTTCGCTTGCGTTAAGAAGTATTATTATTAATTAGGTATAGTTTTTGCGGTCTTACTTGTGTTTAGCAAAACTTATAAACGACAGTACATTCTTCAACTTCTCCATTAACGTTCAGATTTTCTTTAGCCATATTAAAAAAGTCTAACCGACAAAACCTATACTTAAACCAAACGAAAACAAAACAAATGCCAATTACAAAGCAGAGTCTATAACCAAAACTACTATAAACCGAAACAAAACAAATGCAAAATTTCAAAATCCTTTCTTAGGGAATTTGGCATACAGGTAGACGTTATGACGTATAACGTCTACCTGTATGCCAAATTTTAGCCCGCTCCGTCCAGATAGTAGATAGTCTAGATAGTAGGTACGTCTTCGCATTAAGCTACCGTTTATTATATGAATCGAGCTTCCTTGGTAAGTTGATCTTCAATCTAACATTTAAATCTCAAGCTAGATGGTATATCAACAAAATCTTGACCAAGGAACATGCACCCAAATAAGTTCAGTTTCCTACGTAACTCAGCAAAAGGGGTCACACTGGCACACTGAGTTGCTTGAACAACCGTCACTCACTGTCACCCGAGCTGGGTATTCTAAACTGTGTCAGGCGGTTGCATTCATTTTGCTTCAGAAGCGTCCTCTCTCTAGTGACTGGAATCGAGAGTTTCGTGAATTTATAGATAGAAACTGCAGTTAAAACTGGTTTGAGAAGTTGTTGTGTCAACTTTTCCGCTGATATTTTGCGCGTTTGGATGCAATGCGGAGAAAACGAATAGTATACTTACTCTTAATACTGGGCCAAAGAAGTTTTAAATTAAGTTAGGGTTAGTAAGGTAGATGCTGGGAAATGTGTTTTCTTTATAAATCGTTCAAGTTCTTTGAGGGTTGTATGTTATTTAAGTCTTTGTAAATTCTCATAATTCATAATTTTATAGTTAATATTTATGTAGTTTATTAAATGATTGTTAAAGCTAAGACGCAATTGAATGGATCTTAGAAAACTAACTAGCCTGAGGTTCTTACCCTTTTCTTTATGTTCTGATCGCAAATCTACAAGCGGTAGATTTGACGTTCGCGACGACGTTGTCTCTTTTTCAATTTCATTTTGATATAAATAAATTATCAGTGGGCTTTTTCAAGCTTACTGATAATATATTGATTGATTGATGTCCAATTTCGTTCCTATAAGCCATTCCTTTTTCCGGGGTCGCTTTGAATTTCTTCCTGTGAAATGAGTTGCTGTTCAATCCGCACCAAAGTTATAAATTTAAATGTGTGTTTGTAAATTAATTGCATGTAATATTTTCCCAACTAAACAGCTCAACATATCCAAATTAAATTTGGCGAAGAGATAGATTGAAGAGCAAGTACACAGGTTACTTTTTTGCTGGGTAACTTCCAAGCGAACGAAGCCGGGCGGGAAAGCTAGTTGCCCAAAAGTATTTTGTTATTTCTCGTACTATGTTTACATATAGTTACTTAAATCTGGAACCAAACTAGTATCTAGTGAATATATAATATATGTATACATAAGAAAAAAAAAATTACATATTAGATTACGATCAGTTCAGCTTTGTAAAATCAATAAACGAAGACTAAACAACATTATCACAGAATTTGAGAAAATCCGTCAGCAAGATAATATTGGTTAAAAGCCACATTAAAATTGGTAATTATCGCTACCATAATATCAAACTTTTGCGTTGCCATCACAAGTTGCAAGATAAAGTTGAACCGTCAAACCGCAGGTTCACCGCAACCCACCGCGGGTCTATCCCAACTGCTAACTGGCAAGTTATAATAACTTGTGTTTCTAATTTGTTGATTTCACGCAACGATAGTAGCGAATGAAGTTGCGAATGCCTTTCGAAGTTAACGTAACGAGATAAAAAAATGGCGTTCGCTTAGTAAAATTTAATTCCTAGGAAACGCGGGTGTCAACGAACTTTTTCGTAACATAATATTACCAACTAGCCTCCCTAGCATTGCATGGGTGATATTTACAATAATCAAAATAAGTAGCACATATTATGCTATGTACATTAAACGTACGCTAACGCGATAATTGTTGCGTCCACACCAACACTAGGATTTAGCGTCAAATGCCAATAAATGATTATATAATGTGTCATAAAATATGTCATATTAAATAATACATAATTGATAATTATCAATTATGTATTCAAAAATCTTTCGGGGCTTTTGATTGAGGTTACACGTGACCCAAAGGCTGGCTCTTATTGAGGCCAGCGAATTAGCATAGCTTTTCAGCGAGGCACTGCCGCCTGTGCCTTGGGCACGCTTCCGTCTGGTACTGGTCTGAAACAGTTGAGTTACCTATAGGCCGTTTGTAACGTAATCTGACTGATTCCTTTGTACATAGTAAGTTTAATTGTACATTTTATTGAATGAATATGTTTAAATGTAAAAAGAAATTTTTTTTTTTTTTTCAAGATTAAAGTTAATATGCTGCGCTATTTAATATTAAAATATTACTAACAGGTGATCTTTAAAATAACAAGTTTATTGCACAAAAGGAAACTGCTGTCCTTCTTCTGGTGAGACTCCTTAGTCAGCTTTTACGACATCCATGGGTTGAGTTGGAGGGGTCGATTCTTAAGTCGCGACCGTCACGTTAAATATTTATCAGTGTACCACGCAATAATTGTTGCGATAAATCTATTTGATCTGCCAAAAAAAACCGCCAGTCGAGCCTTAGATATTGGGTCCTGTTGGCTCAGTTTGGGTACGGAACCCTAAATATTACCAGCATGTACGTCTTAACGAAGACACGGATAAATCGCTCGAGACGAGGTCATAACTCATTCATAATGCTGCGAGATTGGCTCGCTGAGATTATTACCTATCAGAACAGTCTAGGAAGGATTTATTCTTAGTCAGTCTTACTCCGTTTTACGATGTTTAAAGCGCTGTTGCCGTCAAATCGTTTGTAGGTCGTGTGTTTTCACTGCTGTGACATCGTGTAACAGTAAAAGAAGATGTTTGTATGTCTGTATTAATGATGTAATTAATCATCACAGTCGTCATAATAGCCCAAAAGAGTATACTGCAGAACGAGTGTCTTTCTCAAATCGTCATAATAAGAGCAATATATCTACCATGTATATCAATCAATTCATTTGCATCTTTTACAGCAGTTTTCTGAGACGTACCATCTCCTCAGAAGAATCTGCAGTGGCAGCAAGATGCGAACTCTGGAGTATCAAACACCCCCCACGCGGGCACGACCTGAAGGTGAAGGTGGAGGCGCACTTCACCCGGAATCCTCAACTAACTGAGGAACTGGCTATGTTACTTCTAAATGCCGAAACACAAATTTTTTTTTTGAATCGTTATTATGGTGCCAAACTGTCATAACTAGACATAACTGTCATATCAAAATTGTATTAATAAAATTATGGTGGTAGCTAGCCTGGCAGACTGAAACAAAGTCCTGCCACCAACCAATCCAAGGACAATATTATACCACACTGGGGATCGAACCCGGGGCCTCTGAATCTGACACAATTTGCGTTATTCTTTGTCACTTAATGTATGTGATTGAACTACATTAAGCCAATAATCTCGTCAACGCATGATGTAATAGGCTTCACAGGCTTCAGGCAAATGTTTGAGGTTTGAGGACCCTAAGAACCAATCAACGCTTGGGGTTACTAATGAATAGGCTTAGTATCGGTGTACATGTTTGCTTATCAATTCAACACATCCTCCACGTACTATATGTGGTACATATCGTACTTTTCGGAGTAATGTACACAAGGAAAACGGCTGGAAACTCGGGTTAGTTACTTTTTAGGGTCCCTTATCCAAAGAGTGCCAACGATACCCTAGTGGTACCATATCGGTACCCTAATGGTACCATATCGGTACCCTAGTGGTACCCTACCGGTACCCTGCCGATATCCTAACGGTACCCTACACTAAACCTTCGTTGTTCTTCCAACCATCTGTTCATCTGTCTATCCGCGTGCTGTATCTGATTAACCGTGTTAGGAACAGTTGTAATTTGCTTACAATTTGTATTTCTGTTGCCAATATAACAATAAGTACCTAGTAAAATAACAACACATTTTTACATTAATTTCACACAGCGTCATCTTGTTCTAAACTAAGCAAAGATGTAATATGGGAACTAGATTACGGCAATAATACATATTTACTTTTTCTTTGTTCATATATAAAAAATATTAAATCAAGGAACCTTTGTGCTAATTTCCATCCAAATCTGTTGAAAAATGCGACCTGCAGGCGAGAACAAACTGACCGACAGACAGCGGACAAAAGCATTTTTGGCCAATCTCGAAACAGAGACGCTTCGCTCGCTCGGACAACAAGATCTATAATATTTCTATTGTTGCCTGATATAAAATTAAATTATTATTATCATAACTTGACACTGGTTGGGCGCCAAGCACTTCCCCGTCATATAAAAAAACAAAGCAAAATTTTAGCTCAATGTCACTTAATGACCAATCACGCTTATAACGTAGGAATCTATAAATCCCGTACAAAATGAACTCTATTTTACATGAATTTACCTGAGTGGGTCCCATAATGGTTGGCTGGGCAAATATTGATAGGATTAGTACTGTATCGGCTAATGGAAGTAAGACCAATTCCCTCTGGTGGTGCAGGATATATTTCTCCGGTGGTAGGACTAATGACTTGTATTTGCATAGCAACTGATTGCCTGTAAGTAAACCTGCGATCGCATAAATCAACTAGTATGAGGTTAGCCAGTTCATTATTATCTTTATATGGGTGTATATAAAGTGCAAAAATGAGCAAATCAAGCAAAAAGGCTTACACCTTTATGCCTCAAGTTGACGGACGCAATGCAGTACTGTGTACGCTGTTCTTCGTGGATTTGACTTACGTAGTAATGTTTTTTGCTATAGACAAGAGACGCACTTAACATCAGGTAGGCTACTTGCTTTTTCTGTCTCCTAGTTGTATAAAAACGAAAACAAAAATGGATTCCGTACCCAAAAGGTGTCAAGGGTCTCGCTCTTTTACTTAAGTCTTCGCTGTCCGTGCGTTTGATTTTTTATTTGACGGGAAAGCAATATATTTATTAAAATATTATGTACGCACGTAAAAACATAAGCTTATTTGACAAAAACTGTGATAAACATAATTATAATACCAGAAATAAGAATAAACTCGCTGTCCCCACAACTAGGCTCCATAAGGTTAATAAATCGTTCATAGGGCAAACTGTACGCTTTTATAATAAATTGCCAAGTGATGTGCTAAGCTTGTCAAATAATAAATTCAAAAATTTTGTAAAACAAAAGCTATCCAGGAAAGCTTATTATAAAATTTCAGATTACCTAGAAGATAAGAAAGCCTAGCATTAAAAAAAAAAATTTGCTCCAGTGAATAAATTGTAATTAGTATTAGATAATTTTAAGCTATTGTAATTGATAATGAAAAAAAAAAAATCTAGCTCGAGGTTCTTGCCTTTCTCCTTGTGTGCTGGTCGCGATTCCGAACAGGCGGTAGATTTGACGTTTCAAAGTGATCCTAAAAAATCTTACTGAATATATTTGACTTTGACTTTGACTTTGAGCACTTGGCCATAATGAGTGCGCTTCCACCATATCAAGTCAAAGGTGGAATGCTCTTTCACCTTTGGTATGGTGGAACCTTCACCCAGATTCAACATACTGAGGAACTGGCTATCATACCTCGCCCATCCTTACGGTAGTAGATATAGGCGAACATAAAGCAAATCTTATCACCAACCAAACCAAACACAAGTTTGTCCTGGGATCCAAACCAGGACTTCTGGGTCTGATTCCGGTTTGTGAACCACTAGACCTGAGAGGTGGGCAGACAACACAAAAAAAAATCAGAGAGTATTTTTATCGCCACTATAACACTACAAGTAGTACTGCTACAAGTAGCTTTTCTTATTTTTTTTTATTTGAGGAATTGGAGAGAGGAGAGAGAGAGAGAGAGAGAGACATCTTAAACCTCTAAATGCCGGAACACAACAATTTTCAGAATTGTTGCTATGGCGACAGAATGAGGCACTATATTGTACTCTGGGGATCGAACCCGGGACCTCTGAATCTGAAATCGGTGGGTTGAACCACTGGACCATAGAGACGGTTAAAAACTTAACTTATAACTCAAAGTGTTCAGGACTACATCATAAAATATTTTTCAAAAGTTAAATGAAACAATAATAGGGGCAAAAACAAAATGGCAGATTTTGCCTTGAGGAACGGTGTGCGTCTACACTTGGCCAAGTTATTGCAGGTCAGATTTGAGTCCACGACCTGAACGGAAATCCTGGTCTCAAACCGCCTATTTGGCCTAGTGGTTCGCTCTCCGGTTTCAGATCCAGGAGGTCCCGGGATCTCCAGGGGAATACAAAATTGTGCTTGGTTTGGTTGGTGGTAGGACTATGTTTAAGTCTGCCTGGCTAGCTACCACCATCTTACATAATTATGTCGGCATAACAACAATTCTAAGATTATTGTGTTCCGGCATTTAGAGATTCCTCAGTTTGTTGAGAATTCCGGGTGAAGAGGTCTTCCACCTTTCGGCCTTGAAAATCAGGCGAGATGAAAGTCAAACATCTCCCCGTCATCCAATCAAATATAACAACTTGACTGAAGACTTGTAAGAACAACTGTCTAGGCATCCAATTTCAAGATTTTTTCTTCGCAAAACCTCCAAAATACCTGAACCATTAAAATTGTATTTGTGCGACAATAGAACCTTTCTTATTACGGTAACAGACGTTTTGTACCATTCCCTTTATTCCTTTACCCTATTGATAGTACTTTTCACTATTCTGTGACCAAACCTGTACCTTCACGGCACATTAAACTGACATAAAAGAGTATGAAAAGCGAGTTTTTACTGTAAGCTTTACGTTGAAAGGTTCTGGTATAGAAAGTTTGGTTGGGGAAATGTGGCCTTGGCTGGAGACCTAACAAGTATCTTAACATCATCATTGCTTTCTGTTTCAACTCATATATTTTATTGTTTTATATCCAAAGTATTTATTTATGACAGATATCAATATTTAGATTAACAGGGAGAGCAAGCAGAGGAGGTACTACTACTAACATATAAACGCCCATTTTGAAAAACCTCATACTGTAGGTAGTTACTACCCTACTGTAAAAAAAGAAATTTTTTTTTAGAAATTTTAGAAAAAGATCGATTTTCAAATAAGTTCGACGCGGCGCCGGCCCCGGCCTTCGAGTATTAGTCTGTTGATCTTTTATTACGAAATTAGACTTTATGGCCATTGCAATATGAACTATGAAAAATAAAAATATTAAAACCCAGCGGGCTATAATAAGATTCAGTCCAACATTACACCCCGGCTAAAGCCAAGGGCTTTAATGACTTGCTTTACGTAAGGTTGGCATGATATGTAATTTGGCATTGTCGAGCAGGTGGTGTGAAAAATAATATTTTGTAACGATAGTACTATTATCAATACGCTACTACAATATACTACTAAGTGTGAGTCGACTGTCAATAGTATAAAAGCGGGTGGACAGATTCGTAGATTTTTACTTTTAAATGATTCTTTGTGAAGTAACCGTTGCATCTCGGTGCAAACATTATTGATTTATGAAGTC
Organism: Venusia cambrica; assembly: GCA_951394065.1. NCBI lineage: Eukaryota > Metazoa > Arthropoda > Insecta > Lepidoptera > Geometridae > Venusia > Venusia cambrica. The sequence continues at coordinate 11,523,132 of OX596045.1, read as the reverse complement.
TGCTTTTCCTGTCAGTACCTATCTCACCTTCTGTAATAAAAAAAAGATAAGATAACTACCTAAGATAGTACCAAAGATACACGAAAAAACAATCTTTAGCTATGCCAAATTCACACTTGTCTGTAGACGCCTTGAGGTAAAAGGAATGCAATTTTTGTTCTAATCGTATCCTTTGTACCTTCGCGTGTACTTTGTGACTACCATTCGGGACTTATCATAGCTAACGACCCCGCCCGCCCAGGGTTGGCGAAGAGATTTATGAATGTTATATGAGATTTTATTGATCTAAACCTATGGTTTCAGGCGATTCTTCTGCAGTTTTAAGGTCGTTTTTTTATTGTACGAGGGGTAAAGCACTTGCCTTCATCTCACCTGGTTACAAGTTGAGATAAGGCCGAAGGTGGAGACGCACTTCACCTAAAGTAACAGGTAACCATAATATCTCCTTATTATTTGGCACACAAAAGTAATCCAAAACAATTGTAATTAAAACTAAGGTTAAAATTTCAATGGGCAGTACGAACCGCCTCTGTAGGCTAGTGGTTCAATCCACCGATTTCAGATCCAGAGGTCCCGGGTTCGATCCCCATGGGGAGTACTATATATTGTGCTTGGTTTGGTTGGTGGTAGGATTTTGATTAAGTGCGTCTGGCTAGCTACCACCATCTTACCTAATTTTGTCGTATAATAACAATTCAAAAGAAATTTTTGAATATTCTGAGTTACCGATGTGGCACTAAGCGTTCAGTCCCTAGTTATTCTGATAAACTAAATAAATTCAAGTTTTTGTCGCTAGAAACACGTCGTAAGTATCTAGATTTAATACACCTTTTTAAAATAGTACACTCTATTATTGACTCCCCTAGCCTTCTCTCATGTATCAACATTAGCATCAAACCTAGGTCTCGTTTCCCCTTTCAACATACTTTCGCCTTGCAAGTTTACCTAAACAACACATCTTATTACAATCCGATTGTCAGAATGTGTCGCTTTTACAATGAATTGTTGGTGCATAATAGTTAAAATTTGGACATATTCAACAATAAATTAATTAAATTTAAGAAGGATATCTTAGCCATTCTTTTTGAAGAATGTGCTACAAATAAGTAATTGTTTTTTTTTATGGATTTGTGTAAGTATTTTAATTAATTTTTATTTTTTTTTCCATCTTTTTGTTTGTTATAATTTTGTATCGATTTTTATTTTCTTCTTACAGTGTAACACAGAACTGTCTCGTTTTATTTTTGTAATCATGCTGTGTACACATTTTTAGAGATACAATCTAGCCGTAAATCTGATTATCTATATTTTGTTTTTAATTGGTTGTATTTTGTTTTGTGTGCCTTAATAAATAAATAAACAAATAAATTCTTTAAAAAAAATGTTGTGTTCCGGGATGGGTGTTGTATTGTATGATAAGTATTAAAAATAAAAAGTATTTAAGTATTCTATCCGTAATCTCGTTCCCATATTACAAGCTATTCTTAATTTGGGGCTAGATGGCGCTGTGTGGAATGAATGTCCTGTCCTGTAATATTCAGAGGTAAGATAGCCAGTTCCTCACTTAGTGAAGTGCGCCTCAACCTTCGGCCTTATCTCAACTTGTAACCAGGTGAGATGAAGGCCAAGCGCTTCCTCGTCGTACAATAAAAAAAATAAAAAAAGTACTTATCACTTGCGAGCGGTCTCTTCCAGATAACCAAAGGATGAAGTGAAGAAGTACAAGTGATGGTAGGATCATCAAAGGTGTAAAAGTTGTCAGTCTCTATATAAATGGATAAATGGATCACTAGAAAGAAACCAAGCAAGATAAAAATAAAACACTTAAAAAATCTTTAATAGTGATTTACAAACACGTGTTCCCAAAGCTTAACACAAAACCCAATTGCGTAAAATCCTAAAAAATATTCGGTCAAGGAAATCAAAGTAGATAATATTAGTATATAGAAACGAAACTCATTTTATTTCGCAGAATTAGGCCAAATAAATATTTTTATAGTTAACTACATCATATCTAAATTTACCGACTCTGCGGTCTAGCGGTTCGCTTACCGTGTGTTCTTATGGTTCGCCCTCCGGTATGGACCCAGAGGTCCCGGGTTTAATCCCCAGGGGGTAAAAAATTGTGCTTGTGGTTGTCCACCTGTCTAGCTACCACCAACTTTTTTGTATCTTACCCATGTCCTTCGCCTTAACAATAATTATAAAATTGTTGTAATTTGGCATTTAGTGGTATGATAGCCAGTTCCTCTGGCTGTTGAGGATTCCGGAAGAAGTGCACTTTCGCCTTCGGCCTTCATAACTTGACACTATTAGGTGAGATGAAGGCTAAGCGCCTCCTCGTTATAAAAAATAAATCATAAATACTGAATTAATCTTGGTCTGTAAAAGGTAGCTAGTTGCCTTTCATTTCATGGTTGCGGTTGATTTACTGCTCTGTTAAAAAAGTTTATTTCACAAATTAAAAAATACTTTCAGTTTCACTTCTATCTAGGTAAGTACATTTGTTTCCGAAGTTAGGACCTATAATTTTTTGCTGTCGTAGCCTCTCATTAGCGATTTTGCTGTTGATTTACTGTCCTCGTTATCAACTTCGGCAGTTTGATTAATATTTCAGCAAATTTACGTTCGTGAATTAATAGACATTTTTTTCATGGCGATAAGAAAATGGGTTTTTATAGACTAGAAAATTACCGATGTGTGTCGGTCGATTGGTAATGCGAATATCTCTTTCATTTGCAAGCTCTGCAGTCTATTCTTCTATTTGGTCGTCTGTAGGTCACAGGACATTGATTTGGTGTCTCTGTAAGTTATCCATCTTAAGCATAAGAGTAGACAGCTTGATTTATTTTGACATGAGATGTTTTTTTATTAATATGTAGAATGAGTCAGCTCTGACTTCAAAACTTTTACAACCAAGATTTTTTATTGTACGACGGGGAAGCGCTTGGCCTTCATCTCACCTGGTAACAAGTTGAGATAAGGCCGAAAGTGGAGCCGCACTTCACTTGAGATGAAAGGCAAAAGCTTACCCGTCGTACAATAAAAAAACTTGCGGCATAATTTCACGGGCAACCATACCCTTACAACACAGCAATGCTGGAACCGAAAAAAGTATGGTGGTAGTACTTCCCCGGAAAAGCTGATCAACTGGATAGTTTGGAAGCTATTTTAAAATTAGGTTCGTAATAAGTTATGGAATGAATGAACGATCCAATGAATGAAAATTATTGTAAACCAAAAACATTCAGGACAAAAGTCAAATTTACAACAAGTTAACAGTACAATGGGAGGTCTTATCGTATTAAAGCTATTATTATGTTATTATTTTCTCGAACTTAAAGCCTGCATCCAACACAGACCAAGTTTCTTCACGTACAAAACAATACTTGGTACTTCCCTTACTTTATCTCCTTATTTCTATACTAATGCCGTAAACAACATTGTATTCATAATGTACATCCATTATTCATAGTTAGGACGCAATCCAGGCTTTAACTAGTGCTTATGCTTAAACGGAAAAACCGACTGTTGCATGGAAATAACTATTAATTGCGTTTTGCAGTTCTGCTTGTCATGAAGCTGCGTTCATAAAATGGTTTTATTACTGTGTTGAATAAAACCTTTTTAGTAATAACTAAAAAAGCTAGTTATAGCTTATCATCTATCAGATAAGGCCAAAGATGGAGGCGCGCTTCACCCGGAATCCTCAATAAACTGAGGAACTGGCTATCATACTTCTGAATTGTTGTTATGGCGACAGAATTAGGTAAGATGCTGGTAGCTAGCCAGGCGGACTTAAACAAAATCTTACCACCAACCAAACCAAGCACAATATATTGTACTCCCCATGGGGATTGAACCCGGGACCTCTGGATCTGAAATCGGTGGGTTGAACCACTAGACCACAGAGGCGGTTCTTAAACCTGATTCGGCCGAGGATCAAACATAAAATGAAAATTCTTTGTGCACCAAAAATATATAGGACTATTAACAATTTCAAAACTAAAGTTAAATGAAGTCAAACTTCTATAGTATATTGGGCGGTCTTATTGCTTTAACGAAGATATATCTATCTTCGTTAAAACAATAAGACCAGCAATAAGGCTATCTGGAAGAGCTATTTCTTCTATCTAGAAGAGATCGCTCTTCCAGATAGCCTTTGGTTAATGTTTGTTGATGAAAATTTAAATATTGTACCTAGTCTAGACTAGAGCCTACATAACTTGAGCTATTGGGTGGCCATCCGAGTATATTATGTAGTATTGTGTATGATCATATAATGTGCTTGGTTTGGTTGTTGGAACGTCTTATTTCAAGTCCGCCTGGATAGCTGTATGTATGAATGTTGGTTTTTTAAGGTTGCTATGGGCCGTAGACTAAACTAGAATAAATTCTGTAATTTTTCTATTGTTGTCTAAAATAAAATATACCTACCAATTATTATTTTTATAGCTACCACCATCTTACCTAAATCTTTAACCACAACAGCGATTCAAAATTTTTATGTTCTGACTTTTAGAGGTAAATAGCCAGTTCCTCAGTCTATTGAGGATACCGGGTACTGCACTTCCAACTTCAGCCTTATCACAACTTGACATCAGGTCAAGAGTAGTAGAGCTCCTTGCGAATGGGCTCATCTGAGGAAGTACTACCACCATACTTATTTCAGCCACCAAGCAGCATTGCTGTGTTCCAGTTTAAAGGGAACCTATACGCAGTAATGCTGTCTGCTTAATACGTCTACGTGTTTTTAGTCTAGGTTTTTATACAGGTGATCTAGATCCTTACCAAACTGGGAAAAGTAATACAAAGATGTGCCTCATCCAGGATTAATACCAAAGACCTATGAGTTCTTAATGATGACCTAAATCATTATTTTTTAGTAGGATGATAGGAATGTTTGAAACATTGCCTTTTTACTAAAAATGTATCACGGCTTTAAACCGCTGGGCGAATCAAAATACATGTCAAATTACCGATAAATTATATTCCACGGAAACAAAGACGTGTGAAAAGAGATAGCGAACCTAATGCGAGAGAGACAGCCGGGAACTATGTGCAAGTTTCAATGGAAGCCAGCAATTACAGAAGGGTGTGCAACTATTTCTATAAAGTGTTATTTACGGAACGCCAATAGTAAATACTCTCATAATACGTAGTTGCATTTCAACTTCATTTTGTTATATCCTGTTACTATCTTTAGCCCTTAGTATCCGGATAAAAGTATGTTGTTTCCAGGATACAATCTATCTCCTTGACGAATTTCATCATGATTCTCTTAGTTAAAACGTAAAGACCAAACAAATAAACATTTGAAAATTTTGAGCAATAATTGGTACAGATAGGTATAGGTATACAAACATATTTCAAGAGTAGTAGAGTTCCTTGTGAAAAGGCTCGTCCGGGGAAGTACTACCACCATACCTATTTCAGCTGAATAGCAGCATTGCTGTGTTTTTTATGGTGTGTAGTGTGTACTGTGCAGTAGATCATGTTATTGGTGGATTTGATCTGCGCAATAAGGCTTTTTTAAGGCAAAATATGCACTTGAGAGGCCCCCGGAGTACCTACCGCTGATTTTCGCTAACCAGAACAAACTTAGTTTCTTTTTCATTTCGAAGTGGTGAGTCCGATTCACATGAAATTTTGGAGTTATATTAAGAAAAAGATAATCTGTGCCTGTGGTGCACTACTTTTTCTTAGAACGCAATAACAATGAAAATATATGGAAAAGAGTATTTTTTGTATGGAAAAATTTTGTTCCATATATTTTGGTTAGTAATTGTTTTTTAAAATAACTAACGCACCACAGACAAAGATTATCCCTATCCAATAATACGCAAAAAAAAAAAAAAAAACTTGCCATTTCGTGATGAAAATGGAACTATCTTTGTATGGGAAAGTGAGCCTACTTGGCTTTCTTAACTTCAGATGGGCTACTTATTTGTACCCACCCTGTTTTTGTATAAAAAAAACATATTCTATATTAGTAGCGTGTAAACAATAAACCTACAACGCTTGAAGCAGAGTTTAATTAAATACGAGCAGAAATGCTACTAGCTAATAATACATTTATTAAATAAAATGTACAATTAATGTTATGTACAAAGGAATCAGTCAGATTATCTAAGGACCGTTACAAACGGCATATAGCTAACTCAACAGTTCCACACCAGTACCAGACGTTTGCTGCATTGACACGCTGAAGATTGAGCCAGCTCTTGGGTAATAGCTAATATATGATTATGTGTAAACTTGTACAGCGCCTCTGGCGCATGGTTTTGTACTAAAGTTCACAGTAGAGGGAGTAGGTACGATACAGTAAGTAATTGAGTGTCGCTGTCAAGGCAACGAACTGAGGATTGAGACTGGACGGGGAGTTTATTGTATTATTAGTAGTAATCTTTTGTGGATCTCGGGTTTATTATGTGAGCGAAAGTTTCTAAGAATATTATGTTTGTTTTACGCCAAAACAACTGTGGTGAAGTGTGCTTCCACCTTCGGCCTTATCATTACTTTTTCAATTGAGATGGCCAAGCACATCCATCGACGTACAATAAAAAAAAAGAGATTTTCGTTTAGACATCTTGAAGACGTAACAAACAAGCAGACAACCTGTTAAGTGTGTAGGGACATGTAAGTATGTATGAAATAAATGTTTGTATTAGCAGTTTTGTGTATGAAAGAGAAGTAAGTATGAGCAGTCGCCAGTCATTGCACTAGCGGCTGGAGAGCGAACGTATGTCGTTACGGGAAAATAAATGAGTCCACTTCAGTAACTAAAATACAGCCTTTGGACTTTATTACCCTAACCAGATAGTAGTCGTTAGTGTAGTGACCACCCCAACAAGTGCATCTCATGCCTATAATAAACATAAATATAGCCTAACAGCGCCTACGCTGTTAGGTGCCGCGTAGGTCATGTTCTCTGTGGATATGACCTATCACATCCACAGAGAACATGACCTACGCGGCACTGCATTGCACCCGCCAACTTGAGGGAATACAGTGTTTCTCGTGGGTCCATATATTTTTTTAATTAGACATAATATATAATCTATGAAAAACAAATTCGCTCAAATTGCCCCATCACGCTACACTACCATATCTAGAAACCTTCACTTTTCACCTTCACATTCGATATGAATGGCTAAAAAAATAATTAATTCGTGAACCGTAAATGAGCAATAAAGCTTGTTACCCCATTAACCCATGGTACACTACCATATCTAGAAACCTTCATTCCATGACATTAGATATGAATGGCTAAAAAAATAATTAATTCGTGAACCGTAAATGAGGTATGAATCTTGTTACCCAGTTAACCGCCTCTGTGGTCTAGTGGTTCAACCCACCGATTTCAGATCCAGAGGTCCCGGCTTCTATCCCCATGAGGAGTACTATATATTGTGCTTGGTTTGGTTGGTGGTAGGACTTTGTTGAAGTCCGCCTGGCTAGCTACCACCATCTTACCTAATTCTGTCGCCATAATAATAATAATAACAATTCTAAAATTGTTGTGTTCCGGCATTCAGAGGTAAGATAGCCAGTTCCTCAGTTTGTTGAGGATTCCGGGTGAAGTGCGCCTCCACCTTCGGCCTTATAATTTATTTATAATTTATTTTCACAATACGGCACTAAGACAAGGCTAGCCCATTGCACCGATGTAGACACCGCAGACCCCATGGCTGGCCTGCGCGTCCAAGGCGCAACCGCGCTATGCAGTTGCATTAGCAGATCTTGGTGCAGCAAGTGTAGATAGTGATGCACTTATCTTAACTTGTTACCAGGTGAGATGAAGGCCAAGCGTTTCCCCGTCGTACAATAAAAAAAAAACCCACTAACCCATGGTGCACTACCATATCTAGAAACCTTCATTCCATGACATTAGATATGAATGGCTAAAAAATAATTAATTCGTGAACCGTGAAGTTTCCAACAAGCCATATTTATCCTTCCTTTTGAAGACAACCAAAATTATGTTTGAAATTTCTCGAAGCAAATTTTGCCAGTTCACATTCATACGTTTAATGAAGACGCGGGACAGCCGCGAGGAAAAGTGTTTGACAAAATCAATTAAAAATAAAACTGGATTACTTCAAATATATAATTATCTACAATGGGTGGTCTTATCGCTTATAAGCGAATTCTCCGAGACAACCTTTGGATTTTATTGCTGAAGAGGTGGTTAGTGGTACACATATTAATTAGGGTTTAGCTAAATTGACTAAGTATGTATATATAATACATAATGTAAAGCAAGCATATATAATTAATAAAAAAATATACATACTTCTTAAATAATATAAATACCTACATTGTATACACTAAATTACATTAAATACAATTCAGAAATAAAATAAAACAATCATCATCGCCGCCTTTCAATGTTGGACTACGCCAGTAAATGTGTGATAACAGTGTCAGTATAGAATGTGTCGCTGCATTTTATCTCATGAGCTGATCTTTTTATCGTCATCCACGGAAGATTGAGAAGGGTTAGGATACTTTGCAGGGGCTATAAAAGCAAAATTATATAAACCTAAAGCAGTATCACAATTAATTACACTTTAGAAACATTTACATTTGTTTAAATAAATAAATAAAATAAATAAATAAATAAATATTACAGGACATTACTTTCACACAGCGCCATCTAGTCCCAAACTAAGCATAGCTTGTAATATGGGAACTAGATTACGGATAGAATACATAAATACTTTTTTTTGTAAATACATATCATATAATACAACACCCAAACACAGAACAAACATCTACATTCATCACATAAATGTTTGTCCTGGGTGGGAATCGAACCCACAACCTACAGCGCAGAAGGCAGAGCTACTACCAACTGAGCTGTGAGGCTTGTTAAAACACGTAATAGAAAATACACGTTTAAACACGTAATAGAAAAAATCGCATAGAAAACATAGAACCTGAGAATTGACCAATTAAAAGTTAATATAGAGGTACATTTCAGAAAGATAAACCGATTCATTTATTACTATTTATACAGTTGAATTTTGACATTTGGCGCACTTCACTCGAAATCCTCAACAGTCTAAAGAAGCTATCTTACCTCTAAATGCAACACAACCATTTAGATGGGTTTTTATAGCGACAGACTAAAGTAAAATGGTCCTTAATGGTACAGTACTCTCCTCCTAATAAAATGCTGAGTAATATTAAAAGACGTTTTTAAAGACTTTTGTGAGTGACTGTATGCCTAATAAAGTCGTAACAAAGTAAAGCAACATTCTAAAGTCAGTCTTTATCACACATGTAAAGAAATTCGTCTGCTCATCCGTTATTCTGAAATCGGTACATCCATAAAGGAGTTTTATATTTTTAGGTATGTTCAAAGCCTTAATAGGCATAAGTGCAGGTACATTTATAGAAAAAGATGAAAATCGTTCATTGTCATTCATCATCTTATGATAGATATAAGATTATTTTTTTTTATACGAAGGGGAAGCGTTTGGACTTTATCGTACCTGATGCTAAGTTCTGATAAGGCCGAAGGTGGAGGCGCACTTCACCAGGAATCCTCAACTGCCTCAGGAACTGGCTATCTTACCACTAAATGACGGAACAATGGTAATGGCGACAGAATTAGCGACTACCACGGCACAGCTAAATATTATATTAATTACGATAGCTCTTTATTCAATAAAAAGTACAATTAAACTAACTATGTACTAGAAATCAGTCAGATTACCTAAGGACCGATACAAACGGCCTATAGGTAACTCAACTGTTCCAGACAAGTACCAGACGGAAGCGTGCCCAAGACACTGGCTGCATTACCTCGCTGAATAGCTATGCTAATTCGCTGGTCTGAATAAGAGCCAGCCCTTGGGTCACGTGTCGCCTCAATCAAAAGCCCCGCAAGATTTTTGAAAACCCGAAGGCCCACCGGCTCTCCACGGACCCAAGGTCTCCACCCCAAAAGGCTCAAATAGTTACCTATTTGTAAGCTTATCTTATATATATAAACCTAAATGTCAAATTAAGTGGTGTAAAATTATTTTAATCAAATAAATAATAAGCTGTTTTACGTAAGTTATACCTGATATTCACCGTTCCTTATGTTCATGTTAAAGTCAATAACGCGGCTGATACCGTAATACAGTTTAATTTAAAATAGAGGTGCCATTGGAAATCCCGAATTTATCCGTTTTCTCGTGAAATCCGAATTTCATGGATCGTGGTTTCAGCCATTTCTGACCGCAAAGAGAATTACATTTTACTTCGGAAATCAGTGGTTTTCAACAAATACGTTTTTATCTGGTTTCAATATTAAATTCAAAGCCAGAAGTGTCTGTCTGTCACATGAACTTTAACATATCAGTTACAAAATATTAACACAAAAATAAACATCATTATTGACAGTAAGATTAACAATGAATAATAGTACAAGGGAAGCAGTTTGGTTAACTAGCGAGCGTTTTTTATAAAAAAGGTAATTCCACTACATTTGTTTTTCTACGACGAGGAAGCATTTGGGCATCGACCTGGTGGTAAGTTATGATAAGGCCGAGGGATTGCCTACGACAAAACTCTCCAATTTTGGAGTAGGTTAAGTCCAGAAATGGAAATAAATAAGCTGTTAAAGAAAGAAAAAATATCTGTGGTTTTATGGTTTGCACACCGGTATCAGGCTCAAAGGTCCCGGGTTCGGTCCCCAGGAGGAAACAGCTTTGTGCTTGGTTTGGTTGGTGGCAGGACTTTGTTTGTAACAAAAATTGTTGGTCTGGAAGGATTTTGCCCAGCTTTATATATTTAAATTCCTATGGAAAAACTTATTACATTTAAATTCCTTTGAAATCAAATTGACACGTGTTTCGCCAGTACACGAGTAATCCTCAGAAATGTCTTGCTGCTATGTTGACGAGCCGTCTTGTTACCGTTTCGAGCGCTGCGCAGCAAGTAAATTCGATTAAATTAATCGTAAAAAATACGGACAATACTAGAAATTAAATAAATAAATCATAAAATACGCAGGCCTTTTTGGCCTTTTTCAACCGGGAAAAGGTTTTTTTTAAACAATAGTCATTTATCATATAGTCATATATATAATATAGCTAGCGATGACTTGGTAAAGCTGTGCTTAAATTATTCAACAATCGACGACAAATTTTTTTTGAAGATTCTAATACTTAAATACTAATACTAATAAATAGTCAATAGCCCTTGCTGCATATCCTAAAATATTGAAAACGCGTTTGTTATGTACCTAATATGTGACCAGAATCTAATAAATATTTCACAAAAAAATACATTTATTCAATAAAAAGTACAATTAAACTAACTGTGTACAAAGGAATCAGTCAGATTACCTAAGGACCGTTACAAACGGCCTATAGGTAACTCAACAGTAATTTCACAAAATGATTTTTCCTGGGTTATTATTCCTGTAAGGCGCCAAATGTTCCTTACAATTATCTCGTTTCAAAACTTCTACCTGTCTGACCAACATAGCAGCGCTACTTTCATCTCAAGTGAGTTTGTAAGCTCTAATTTTTCATACTTCTCTCGTTTATCTTTTTTGTTACGAAAATGTCGAAGTGGATTCATTGGTTTGAAAGACTACTTTATTTATAAATATTACAGGACAGGACATTAATTTTACACAGCGCCATCTAGCCCCAAACTAAGCATAGCTTGTAATATGGGAACTAGATTACGGATAGAATACTTAATTATTTTTGTAAATACATTCTTACTACATATAGTAAGATGATGATGATATAGATGTTGCATCATAATGCAACACCCAAACACAGGACAAACATCTATATTCATCACAAAAATGTTTGTCCTGGGTGGGAATCAAACCCACAGCCTACAGCGCAGAAGGCAGAGTTACTTGTTATTATGCCTTTGATAGGGTTTTTGATATCTTGTCGCTAACGGGATCTAAATAGGAAAGGCTACCTTTGATTGTATTCGTTGGTTCTGGTGGCACGGAATTTTGTAGAGCTCGAACTTCATTTCGTCGTTTTGTCCGAATTCAACCTTTCAAAATTGTAGGATTCAACATGCAGCGAATGCAACTTTTTGCAAACTCAACATGGAATTCAACTTATTTGAAAATAGTTTCATATTTTGTCAATATTGCTACTAAACGATAGCAACATAATTATTATGTTGCATAATTGTTATGTTGCTAAAAAATAGCAACTCATAACTTCTGATTTTTTGAAACTTCTTGCTTTGACGTTATTAGGACTGCTTTGACCGACTGCAAAAAAATACATGTTTCTATTTTCGTGTGTGTGTCATTTTTCTCGCTTTCGCTATTTTGTGAATGTATTACAGACTCAAATTCAGGGGCAAGTATTTACATATTGTATGATAAATATTTCATGTTATTCAAATATTTTTGGTTGTACCCATGCCACGCGTTAGCTATAGAATCCTTTGACAAGTATATCTGCATTATTTGAGCCTGGATAAGTTTATGGTTGAGTAAAAGAACATATGTTGACAAAATCCAAGTATTAGGGGTATTTCCGTAATCACCATGCTTGGCAGACGGATTGGTGTTTACAGTAAATGTGTTGGGTAGTATACAGAAAGAAGCTGCTGCCCTTCTTCTGTTGAAAAATCCCTGATTCGACTCTTACGTCATCCGCGGGCTGAGTTGGAGGGGCCGATTCTTGAGCCGTGACCGCACGGCATACTATGCTACTTACCCCAATGGATCTAAGTTGTCCAAGTAAGTATTACCGTGTGCCCCCACTGTTCATACGTGGGGGCAAATAGTAATAAGTGTTACCGTTTGCCCCCACGTGGGGGTCGTTCGTGGGGGCAGACGGTAACAATTCAAATTAAAGCTTGTTTTTGAAATAATATGAATTCAAGTTGCCGATATAGCAACAACACAGAGCCCGAGTAAATTCCCCTTGAACCTTTCCAAAACGGAACCCTAGAAAGAATCAACATTTAAGCGTTCTAAATTTAAATCCAGTACAAGAAGATGTCAAGATTTCAGCCGTTCTCCAGAACTTACGTAGCATAAATCCAAACACAAAGTAAGAAACTCACAATTAAACGAAAGATAGGTATATCCTGGATTGGCTCATTTGTCTTAAACTTTGAAGAAACTTTAGTTTCAGTTGTGAATGAGGTTGCGATTCTGTAGCATGTGTCACATTCGTGGACTACGAACTTTGTATCCGCTTTGTGAGCTTTTGTTTGGGGAAAGTCCTTTTCTAACGGAGGCTTTGTTAGGACCTGTTTTGTCTGTGGAATAACTTAACACTGTTGCTTTCTTACACTAATATGATGATGAAAAAATGTTTGTATTTGTGCTTGTATTATATACTCAGAAACAATAGGACCGATTTCATTTCTAAAATCATTGCAATGCTTCATTAAATTGGCTCCGTTATGTTTTTTTATCAGGTTTTATCCTATCCAGAGATATCCTTTCGAAAGCTAATAATGTAACCCAAAGAAGGAAAAAACCGATTAAATTCTTACTGGTTTGAATAATTTATTGCATAATTATGACCTACAGATGTTATTGGTAAGGATCACATTTACTTTTTATTTCCCCTACATCAACAAATTGGCCGTGATTTCAACGGTGTCTGTGTTGCGACCGGCAGACACTGTTGAAATCATGAAATCAATCGGCAATTTTACCATTCATTGTCAAAAAATAGGTTCAACTTCCAGCGTCGCTGTATATCCGCTGTGTTACGACCCTAATGTCTTCAAAAAGAGAGTTTTTTTTAGTCTTTTTTATATTTGAAGGCTATATTTGAACATAAAAGTAAAAATCACCATAATCTTATTGAAGGTATAAAATTTAATATGCCTTTATTAATTATTAGTCTTCGACTATTCAAACGCTTGTACGACGGCTGAAGGTAGAGCCGCACTTCACCCGGAATCTTCAACTAACTGAGGAACTGGCTTATATATTAACTTTTAATGCCGGGACATTGTTATGGCGACAGAAATGGTTAAGATGGTGGTAGCTAGCCAGGTGGACTTAAACAAAGTCCTATCACTAACCAAACCAAGCACAATATTGTACTCTGGGGATCGAACCCGGAACCTCTGGATCTGAAATCGGTGGGTTGAACCACTAGACCACAGAGGCGGTTAAAGGCTAATGTATTCAAGAAGAGTTAAAAGACACCTTTTGGCTCTAAACCAGCAGGCTAAAGACTTCATCCTTGTATGTGACGATGTCAAACTATCATGACTAAAAACACTACAAAAATATCCTTAACCTTTTAACCTTTGATTTGCACCACTTTTAAAATCACTCCCATAATGCAGGCAAACCAAACCTCACATGTCATATCCATCAAATTGTGTACGCTGCTGAATGTTGAATTGATGTAAACAAACACACATACATAATCGATATATAACACTGCTTGACAGTCGGGACAAACAAAATGTCAAACGATCAAATCAAATTGTCGCAGAAAAGTTATTCAATCTAAAACATTTGTTTGATGTTAAGAAACAAAAAGCATGATGAAGTGTAAAACTTTGAAGGAATTGTGAATCTATCCTGTTGTTTCAACTCTCAGCGCCTTGTTGTTATAACAAATGAACTAGGTTAGCGGCGTTTGCAACAAAGAGCGTCTTTGCTTCGCGCGTCTAAAATAATAATACTTTAACAGGACCCCAGCTATAACTAAAAAACAATCTTCGAACATTTAGGCGTAACTTTTTATACCACTAAGGTGGCAGACAGGCATACAGCCCACCTGATGGAAAGTGATTACCGTCGCATATGGACACTCGCAACACCAGAAGCATTACTCGCGCATTGCTGACCTTTTAAACATTTCAAAACGCTCTTTTTGAAAAACCCCATACTGTAGCTAGTAGGAAAAACCTCAGCAGGATCAGGGGAGATCATTCCACAATTTAATAGTAGAAATAATAAATAAATAGACCTATGTCGGAGCGTTCACTTTTGAATAGATTTGAAATCTCTCTAAAGTCTGATAAATCTCCAATGATGTCCAATAATACAATAATAAAGGTAGAAAAGTACATTAACATTTTCTGGGAACCTCATCGTAGACCTCATCATTGGTCAAGAGTTGATACCGATAAGGAGTAGTAGAGCCCCTTGTGAAAGGATTCGTCCGTGGAAGTACTACCACCATACCTATTTCGGTCACCAAGCAGCATTGCTGTGTACCAGTCCGAAGGGTATGGTTACCGGTGAAATTACGGCCACTAAATGCCTCAAGTTGCCGGCACAATGCAGTGCCGAGTAAGGCTAATGTCGATCTTTATGGATTTGACCTACGCAGTAAATAAATAAATATTACAGGACATTCATTTTACACAGCGCCATCTAGCCCCAAACTAAGCATAGCTTGTAATATGGGAACTAGATTACGGATAAAATACTTAAATACTTTTTGTAAATACATACGTACTATATGATACAACACCCAAACACAGAACAAACATCTATATTCATCACACAAATGCTTGTCCTGGGTGGGAATCGAACCCACAGCCTACAGCGCCGAAGGCAGAGTTACTACCAACTGAGCTATGAGGCTTGTCAAAAGTAAGTTGTCAAGTAAGGCACTTTATAGGCAAGATATGCACTTAACAACAGATGGACTACTTGCTTCTTCCGTCTCCTAGCTGTATAAAAAAAACTTTGTGTGTGAAAAAACAGTGGCACTCCGGGAGTGCCGACAGAAGTGAAAACTTGAAGTTTGTCGTCTATAGGTAGAGGCAGTCTTCGAACGGTCCTTACCCGTATCTCTTAGGGTCGTAAATATAACATGATATTTTTTTTAAAGTAAAATGTGTCAAAAGTGGTGTCGGTAAGGTGTCGCGATTTCAATGGTTTTATCCATCTCAAATAATGTCATACGCGCCGAAAGAAGTTTTCACTTCAAACATTTTTAAAACGCTGGTAACAAGCCTTTGTTCTAAGACCTCAATTGTCCATCATGTTGATAAGTTTTATTTTTTAATTACGATAGACCTACGTTTGACCCCAATCTCGCCTGAAGGGAACCGACAATGTAGCACGCCGGTCTAGAAGATACCTATCACTCTGGCCTTGAAGAGCCCCATATTGTAATTTTCTGGGAAAACGGACGAAGGCAACGTATTCCACTCCTTAGTCGTACGCATGAGTTTGGTCACCATCCGCAGTCGTAGGCCGTATAGAGCTTAGAAGCTTAAGGTACGACATAGTTTAATGACCCATTCGGTTCCGGGTTTTATGGGTGCTAATGAATAGGACAAAAGAACTAGGTTAAGTTAATTGGGCAATAAAATTTGATGATCAAAGGGCTTTTTAATATGTAAGTAGTGTACTCCTGAAAGTGTATTTATTTTTAATTTTGTAGTCGGTACAATGATTAGTATTTTGTATTATAGATATACTATTGTTCGTTTTTTTTTTCGACTTCGGCATCTACAATTGCCCAATCGCTCGACTCGCATTGGGTCTAGCTAGAACCGAAGTGACAGCACCATAAGTAGGTATGTGGAACCGATATTACTTTTAAGCGATAAAGCCGCCCATTGTGCTGTTTACTATAGTTTACAATTATCCCATATTTTTTTGGTAGAAAATAAATCATTTTAATTCATTTATCATTCATTCGTTAGTTCGTGAGTGAAAAAACCTATACCTACTTGCGAATCTATCATTGTACATAGGTGCTACGCGCTCAACTTCAAACATATGCTTGCCATAATTCGTTGTTTGTTGTGATATTTCAGTCTCGATCGTTCTAGATAAAGTTACCAATATTCCTGGCTATCAAACACTAGGCACTTGCTACTTCCCAACACCCCTCTAGCTCTCAACCCGTGGATAAAGTTGTGGGTCATATATTTATTTACCTACTTAGTTCTATACTAGTTTACAATACACAATGTATGACTGTTTTTTTTGTCCCAAATAAATAAAATAAAATAAAATAAAATAGCTGTTATGGCGGCTCTTTTACTGTGAACTCAGATATGCTGTGGAACTCACTTCCCCATGACATTCGTGCTAGCCTCGCTTGTAATCTTCAAGCGTAAAGTCAAAGAGATCTTATAGATTCATAACATGTTAATATGTATATATGTTATGTATACATATATATATATATACATAATTAAAACTATATTCTTAGTAAGTATAATAAGTATTATTGAGTTAGTTATATGTAACTTATTTAACTTTATTAAATTGTTATGTACACTATTTCCCAATTTTTATCTATATTTTTTCTCCACATCACTGGTTTGCTGGAAGAAAACTCTTTTTAGGGTTAAGCTCGCCATTGCCATGTATTTTTATTTTAAGTTTTTCTTTGTTTTAATGTTTCTATGTGCAATAAAGTATTAATAAAATAAATAAATAGGTGGCGTCTGACAAACATAACATTTCTATCTCCATTCTCCTCTATTAGACGTCATTTTATCACTCTTTACGTGCCCATATCATTTCTATAAAATTCATCACTTTTAACATCCTCTGTGGTCTAGTTGTTTACCCACCGGTTTCATCCAGAGGCCACGGGTTCAATCCCCAGGATGGTACAGTTTTTTTTTATATACTACTAGGAGACGGAATGCCCACCTGATGTTAAGTGCATCTCTTGCCTATAACAATGCCGTACTGCGTAGGTCACATCCACAAAGAACATAGCCTACACGGCACTGCATTGCTCCCGTCAACTTGAGGCATAAAGGTGTTAAGCCTCGCGTGCCCGCAATTTCACCGGCAACCATACCCTTCAAACCAGAACACAGCAATGCTGCTTGGCGGCTGAAATGGGGGTAGCACTTCCTCGAACGAGCACTTTCACAGGGGGCTCTACTACTCTTAAAATTATTAAGGTATTGTGCTAGGTTTGGTTGGTTATAGGATTTTGTTTAAGTCCGCCTGGATAGGTACCGTCATCTTATCTTATTCTGTATTAAATAAACTTAATTTAAAAGAACGAAAAATGTAGGTAAGTATGCTTAAAATTATTGAATTCACTTATATAACTTTTTACACTTTTTCATTATTATAACCCTTGTTGCTAATTCCAAATTAATAAAATGTTTTCTATTCCTCAGGGTTCCAGTTCTGAATCCATTAGCAGGAAATCAATTGTGAAGCTCATTTTCCTCCATTACCGATGCCAGTTTACACCAACGCTGAGTACCAATGAGATCTTGGGATTGACTTTCAGGAACGATTTCTAAGTGAAAAAGATTTAAGTAAAAATAAAAGTACGTACCTAGTTATTTTCCGATTTTTAATGGATTTTTGTTGGTCATCGAAATCAGGGTTTATTCAAAAATATTTGCTGACTCCTATAAATGGGGATGATTGGAACTTTATATTACCGATTGATATACTTAAGATTAAAAGAAAATCAAAAGATGCGTGATTTCTATCATTTTTTTTGTCTCTTTTTACTTTCTCTAGAACACAATATTTTATATCGAATAGTATTTATCACATATTTCATATCTTAGCGTATTCTTCTTAGTCGCTACACTATTGCCAGAGTGGTCGTAGTCATCCAGTGTTGGGGGTTGTAACTAGCTTTACAATCACTGTTTATACTTCACCTACGTCGAATAAATCTTGGTAAAATACGAGATACATACCCTAAATAATATATTAAATTGTTCCAACCGTTAGTCTGGTTCCGACTCAGATTTTAACTGAAAGTTATAATATAAAAACAGAATGCTATCCAAGTTATAACTATATTGTATGTGTATCATTATAATCAGAACAACAAAAAAAGATCGTTATAAGTACCTACTCACATTTTGAAAAAAAATGCTCATTTCTTTCTTCCCATTGTTTGCCTAAGCTCCCATTACCCATTACTAAATCATCATTATCTACCTATTGCAGTCCATAACTGGACCTGTCACTCCCAAGGTGCGGCATGTAGCTGAATTATTGTCCAATCGTATTCCATTAACACAACTCAAAAAAACTCTATATATTAATATTTAAATAATATACAATTTGAGCTACAGATGATCATTATGAAATCAAAGGAACTTAATGTCTTTTAAATTATAAAGAATTCTATCTCTGTCAAAGACTTATTGTTCCCAGATGATTCATGATACTAATATATATACTTGGCGAAAAGACGAGAAGAAGACGAAGAAACTGACGAATAAGACGCCAGAAACTCAAATAATGATCAGGAAATGTTTTTTTTTCTATTTAAATATTTCTCATGTAGGTACGATCCTAGGTAGAGCCTACTGAAAAAAAATCGGAGGCATAAGCAGCATAAACTTCTTTAATCTGTTCAAAATAAATAATCTAAAACAGAAAGATATTTAGTTAAAATTCAAACCGACGCGTATTTTTGAATTTTTTCAAACTAAATTAGCGGATTTGTTACCATATTTCTTTCGGTATTCAGATAATTTATTTTGAACAGTGGATTTTTGCAAAATAACACCTGAAATAATTAGTTTTCTTGAACCGGATTTAAGAACATTTATTAACATTTCGTATGAAAATACACGAGTAACGTCTGGAATATTACACGAGGCTATAAAGCTCAAAGAGCTTAATTAACTCCACGGTCCATTGACGAAACACAATGAAGCACTCACCATATATCATCGATACGAACAGCAACACTGCATTAACTAAGTATGAATGCCTCTTCAGTTTCTTCAAACCATCCATCTTGACTATGACTATCCTTATCTGTATCCTAACAAATCCACACTTTCCTACACACTTTTCATTCCACTACTAATACTTAGTTCATTATAATTTGACGAGTTTTTTCAACGCTTACATACTACTTAATCTGTCAGCATTTACTCCACAGTAATTAACACGCTGACAAATAACTTTATGACAGCCCTTAAAATATGTCACATCATCTATAAAGCGTTCTATTTTTATTCGACTTGACATCTACGTATTAATCGTGCAGCGGGGAGGAATTTGGTAGTTATGCATGCACGGATTAGGTGCATGGTGTCGCATCTATTTAAAATCTCCCTTGTTTTCAGATATAAATCTTGTTTAATCCCCGCGCAAGTTTAAAAGAAATTTTGCTTTGGCACGGCATTTCCGTTGCTTGGAATTTACGAGCACTGCACTTTGTTCACTTTTGTTTATAGTTAGGAAGCACTCTGGCGGTGTCTTTTGATTTGGGGCCGGCCGAGAGATTCGGCATTTTCGTGAGCCGTCCGCACGCGTCTGATCGCGAACGCCTGCGAGGAACAACTGACTTACATAAGGGATTTACTCCGGCTGCGTCGCTGACAGAGAGGGATGGGGAGAGATTTTCGTAAGGGTTGCAGGTCGCAGAGCTCTGTAATGAGGGAGACAGAAGATTCCTCGGGAGCCTGGTCGGTGAGAACAGGATCCTGTGTGAAGACGCAATTAAAACGTACATAAATCTGCGAGAGATAAGTTCGCGAGGCAACACATCAGAGTTAATAAGTGTTTAATCTGCCATATAATAGCTTTCTACCTAGCTATTTGTTCGGCTCTGAGCCCGAAGGGTGTGGATTTGGGGGATTAGAGTTTGGTTACTCATTTGGTTTCGAAAAAGCAGGAATAAGGCCACGAAGCTTTCAGCTTTTAAAAAAGAACTATAAATTTTGGACTCACAAATAGCTACAAGTTTTTGCGAAAGTTTTCATTACAAAATTCCAAACTGTAATCGGTTATTAGCGTTAGGAGTCCCTAGTAAACTGGCCAAGTGCAAACACGCACACAGATGGTTCCGGCCCACACTTTAAGGCAAAAATAACGTTTCTTGTATGAAGGAAGTTTGTAATTATTTTTTTAAGCTGTTTTTATTTAAAGTTGAAATTTTCAAAGTGTGTATTTCTGTTGCTGCTATACCTACCAACATATAGGTAGGTATAGCAGCAACAGAAATACACACTTTGAAAATTTCAACTTTTATCTAATTCGGTTAAAAACATACAACCTGCTAACAGACAAATGGATGGATGGACAGCGGAGGCTCAGTAATAGGGTCCCCGTTATCATCCATTGGGTTCAGAACCCTAAAAACCTACTTAATCAAAGCTCTCTCACAACTTCCGAAATACTGATGAACAATTTGTAAAATAATTTGAGAACAATGGAAGCTCAAGGATAAATTAAATAGACCAGTGAAGCCCTGCAAACGACATTCAGACACAATGACGTCAATTTATTATTGGTGATGGATCAAAAGGGTGCTTTATCTGCAGATTACTGAGGAAAGTTTCTTGAGATTTAGGAGTTCATTCCAATTAGGTAAATGTTCTTTTGAGCTTTCACATCAGCAGCCCATTAGTGTCCACTGCTGGACAGAGCATGCTTCAAAGCTGGACAATCACCACGCTTGGAAGGTGGATTAGTGAACGCAGCTATTTATTTATTTAAATTAAAAAAATGAAGCTACTATTTCTGGTGATGTCCCTTAGAACCCGGGACCTCTGGATCTGAAATCGGTGGGTTGAACCACTAGACCACAGAGGCGGTTCATAATATACTTCAACTTCCTGACATATTGCTTTCAAGAAATCTTCTAGAGCAATACACAGATAAATTGCTCAGATTGGGGTCAAATCTCATTCGACTCCTCTTGAGTGCGTATTTAGTATAAAAAATAATAAATAAATGATAAATAAAAAACAAATAAAATATAACATTAAACTCATGTAATCGTCATGTTTATTTATTTTTATTTAATTGTATCGTTTTTTTTGTGTAAAATGTAAAATGTATGGATCTTGTGTCTGCAATAAATATATAATCATTATTAACTTTACACAGTGCCCAAACTAAGCAAAGCTTGTTTTATGGGAACTAGATTACGGATATAATATCTACTAACATACTTTTTTTTGTAAACACATTATCATACAAAACAACACCCATACACAGAACAAACATCAAAATACATCACGCAAATGTTTGTCCCGGGTGAGAATGGAACTCACAACCTGCAGCGCAGAAGGCAGAGCTACTACCAGCTGAGCCGTGAGGCTTGTTCTATAGGGTCTTAAAACCCCAATACCGTTAGGTATCTGATCACCTTACCCATTAAAATTAAAGGGAAATATTTATATTGAGCCCTAACAAGGGTCACCTCAAACAATATTGATTCAGGCCTTTATTGTGATGAAGATTAAGGGGTAGAGCAGTGTAGGAGGGGGTAGTGTGAGGGTAGTTCGCTGGGGCTCCTGTAATTGGAAATGTGTTGACATGATTAATGAAATGATAAGAAGGTCGGGTTAAATGGTTGGACAATGAACATATATAGTAATATTTATCATAAAATCATATTTTTTTATATATTTTTATTTAAGGAATTAATTTCATACAGCGCCATCTAGCCCCAAACTAAGCAAAGCTTGTTTAATGGGAAATATTCTCATAAATAGAATACAATATTCTGTATCATCGCTACTAATGATCGCTTCGAGGCAACCTTTGTATGGATCGACTTTTTTGTATTTTAAATAAATTCAAATGTTACAGAATATTAATTTCACACAGCGCCTTCTAGTCCCAAACCAAGCAAAGCTGTATGGGAACTAGATTCTTTGTATACATACTTTATTTTGTTAAAACATTCTTATCTTACAATACAACACCCAAACACGTAACAAACATCTAAATAAATCACACAAATTAGAACTAGATTACGGATAGAATACTGTTTTTTTTTTATTATATGTAAATACGTACATATCATACAAAACAAAACCCAAACACAGAACAAACATCTATATTAATTATACAAATGTTTGTCCTGGGTAGGAATCGAACCCACAATTTTCAGCGCAAAAGGTAAAGCTACAACAGGTACTTCACAGCTCAACAAACTGAGCTGCAAGGCTTGTTAATAAGAAGGCTCGCTTCATCGTCGACCTTTTTCTTGCCTAGGCAAGTCTTGAGATCAAAACCTTGAGGTCAAAATTTGCTACTTGTAATACGCTCGAAATTTGGACGATCCACGTTCTGAGTAGTGATGAGAGGTTAGTTCTGATCACTTCTCAGAACGTGGTTCTTATGGGGATCACCTACTAGAGGGTAGTCATAGGCACGTCCAATCTTATCCTCTGCAGTTATCTTCGCTTTGCAAGTAGCTAGTATTCAAGATTCCGCAACCGTTCTTCGACCGATAACCGATTCGCCATTGGACTGTTCGCCAACAGGACGGTTCATTTATTTCCGTTTCACTAGGAGAGCTTTTCGACTACAGGCCTTTACAGCTACACGAGAATAAGCCTATAGTATTTTAACTACAGACCTTTCCATCTAAGGAGTATTCGCCGCCAATCATATGATAAGCGATATTTAAAAAAATACACATTCTACAGCTTACTGTGTGGTTACTAAGAGATCAGAGTGACAGTTTGACAGCTGTCATTGAAAATGTAGATCTCGTTCATAGCTTTTATTTGAACTAAGAAGGGAGAGTATAGAACTAGTAATTTCAGAGATATGGCCGTTTGAAGTTTGATAGCTGTCATTGAAAATGTAAATCTCGTTCATAGTTTTCATTTTCTTTTAATATCTATTTAATTTTTCCTTTTATAGTAAATAATAATAGTGTGTAAATAAGCACTGAAAATCAGTGGTTCGTGTTGGTTGACTATGGTGTCGTAAAAATAAGTGTTTCTGCAAAATCAAACATAAAGTTCTGTTTAATTTTGCAGAGAATACATTAATTTTATTTTTAACTTACGGTGTGATAAAATAAGAAATTAAGCCAGCTCTGATATTTTAGTAACCACACAGTGAGCTGTAGAATGTGTATTTTTTAAAATATCGCTTATCAAAGGATTGTCGGCGAATACTCCGTAGATGGAAAGGTCTGTAGTTAAAAGAGTTATAGGTTGATTGACGTGTAGCTGTGAAGGCCTGTTGTCGAAAAGCTCTGCTGGTGAAACGGAAATAAATGAATCGTCCTGTCGGCGAACAGTCCAATGGCGAATCAGTCATAGGAGAAAGGTTGCGGAATCAGTATTCAATACTTGACAGGTTGCAAGCCAATCGCCGCTTGGTGGAATACCAGCCATAAATTAATAAACATAAATGATATAAAATCCTATCTCCAACTCGAACGGCCACAAAATTAGGAATCGTCTAACAAAATTAAGACGCAGATAACATAAACAAATTAAGAGGCCAATTCTTTGAACAATCTAACCCAAATCAGTGTCAATTAGCTCAAACAAATAAAATGTCAAACGAAATTAAGTAAAACGAAACGTCAAACAAAATTCACGAAACTATTAATTCTAATTCTGCGTTCGAGACGCCTAGCGCCTGGGCTATTAAGACATTTTATCTTTAGAAATGGTTGATGCAATGCAAAGGCTCGTTCACAGTATTGGAAATACATTTTTAATCCTGCATTTTTGAGGTAAGATAGCCAGTTCATCAGATTGTTGAGGATTCCGGGTGAAGTGCGCCTCCACCTTCGGTCTTATCTCAACTTGTAATCAGGGATATGCAAGTACTTGCCCATCGTGCACTATAAAAAAAAACCATTTGAACTGATAATGTGACTTTACAATATTAAATTAATTCATACATAATTTTTTAACTGTTTTTTTTTTTTAATATAAAACTATTTCTATTTCTAACAGGCCTCATAGCTCAGTTGGCAGTAACTCTGCCTTCTGCGCTGTAGGTTGTGGGTTCGGTTCCCACCCAGGACAAACATTTGTGTGATGAATATCGATGTTTGTCCTGTGTTTGGATGTTGTATAGTATGTATGATAAGTAGGTATTTAAAAAAGTATACAAGTATTCTATCCGTAATCTTGTTCCCATATGGCGCTGTGTGAAATTAATGCCCTGTAATATTTATTTATTATGCGAACATATACCTATAGATATTGTAGGTGTGCAACTTAGGATAATAGCTATGTAGGTAGGTACATAATTTATCTAGGCGTTGCATTGGGTCAGACAAGAAAAATTTTGCTTCACGCCAGTATTTCAAACTGTAGTTATAATTAAACATTTCTGTTTATGATTAAATTTTCATTTTTGACTGAGACAGAAAACAATCTATAAAATAATAAGTATAAGATAGTCGAAATAATTTGTGCTGATTTAATTTGTGATGGTACCATGTGTGTTGTTTTAAGTTGTTGTTGAGTTCCTGGGAACAGCCTCGTGAGAGTTAAGTTCCATAGGAGACTTTGCGTGTCGCGCGAAGAGTGACAGTTTGGATTTAGACCTTGGATCCGTGTGGATCCAAGCTGGTGACTTCCGGGTGTTTCAAAAGACTTACGGGACCTTTGATTGAGGCGAATCTTATATGGGCCAGCGAAATAGCATAGCTAGGGCAATGCCAGGGTCTTAGACAAGCTTTCGTCTGGTACTGGTCTCAACTGTTCCACAGTTGAGTTACCTAATGTCCGCTTGTAACGTCCTTATGTAGCACAGTGCTTCCCTTGTATATATGTTCAATTATAATATTTTTTAATAAATTATAGTTGGGGTTATAATACTTAGTAACTTACTATACTAATATAATTTGATAATATACAATGCTTCTTATTAAAATGTAAATTCTACAATACAAGAGTTCATAGGGACTGCCGACAAAAGTAAAATAAATACATTTTTTAATAATCGTGTCTTTTTTATTTTCTTAACTAATAACTAGCAATAAGTGTGAATTAAATTTATCAACATTAGTGTAGTTTTTATAAATATTGGCACTCCGAGTAATAATTCTATACATTGAAGTACGAAGATAATTTTAAAAATCTGCTACAAAAATATAAGCAAACAAATAAAAATATGTTTTACCACGCCGGCCGCCAGTCTGGCGCAACACGTCACATTAGCATGTCGGTGACACGAACCCGTGAGCTTTGTCTCGACCAAATCGTGCAACGCGCTAAAAAATGCTAAATATACTTCTCCGAGGCCAAAAGGGCCCAAAGTTTTATCATGGCGTATTAATATAAGCTTTTCGTAACAATGAAATTTCCACTACGACCTGGGGTAATAAACCAGTATAAGTGTAAACCGGGTATATTTTGGTAATGCAATACACATTTTTTTGTATTTCAAGTGATTGCACTTGGTCTCAACATTTACAAATGTTATTATGACACGAAAATTCAGCGCTATAGCTGAGAAATATGAAACAAAAATTCAGCGCTATAGCTGAGAAATATGACACAAAATTTCAGCGCTATAGCTAATAAATATGACACAAAAATTCAGCGCTATAGCTGAGAGATATGACACAAAAATTCAGCGCTATAGCTGAGAGATGTGACACAAAAATTCGGAATCTACGTCGGTACTCCCGCAGCTCAGTTGGTTAGAGCGTTTCCGGCTTTAGGAAAAGGCGCGGGTTCGAATACCGTCGTGGGTTGTGAATTTTTGTGTCATAATAACATTTGTAAACCCAATACACCTCCTTTACGATCAAGGGACAAGACCACGCTGCTGCAAACTGGCCACGTATCAGCGTACGACCAGTCTATGTGAGTTCTGCGTTACGCTGTTGATATTTTTAGAATATGTGATAGTTTTGTACTCGAAACTCGCATAGACGAGAGTAATAGAGCCCGCTCACCGAGACGATGCTATCTGTATTCTTGAAGGCAAAGGAATCGGAAGACAACGGGAAACTGACAGTGAGTACACTATTGTATAAGATATTCAGTAGATTTTCCTAAAGTTTAACCGCCTCTGTGGTCTAGTGGTTCAACCCACCGATTTCAGATCCAGAGGTCCCGGGTTCGATCCCCAGGGGAGTACAATATATTGTGCTTGGTTTGGTTGGTGGTAGGACTTTGTTTAGTACGCCTGTCTAGCTACCACCATCTAACCTAATTCTGTCGCCATAATAACAATTCTAAAATTGTTGTGTTCCGGCATTCAGAGGTAAGATAGCCAGTTCCTCAGTTTGTTGAGGATTCCGGGTGAAGTGCGCCTCCACCTTCGGCCTTATCTTAACTTGTTACCAGGTGAGATGAAGGCCGAGTGCTTCCCCGTCACACAATAAAAGAAAAGTTTGAACCGCCTCTGTGGTCAAGTGAAAGTCAAGTATTTTTATTAATTTCGATTTTTCAGGATCATTTTGAAATGTCAAATCTACCGCCTGTTCGAAATCACGGCCAGCACACAATTCAATTCAATTCAATTCAATTCTTTATTCCAATTACAAAATACATTGTGTGTGGAGCTTAATTAATACCTAATTACACACGATTATTATATATTACGTTAAATGAACAAAACAAAACAGAACAACAACACAATACTACCTATCCAAAAGTAAAAACAAACATTATCTTTGCTAAAACACAGAGCATAGCATACCATACAGAGATTCATGGTTGTGAGTTGCCAGCTACGATAGAAAACCTACCAAAATCAAAACATTTCAAAAAAATTCAAAGCATAATCTAAATAAAATAAAGCAAATAAGTTAAGCAGGGCACAAGGATATGGTGTAGTGGTTCGCCCACCGGCGTCCGATCCAGAATTCCCGGTTTCGATCTTCAGGGAGTACAATAGTGTGCTGGGTTTTGGTTTTTGGTAGGATTTCGTTCGACTGGCTGGCTCACACCATCTTACCCGAGTCTGTTGCTATAACTCAATTTAAATGATTGTGTCCCGGAATTTGAAGTAAGATAGCCAGATCCTCAGACAGTTGAGGATTCCGGGTGAAATGTGTTTCCAAAGTGTGAAGTGTTTTTCGGCCTTATCATAACTTGAAACAAGGTGTGATGAAGGACATGTCCTTCTTCGACGTACATCATTAAAAAGTTTGCTTATCTTTACAAGTTATGGGTTAGTTCTTGACCTCTAGTTGTTTCTAGTCCTAGGCCAGAGCAAGGGTATGATGATGAACATCCAGTTGTACAGGCTCTTCCGCTCCCCTACGACACAGCAAACCGTTTGGCGATGGACTTCGGCAAGAGGGTGGTTGCTAGCATTGACCTTTACAAGTCCTATCACAAGAGTTGTGATCCTTCAGCTGTAACCGCTATCAAACGCCAGAGCGCCGATCCAGTTGACGCCGGGGATTCCGTTGACGCCAGGGGTTTTGTTGCCCGGGATAGACTAGGATAGACTAGGAGGTAAATACCATACATGTTCTGTAGATGGTTCGCAAAGAAAATAATCGTTCTTATAATTATAAATGTTTGTTCTGTGTTTGGGTGTTGTAATGCAGGATATATTAACAATATATATTTGTAATCTAGTTCCCATATTACGAGTTTTGCTTAGTTTGGGTCTAGATGGCGCTGTGTGAATTTAAAGTCATGTAATATTTATTATTGATTTCCTTTGCGACCAGAGCCCTGATTCTATCAAACCAATCGCATCACTATGGCAATGGTACCTATCGTCGCAGAATGACTATATAACCTATATAAAAAAACTATATTCTAGTGGCCATTTTGCAACGATTCCATTGTGATAGTGAAGCGATTGTTTTAGTAGAATCGGGGCCTTGAACGTGTGAGATCTACTAATCAATTACCGAAACAAACGACATTAAGGGTGGAAAAATCGTGTCACAATGTACTAAATATTCCTACAATTTTATCTAACTAGAAGCGACAGTTAATTTCGCTTGACATAAATAAAAGCGGAGGACGCTCTCGTAGGGAAAATAACAAACATATCTCTCAAAGTAAGAAAACAAACAACGTGTGTTAACATCTGTCGTGGCACGGGCGGTACAGACGCGAACAGATGGACCGACTTTCTGTTGAATTCATACTTCAATATCGTTGACTTTCTTAGTTTGAGTTTGACGTTCGTGTAAAAAAGGTGGTAATTTTGATTGTGGTAACACGTGACTGTTATTAACCGCCTCTGTGGTTTTGTGGTTCAACCCACCGATTTCAGATCCAGAGGTCCCAGGTTCGATCCCCATGGGAGCAATATTGTGCTTGGTTTGGTTGGTGGTAGGATTTTGTTTAAGTCCGCCTGGCTAGCTACCGTCATCTTACTTAATTCTGTCACCATAATAACAATTCTTAAAAAAATGTTGTGTTCCGGTAGTTAGAGGTAAGATAGCCAGTTTCTGAGCTTAGGATTCCGGGTAAAGTGCGCCTCCACCTTCGGCCTTATCTCAACTTGTTATCAGGTGAGATGAAGGCCAAGAGCTTCCCCGTCGTACAAAAAAATATTAAAAATGTAGGCCAGCGAATTAGTATTGCTATTCAGCGTGGTAATGCAGCCAGTGTGTTGTGAACGCTTACATCTATTACTGGTCTGGATCAGTTACCTAAAGACCGTTTGTAACGGTCCTTAGGTAACACGACAACTTTTTTGTAAATGGTTTTGTTGTACATAATATTGTTTCGAAAATGATAAATAAATTGTATTCTGTTTATAAGTCTGTAGAGTTAGTATTTTCTCATTTAATGATTATGTAAAAGAGTTACTAGATACTTGAATTTTTCCATTTTTATCCTTCCCTTTCTGCACTTTTAAGGAAGGTATGACCATTCATGCATATGCATGGTTAAGCCAAAAAAACAAAAACGTCCATTATCTGACTATTTCGGGTTGCAATATTTTATGTCTTCAAGAAACGTGGGCGCCTTCTGGGTTTCTTTTCTCCATCGTACAAATCATTTTGCTTACAAGACTTTAAGGCCTATAACATTATTTCAAAGAAAAATACAGCATCTTTGAGGATATATGTTATTATACTTACTTACTGCTTTCGCGCAGCGACCCGAATTGGATCTTGGCCTCTGACACCAGAGATCGCCAGGTTTCACGGTCCATGGCCGCTTCAGTCCAGTCACCGGCATCGTGTAGTTCCCGCAAGTCCTCTACCTCGTCACTCCAGTACCTTGGACGACCTACGGGCCTTCGGTCGCTACTACGTATGCTCGCCCGACTGCACGATCCTTACCCATTCAGACCTTGTGACCGAGCCATCGGAGCCTTGCGGATTTGGTTTCTCCTAAGATATTTGGCTCAGACACTAGATCCATAGAGCTTCCATCTGTTCTACGCTTGGGACTCAGAATTTTCCTGAAGATCTACCTTTCCGCTTTTGCTCTTGTTTTTGTGACTACGTCCATGCTTCGCATCTGCACGTCAGGATTGGTCTTATTACGATCTTATAGATACGAAGTTTGGTATTCCTGCTCAGCTCAGATACTAATACTTCATGAAGATCTGCCGTACACCTGAAGGCGTTTTGGATACGGAGTTGCATCTACTCCTCCCTTTGGTTGGTATCGGTGGCAATGCATCCAAGGTATTTAAACTTGTCTAAGACCCTTGTTCAAGCAACCCTTAACCAAAAGGTCTTGCCTAGGTACTCGGGTTTTATTATAAGACGGTAAATTAATTGTTATGTTGAGTGTTGAGAAACTTGTTTCTGAGAAAATTGTGAGCCGTCTCCAAGTTTCCATGCTGAAAAAAATAAAGTGCTTAGCTACCAAAGTAATTACATCAAAAATAAATGTCCTATTAAAGTTTTGTATTTATCTAACAAAAGCTCTCCTTTAAATGCCCACCTTTTTATACCTTTGTTTTGTAAATATTTTATTGTCTAGAATGAGCAGTAAAATTTCTTTAAATAACATGAATTATTTTCATTTTATTCAGACTACATCATTAAATAAAAATAAAAATATACCCACTATAAAATAAACATGATTAACATTACCAAACTATTTACAAAAAAAACAAGAGCTATTTATATTTTTAAGACTGAACAAGCAAGTATCTTACTTGATTTTAAGTGCATCTCTTGCCTATACCAATGCCTTACAACAAGAACATAGCCTATACGGCATTGCATTACGCCCGTAATTTCGGGTGAGCGAAGCGAACAAGATCTCCGAGTTATGTTGACTCGGATGAATATTTGTGACGGCATAATTCTCGAAAGGATCATCTGATTTTGAAAAAAATATCATGTGAAGAGATGACTTATTTAAATTTATTGTCTAGGGGGATTTTTGATAAGTGGGGTAGTTTTTGAGATATTGGGGTAATTAAAATAAATTCTATTTTTCACCCATTTGGAATAGTTTATGCGATCAATTCAAAATTTTGAACAAGCAGATAATATATTAATACTCATCAATCGGTCTCAGGATTTTTTTGAAACTACAGTAGTTTTAGAGAAAAAGGGGTGTAAGTAAAATAAGAAGATTTTTAGCTAAGGTGGTGACATTTGAAAGGAACGTTAAAAAAAAAAACTTTTTAATAGGGGTGGTTTTTGTAACAAAGGGGCACGTTATGAGGGTTAAACCCTTGAAATATCTTATAGGATATACGTATATAAATAAATGGGGGGAGGGTTGGCTTGATTTGACAATTGATTTCTTTTAAATTGCTGAAACCACCCCTGTATATACATTTATACTGCAGATTTCTAAATTAGTTTATTTTGTATATTATTAAGCGTGGATTATAAATGAACGGATTAAGGATGGTCATCAGGTCTTGCAAGATAAGAGAGGATATTCGGAATCTCATTAAGACTGGTCTATTTTTTTTTAAAAGTATCGTTCATCTGTTGGAATTAGGACTAAAATGATAGTGCTGAAATTTGGCGCAAGTATTGCGCGGGATTAGCTGTATGATAATTGTAAAATAGATATGATATGGCCAATTTGATTATGTAAAATAACTTCTGTACATTAGCTCACCTTCATTTTTTTTTATCGTATAGCGGGTAGCGGGTTTCAGGCTATGATAAGGTAGAAGCACACTTCACCCGGAAATCTCAACAGTCTGAGGAACTGTTAACTCAAATTGCCGGAACACAACGATGAAGAATTGTCATGGCGACAAACTCAGGCAAGATGGTGGTCACACGGACATAAATAAAGTATATTTAACTCTATTGGGGTTTGAACCCGGGACCTCTGCTAATGAAATTAATGGTATGTACATATGAAAGCTACTATCTCACTAATATTATTAATGCGAAAGGTTGTGTGACTGTTTGTGACAACTAATCTCCGTAACTACTGAACCGATTTAGATGAAATTTGGTATAGATAGTTTACGTTCTACAATAGCACATAGGCTAATTTTTGAAAATCATCCCTTAAGGGGGTTATACAGTGTATTAAATTTTCTATGGAAAAAAAAAATCCTTGGTTGGATGCACTCAAAACTCGGCTTAAATAAACTGTGAAATAAATAACGAGAACATTTTTTTTTTTACAAAAGGCTGAATCAAATAAAGTTCTGAAATTTATATGGGAAAAATATTTCTTGGTTCGATTCACTTAAAAGTCGATTTATTGAATAAACAATAAAGCAAACGATGAGATATGCATGTATGTATTATAGCTTGACAATACAAAAAATAACCACACGCAGACAGATATATATTAATTATATCCATATTGTTCTACATTTGACACATACATTTACACGCGGGCGAAGCCGTGGGACGCAAGTAGTAATTAATATAAAACAAACTCTAATGTTTTAAGAGGTTTATTTGGAACAGTGGACAGTAACTGTATTATAAATGATGATGATGATGGAACACTATTATGTAGGCGACTGTACAGAATTCTCGAAATTCAATACGTCAGTGTTGATTGCAGTTAATTATAAATCCGTCCCCTCCCATTGTCCATCCTATTTTTACATCTTCCAACTTCTTATTCACTTTAAGACTTCTGTCGTCGCCTTAAGGCTTAGAATGGCATAGCGTTTGCATGTTTCAAGTTATTTAACGTATACTCATCCTAAATCAAATCCAAATCAGCGTTTAAAAGCTTTGAGGGTATTACTTCCGCTAATAAAATGCTTTACCTTCCCTCTAACAAATGAACTGAGTTTCTGAACAATTTGGGACCATCCCTTTTACGTCAAATTTGTTTATAATCGGAAACCCGATGCGACTTCAGGCATCATACCTCAATTGGTATAACTTTCCCTTCTGGGCTTTAGTTGTGGGTTCAATCCCCATCCTGGACATACATTTTTTGTTATTGTGTTTGGGGTTATTATTATGTACCATTTTTATTTTTTTTATTGGAGATAACCAAGCGTTTGGCCACTAGCCCCTTTAGCACGGGGAGGGGATAAAAATGTAGTCCTCGGTTTTTATCCACCTACGGGAGACAAAATTATTTCGAAGGTGGATAAAAACAGAAGACAAACATTTTATCCCCTCCCCGTGCTGAGGGGGCAGCTTACTTGAAAAACAAGTAAAACTGTGGCCTAAAATAAAGCACGCTGTCTAAATGGAACCTGTTATTATAATTGGGCAAGAAGTTCCATTCCTTACCAGTATTAATTAATAAATTACTAAGCATTTGATAAATACGATAAAAGTACAGAACCGATAACCACTGGAAGCAAAGGTTCTCGCATGGCGACTACGATTAAACGCGAAACGGAGCGTGTGAAGACCTCATGGACCGACGAAATTGTGGCTGTTGAGGGGAATCGATGGATGGAGGTGACTCAGGATCGCTATTTGTGGGGTCGATTGAGCGAGGCCTATGTTCAGCAGTGATGATGATAATATGATAAATATTCAACGAATATCACACAGTGCCATCGAGGCTCAAACTCAATTGGTAGTAACTCTGGTTCGATTCCCACCCAGGACATATAAATGTTTGTTCTGTGTTTGGGTGTTGTATCGTACAGTGCGTATGTAGTTACATAAAGTATTTAGGTATTATATTCGCAATCTAGTTCCCATATTACAAGCTATGCTTAGTTTGGGGTTAGATGGCGCTGTGTTAAATTAATGTCTTATACTATTTATTTATTTAACTTACAAAAAAATGGCATATTGATATTGAATTCAACATCCTGTAATAGACTTTTTTTTTTTATTGTACGACGGGGAAGCGCTTGGCCTTCATAGCCATGCTCTCACCTGGTAACAAGTTAAGATAAGGCCAAAGGTGGAGGCGCTCTTCACCCGGAATCCTCAACAAACTGAGGAACTGGCTATCTAACCTCTGAATGCCGGAGCACAACAATTTTAGAATTGTCATTTTGGCGACAGAATTAGGTAAGATGGTGGTAGTTAGCCAGGTGGACTTCAACAAAGTCCCCCTGGGGATCGAACCCGGGACCTCTGGATCTGAAATCGGTGGGTTGAACCACTATACCACAGAGGCGGTTAACAACGGCGTTAAACTTTTTCAGGCTGCAGTGAAATTGGTAAGCACAAAATCCAAAGCAGTATATCATTTAAAAGATGATCGGAATTATTTAAATCGCGTGGTTCGTTCCAGCTGGTAACTTTGAAACAATCCGGTTAATTCCGGTATTGAAAGGGACAGTGGAATTGATGACTTGTTAAGTAAAAGCCGGAGGATTTCGTTTGAATATTCCAACGATGGATTGACATCTTGTTGTGATAGGGATTAACAATTTCAGACAAATTTTCAGGGAATTAAATCATAAATAATTTCTAATTTATGTAATCAAACCCTAAGAGTACCTATCTACAAGCTATGTTTAGTTTTAGACTAGATGCATTATGCAATGATATCTATTTGATATTTTATAATAACATTTACGAACATTAAGGTTTGTAAATTTTTATTGTTATTTCATATTATATACCAGCTTACATGTTAAACATGTAAATAATTATAAATATTACGTTAAATAAATAAATCTATAAAATATTACAGGAAAATAATTTTACATAGCACTATCTAGCTCAATACTACTAAACTATTGTACGACGAAGAATCGCTTGGCCTTCATGTCACCTGGTTACAAGTTAAGATAAGGCCGAAGGTGGAGGTGCACTTCACCCGGAATCCTCAGCAAACTGAAGAACTGGAAATCTTACTTCTAAATGCTGGAACACAACAATTTTAGAATTGTTGTAATAGCGGCAGAATTATGTAAGATGGTGGTAGCTAGCCAGGTGGACTTAAAGAATGTCTTACCACCAACCAAACCACGCACAATATTGTACCACCTCTAGGGATC
Organism: Venusia cambrica; assembly: GCA_951394065.1. NCBI lineage: Eukaryota > Metazoa > Arthropoda > Insecta > Lepidoptera > Geometridae > Venusia > Venusia cambrica. The sequence goes on along the minus strand of OX596045.1, from coordinate 11,488,214 downwards.
GAACCCAGGATCTCTGGATCTGAAATCGGTGGGTTGAACCACTTGACCACAGAGGCGGTCAAAATATAATTATATACATTCAGCTTATCTATATCAATTTATGGCTTAGAAAATAATAATACGCAGGTATGTATACTACCCATATTATGAGCTATGCTTAGTTTGGGGCTAGATGGCGCTGTGTAAAATTAATGTCCTGTAATATTTATTATTTATTTATTATGCTTATTGATGGCTTGAGTCACAATATCTCAAAATTAAACATAGTTATTCGATCATGTTGATATGGGAATGAAAACCCTTATAGTACTTTAGGGCTGCGAATTCAGCTATAAGCAAACTCAACATTATAGGATTTCAACTTCCTGTACCTGCAGGTTGCCGTTGACCTAGAATCATGAAATCTGGTAAGAAGTAATGTCTCACAAAAATCTGAAAACCGTAAACATGTAGCTTAATAGCAAAAAAAATTAGCAAATTTATTCTATTACATATTATCTATCACACACTTATTATTTGCGGTTGCTACGATTATCGTGTCTGGGCATCAAACGGCAAAGTTTAGTTTGTGCTTTGTTCAAAGAACAAAGTCTCTCCGAGGCACCTAGTTACATAGTAATCATAGAATTCTACATATAAAACACATTGGGGAAATCAATCGGACCGCTTATATACAATGGTATAGATTAAGCGATCCGATTTATTTCCCCATTGTATTAAAAGCATTCATTCATTGAAAATAACTGATTTAAATGATCAGAAATCATTTATTTACGAAAAAACAAACGGCTGGTAGCCACCTATCTTTTTTTAGTTTAAAATAGTGAAGAAATGATAAAATAAACTTCGTATTAACTTGAAAGTGAATTGGTTCATAAATTGCCCTGACTCATTAGAGCGGCGCGCCTCTGAAATTAGTGTGTTTGGATTTCTTTGATTTTAAACGGTCGTGGGAGTTGATTATTTTATTTTTTTAAAGGAAAAACAGATATCAAATAAAGTATTTATCTTCTGATTGTAATAAATATATATATATATATATATACAGGTAAGTTTTATCTCAGGGCTACTGAGGCTAAGTCTGAAACCCTGAGAGTTATCGAACAGTCATGTTAGATTCAAGTCAATAAAAAAAAAATAGTTCATTAAAGAAAATCTATCTCATAAAGTTTTTATGGAAAAGTAATTTTTTGAAAAAATTACTCTTAAAATAAACACAGTATACAGCAGACGCTCTGTGTTTTCGATTTTAAAAATAATATTTGTTTTACCGTAAAAAATTAAAACATAGAAATTCGCGCGTAGTTCTGTCATCTTCATGACTTTTCGATAACTCTCACGGTTTCAGACTTGGCCTCAATGGTCCTGAAAAAAAACTCAACCGGACATTAATTTCACACAGCGCCATCTAGTCCCAAACTAAGCAATGCTTGTAATATGGGAACTATATTATGGATATAATACTTAAATACTTTATTTTTTGTAAATACTTATGGTACAATACAACATCCAAAAGCAGAATTAACTACAATATTCATCACACAAATGTTTTTCCCAGATAGGAATCAAACCCTAACCTACAGCGCAGAAGGCAGACCAACTGAGCTGCCAGGCTTGTTGTAGTAGTATGGAAATAGATTAAGGAGAATAGGTATATGGACACTTTTTTTTTTTGCAAATGCAAACTTATAATAATTAACCGCCCTAACACAAATCAAACATCTCTATTCACCACACAAATATTTGTTCTGGTTGGGAATCGCACCCACAACCTAACATCGCACAAGGCAGAGCTACTACAGAATCCACGCACAACACATAACACACTGCTAGTAGTAATATTTATAATGTAGTAAACCTTTTTTTGGCCTAACCTTATTTTTTAAGTTAATATAACTACATTTCATAAGAACGCTGTTGATTTACCGAAATAATTAAAATAAAACTTTCAACTGAGCTGTTACTGCAAGACACAAAAAAAAACAAAATAGAAAACAAAGGATTTTGAATCATCTGTCCGAATACGTCTTACCTAAATCTCCGCCAAAATGCACGACAGCAGCAGTTTGCATTAAATCACACGCTGTTTGTCAAGGTGTCAAATTTAGTTTCACAGATGTATAGCTAATTAGTATAGGCATGTATGCAACTATTTTCGCAGTGCATATTAAGGCCACAGAATAACTAATTGTACGGTAAGACATGCGATATCCTTTGTTTATGTATCTATGGTAAGGCCATGAACTCAAACTCGTCGTCTATTTTCACCATCAAAATAATTGCGCTGACTCAAAATGCAACTCCATTTTGTTTGAAGCTACAACGAAACTAACGTGCTCTTGTACTGTATTTATAGGACATTAAATCCAGACAAATGCGAGACATCCAACTTGTCTTGCAAGGGGGACTTTAAAAATGGCTTTATTTCAGTATGACTTTGAATTTATTTTTGGATTGCTCTGAGTTGTGGAATTCGTCATATTGGTATGCGATAAATACACGTTCAGGCTGTATACTTAGTTATCATCCATAGCTTGAAACCACTTTCATTCAGCCATTTTTTGAAATCTGGTAGTAAGGTCATGGGCTTCTCCTGCGTACAGTAAAATCCTATACAATAAATCTCAACCACGCAAAAGCGACTAAGCGGATTTGGTTGAAACTTGACACACAGATACTTGTTAGGTATATACTGAACACTTTTTGTCCCCGATAAATGTAAAGTTCCTGTGGGAATATCAAAAAACAAACTACAGGAGGTCCAACTTGACATTTGGTATAGATGTACCGTCACATGAATAGCACATGTCCAATGCTGGACAGAGTCTCCAAAGCTGAAGTTTGCCATTTTCACCACGTTTAGCAGGCGTATTCGTGATTGCAGTAAAGGGAAAAGTCAAAGTCAAATATTTTTCTTCATTAGATTTTTAGGATCATTTTGAAACGTCAAATCTACCGCCTGTTCGGAATCGCGACCAGCACACAGTAGGAAGGCAAGAAACTCGGGCTGGTAAATTTTTTGATGACTCATTCCACAGTTAGTTACAGAGTTTATAATAATTTTAAATAACAATGCAAGTATATGTAGGTGTAGCTAATACACAGAAGTAAACTGATGCCCTTCTTCCAGTGAGATTCCTTAGTCGGCTTTTACATCCATACATGTTGGAGGGGTTGGTTCTCAAGTCACGATCGCCACGGAAATGTGAATTAAGAAACATTATTCCTCGTTTAAAAATTAATCTTTCAATTCTCTCTGCAAATTCTAAAGTCGGTAGCTAACAAGACGGAATTTAAATAAATAAATATTACAGGGCATACATTTCACACAGCGCCATCTAGCCCCAAACTAAGCATAACTGGTTATATGGGAACTGGATACGGATAAAATACTTAAGTACTTTTTTTTCGTAAATCCATACATATCTACTATTCTGATACAACACCCAAACATCTATATTCATCACACAAATGCTTGCTCTGGGTGAGAATCAAACCCACAACCTACAGCGCAGAAGGCAGACTTACTACCAACTGAGCTATGAGGCTTGTCAAAATCAAGGCAAGCCTTACCACCTACCAAACTTACAACCGATTCATACAAAGCTATGACCTACAAAGTCCCATATCGCGTTATAAACACAATCGTACCAACAACCAGATAATCGAAACTGTGGTTATGGAAATAAAAAGTATACAGGAAACGAGGAAAAAGGAAATCCTAGTTTTCTTTTTTCCTCGGTCGAAATAGGGACGTAAACAAAGAGGATAATTACGGAATTCAGGTAGCACCATAGAAACGATATAAACTTCGAGATAAAGCGAATTAAATACGCTTAATAGGGTTCGGGGTTTCCGTCGCAACCAATTTTCCAAAATTTTAAGACTCCGTACACAAATGGGCGAACGGGACCCTATTACTAAGAATTTGCTGTCTGTGGTGATAAACAGCGGTTTGGCGTCAGAAAGTCCGGCACCAAACGGTTTTCTGTATTGGGAAAGCCAGTGCTTTCTGGGCTCGCTCCATCGTAGACCTCAGCCTTGCTCTAGAGCTAGACTAGTCTAGACGCTAGCTAGTATAAGTCTAGAAGTCAAAAGCCAACCTATGAATTATATATAAATAAATACAATAAGAAAAAGGTCTAAAAGGTCTGTAAGCCGGCCTCACAGCTCAGTTGAAAAAAGCTCTGCTTTCTGTGCTGAGGGATGTGGGTTCGATTCCCACACAGGGTCTTCGATTGAATGATGAGTATTGATGTTTGTTCTATGATTGGGTGTTATAAATAACGTATACCCATAAGAATTCACATTCATCTTAGGCATATATAACAAGCTTTGCTTAGTTGTGACTAGAAGGCGTTGTGTTAAAATGTCTAGTAGTATTTAATTATTTATTTACCATTACCGTTAAATTCATTTATTTACAATCATGTACCAAAACGCATTGCGCCAAATAGTTTGAGGGTTTTGTTATATTTTTAAGTCTTTGTTAACGTACTCACATATTATTATTACTGAACCCTATTTTTTTCTAATTTGTTTATTCAATGTGAATAAACGAATGATATATAATATAATAATAATTAAGCGCTCACTACTAACGACAGTAACACATTTTGTACACGGTTGGTCGCAGGCCACCGTTGGAAACCCTAGAGCTTCGATTACTTTGTTTGAATTTGGGAAGAGGCTAATGTAAAATGGTTTATGGTTATTTTTCTGAACTTTACGATGATTATGCAAAACGGGATATCCGTTTTTAGAAAATCGGCCGTTATCTATAGAAGTTATAATGACTACTAATGATCGATATATACAAAATATCGTATAGCTGACTGAATGACTAACTGACTGACGATCAACGAACAGCTCATGGAGACTTGAAATTTTCAGGATAACTTCCTTTTGTAGATGAGGGTGAATTTAGGGCGCTACCTAAAATTAGCAACTCGACGCAAATTTATTCTAGTTTTGAACTAACATACAATTATAATAAAGGTAACATTGCAGTCACTCAACCACGGCGCTTATGACCACCTGATGACAGAACTACGCGCGAATTTCTACGTTATTTTTTTACGATAAAACAAATATTACTTTCGAAAATCAAAAACGCAGAGTATCTGCTTTATGCTATGTTTATTTACTGGAAAACGTTTCATGGCCTAATTGGGCGTATTTATGCAGGGCGATATTTTTTGGTACAAATTAGAGTCAATACTGCTATTTTTTATAGGTAAAGAATAATAAACCAGCCTCATAGCTCAGTTGGTAGTAACTCTGCCTACTGCGCTGTAGGTTGTGGGTTCGATTCCCACCCAGGACAAACATTTGTGTGATGAATATTGATGTTCATTCTGTGTTTGGGTGTTGTATTAAAATGAAATTGCTTAAATGTCTGATTTGAAAAAAATGACATCAGTGACTTACTGAATTCATTTAGATAATCCCAGATCGTAGCTTAGTAGATATATATATATATATATATATATATGTATTTAATAATAATAATATTTTAATTCGTTTAATAACTACCTACATTTACAATAAAAAGTGATCAAAGCTAAGATAAATATTAAATTAGAATTAAGACTATATATACGTTGGTGGAATACAATTTTAAAACTATGTGGTGCATTGGGTATCGGACAATAATATTCTGTTTCCCGGCACCCAACTCCCTCTTTCAGACTACAGGGATAATATAAAGATATTTTAAAGGGGACCTCGCGTGTCATTTGATGAATGTGTGTGTGTGTGTGCCAATGGTAGTGAGTGCTTATGGAAGGTTTACCTGAGGACATCAGTCTCGTAAGAGTCTGAGCCACAGGAGACCTCACGTGGCAGAATGAGAGCGTGGTCATGTATTGTAAGTAATTTAAAATATTTTGAAAGATCACCTCTGGGGTCTCATAATACCTTCTGTTTCTTCATAAGTTGCTTGAAGCCACGTAGTGACTTTTATTTTGCATTCATGTCTGGATAAGCTAAAGATTTTTATTGATTTAATTATTTTATTGTACAGGAATAAAGAGAGGAATTGAAATTGATGGTGCATGAATTCTGTTCTCTATTTTTGTGATGTAAGAAGCCTAATCGGCTGAGGCATAGCAGGAATCATGACGTGGGTTTTTATATATGTTACTAATTAGTATTGTATTCTTGATTCTAGACTGTAGTGAAACATGATAACATTATTTACCACCTTTATATCATGTTTGGAGCAATCAGGGTTTATTAATTTGAATCGCAAATTAATAATAATAATAATATTTTATTTCAGGCAACAACAGACAAGTAAAAGATCTTATTTAACTTAGTCTACGGCCCACCCATACCTTTAAACTAGAATACATATAATATAAAAACTTAATTACTAGATACACGATTCGAAGCGGCGACGTGTGACGCAATCTCGGTGTCTCATGAACCATAGGAATTTGACACCCTTCGGCCAAAGCCCTTCGCTCATGAAGGTCAGATGTTTTGTCGGAAATTGCACCATGAATGAGTTGAAACTCACATTTTGGTTAGAATCCAACTTGTCGACCCTCAGTTCGAACCCGGTCTTCACTCGTAGGTACTCTTCCACTTCCACGGTCTTCACGTTATAATGAACGCGAGTCTCATAGAGCTGAGTTGTAGGTACCTCCGCTCGAAAACTGCAAGCTTCTAGTGCAGTGCCGCACTGGTTCCGGCCGATGGGCTTCCGGCGCTTACGCACCACCTCCGTGAAGCCCTCCGCATTACAAGGCTCCGTCCTCAGCGCCGGCTCAGGCACAGCACTGCGACCAGGCTCGCAGGACCGCTTATTCCCCTTCTTCTTAATGCAGGCCGCAGGCTGGTGTCGAGCAATTGGTGCGGGACAGGTTGTGACTGCAACGGTGGCGTACGCGCGCGGCGGGGAAGGCGCGGGCGCACATGTCGGCCCCTGGCGCGGGGTGGCGGGGGGCGGGGCAGGGGAGTGCGGTGCAGGGGCCACCGGTAACGCATCAAATGTTGCTGACTGGAAAGACGACACCGACACGTTGTGCGCTCCTCGACGCGTGTTAATATTGGAAGTAGCCTCAGGTGACCTAATTACCGAGGCGGCGGCACGAAGTGATGCTACTTCGGAATGTAGCTCACCGATGGTGATTTGGGACTCCTCCAACTTTAATTTTACTTCAACCAGACCTGCCTTCAGAGTCTGGTCACGTCGACGTGATCGAATGTCACTGGAAGCAGTTTGTGAAGCTGCCTAGCGACAAAATCCGGCACGTCGTCTGGATCTGTCTCCTTGAACAAGGTGATAATGTCCTGGAGACTCTTCTCACCTCCATCCCTATGCCGGGAAAGCATCTGGGCCATCTTGCCGAGCGCCTGGAAAAGTAGCGCCTTGCCACTGTAAACGTCCTCTTCCTGAAAATTGGATTTGCAGATCTACAAAATACTGATTTCGTCCATGGTGTCTATAGCGTTCTGGATGAACGCCAGTAGCTCATTAGCGATGAGCGGTTTGGATGTCATCGCGGTTGCGTTGCAGTGGCGTGAGCCACGCGTCACATGAATTATATGTAATTCAAGACTGCGCAGCAGCGATACACAGGCCCTACTCTAATTCACCGAAGTACGAAATTTCGGGTTAAGTTGCGTGCCATTGGTACTCTAATCAAAGGAAGCCCGAAATTTCGGCGCGATGTTCGCAATTTGACAGCTTGAGCGTTGCGTACCCTACTCTAATACACAAAATGTACGACCGAACTTTTGGATTTGACAGACTTTGTGTCGTAAGTTTTTGTCAATTCGTACGATAGCATATAAGCTGCTTTTTCATTTTCGCAAGCTTTTTTTTAACTTATCAGGTCGGTTCTGCATATTAATTTCAGATAATATAACATTCTATGATAGACTAATTCAAGTAAGTGGTGATACGTGATGTTCACACATAACCTTATAAAAAGTTTGATAGTTTATTACCTTCATGCTAGCTATTGTAGGAAAACTGTGTTTTCCTGCATGATTTTGTACTTTTATCTACATGTTTTTTATACTTTCTACATTAAAACATGTACTTCTTTATCGTGTAGCTCTAATTTAGTTCTAAAACAGTACCTTTTTATGTTATTCCTTCACAATTCGTACATTAATATTTTCATTTTTATCCCTTGTTTTGCTTTCAAAAGTACATCTATAGATTCTCTGGATTTATCTTATTACGATAAGCTTATTATTGGTTCTTCAAATGTAATATTTAGCTGAAATCAATAGACCTTAGATTTTCGAAGATTGTTTATATTATTTTAGGTTGTCAATTATGGCAAATGTCATTTATCTTTTTTATGTCATAAAAAGCTCATAGACGTAAGTTTCCTTTATATTTTATATGCTATCTCTGTCTAACACGTACATTTTTATCTCAACTTGTATTAAAACCTTAGCAATTATCTTTGGCCATGTATAATATTTGAATTAATCAAATTTAGAATACTAGCGTACCACCAAAGTCTTCTTGCTAAAGCTGGTTGGCTGAGGAAGGAAAGTTGATATCTAGCATCCAAACGGAGCGGAGATAAGTTACATCTTAATAGATGTAACTTATCGCTCCCAATCGGAGAACTCTAAATTAAATACAAGACCATTCCCGGGTCAAGTGGCCCGGGAAAGTTGCTGGTCTTCAATATATTTGTCTGGCTGTTTTAAAAAGCTGCTGTACGGGATACTGAAGACCCTCTTACTGGCTGGACGTTGAAGACCCTCTTACTGGCTGGACGTTGAAGACCCTCTTACTGGCTGGACGTTGAAGACCCTCATACTGGTTGGATATTGAAGACCCTCTTACTGGTTGGACGTTGAAGTCTCTGATTGAACTTGTGGACTTTCTTTTCTTTAATATACTTTTATTATCTCACTCACTTTCTAGGTAGCCCCGCTTTTTAGAAAGGAGTCCCGTCTTTTCTTAAGTAGTACTGTACTTTTTTTTGACAATGACACTGACAGATCTGAGCAGCAATTCATAATTTTTGTTATATTATCTGTGGTTTCATTCGGTATCGCTCAAGACGGTTGTCTCTGGATCACCGCACCGGCAGATGCGGATCCGAATGTAAGCAAGAGTAGCTACACGTTACGTTTTGCGGTCGTACTTCGTTCGGTGCCGCAATTGCGGGTGTAAAGAATAAGAGTAGGTCCTCACGTCCGTATCCGATCGTGCATCGCACTGCTATGCTTCACTTTGTGTTTATAAAGTTGTTACAAGTTGAAACTAGATGTCGCCCGTAAATTCGACCTGCAGTGCGATTTCGTAACTCTGTCTCATTGAGACATCATTTAGCTACATCAATGGAACAGAAAAGTACTTCAATGAAAAATTTGCGATTACGTAAAACCGTTTCTACCGATTCGCCTGTGATCACATTGACTGAATGAATGACGAGTGATTGCCAACCCGACCAATTCACATATTACTTATTAGGGTGGTGACCGCGCGTAAACTCAATATCCTTTATTTGGTCGTATTATACGACTCTCGGTCTATAGGTTCTGTTATTGAAATCCAATTTTAATGTTTTTTTGAGGTTGTTTTTGCCGGGAAGCAAGTGCATCGTTTCTTTTTGTGAAAAGAAAGTTGGATAGATTAATTATTTTAGTTTCGACTGTTACAATTATAACAGCCAGAGCTGTATTCATTTGAAGTAAGTAAAGTAAATGTATGTGCAGTGATTTGAAAAGCTAGTGAGTGCATCTACATTGCTGAATGGAATTTAATTGGTCTTTTCATATCCAAATGGTACTAAACTAGGTTATATTTATCTATAGATATGGCACCCTTGCGACAACTGACGCACAGACAGTATGAAATGCTTGTGGAGTTTGCTGAAACGAACAGAGATGCTGCTCTAAACAGCGGGAGGTCAGGCGGCCCTCTGGGCCATCAGGAAGCCAACAAAGCCTGGCAAGTTCTGTCCAACAGGCTTAACTCCCTGGGCGAGGGATTAAATAAGCCGGTAGACAAATGAAGCGAGTAAGTAAAGCAGACGCTTAGAATCTTCTTACCTGCAAGGCATGTTATATTTCTAGTGTGCCAGTAGTGGTGGTAGTTTATCTGCCTGACTGTGTTACTGTGCACTATGTATGTATTACATTAACCTACGTACTAACAACATACTGTTTTTCTTTGTGCACTAAACTTGCTAACAAAATGTTATGTTTTCCCCACAAGTACTGGCATTTATTAAAGTGTCGGATAAAAGCCAAAGCTAATCACTAACTTAATTAATTTAAATGTTACTACCTATATTGCTCTGAGTGGTACTTATTCTTTGTATTTTTGTTGCAGATAAGTCATTCCAATGAAAGCAGCTAACTCATGAGCTTGAAAAACTGAGGGAAAAAAAGGACAGTATCATTTTGATTTTAAAATGTAACTAGCTTCTAGCTTCAATATTGTATTATAATTACATTGTAACCAGGATCATACAAAAGAACAGTAGGAACCAAGCCGTAAGTTTCTTGCCTGTTCTTCTAGGCTTTGGTTGCGTGGAACTGGCACCTCGATTCACCTAGTTTTAAGACGTTTCAAAGTGATCCTTGTAATTTTATTAAATAAATACCTTTAGACGTTGACTTTGACTTTATTAATCATACCTATTACCGCTACCTACTTGTAGTTAAGAATGAGGATCCATAACGTTTTTAGTTGAGAATGCAGATTTATAGAGCTAAGTAATCCTTAACATACAGTGCAAAAATTTTATGTCATAAAGAATAACATGGATATAGTTCTATTGAATTTGTTATAACTTTACTGATCCTCATTGCTTTTATCATAATCTTAATTAAAAGTAGTTTCATATTTATAGTATGTATTGTTAAACAACAAGTTCCTATTCTAGGTACCTACTTTGTCATAGGTAGGTAGTAGTAGTACATTTTGGTTTGGAAGGTAGGTGACTACTCACCGACTACCTAGGTATGTATGAGGTACCTACTTACTCAAATTATTTATTGCAACTTATGCGTGGCTACCTACCTAGTCAACTTCGTTTTTAAACCCTTTTTCTACATTTTTACAGCCTGTTTTAGTATGTTTATAATATTATAATATAATTTTCCTGCACTTAATGAGCACTTGGGTATGTAAATACACTTAGACTAAAGGAAAAACATCGGTTTTTGATCCGGAGCTCCTCAAATATTAAAAAAGGTTTCAAATAAATACAACCAAATTAAAATAATTTGTAGTAGAAAATAACATTTATTCATTGAAACAACGAAGCTCTACATTTTAGGTAACTGTGTGTACCTAGTGTCCATTCATCCATTTTGCATAAGGAATGTCTGGCTAGTAGGTATAGCCATGGATTATCTGCAACCAAAATAAAAAGATTAAGTACCACTTAGAGCAATATAGGTTACCTACATTTAAAAATCAAAATTATACTGTCCTTTTTTCTGTCAGTTTTTCAAGCTCATGAGTTAGCTGGTTTCATTGGAATGACTATCTGCAACAAAAATAAAAATAATAAGTACCACTCAGAGCAGTATTTATGTAGTAGCCTACATTTAAAAATCAAAATTATACTGTCCTTTTTTTCTTCAGTTTCTCATGAGTTAGCTGCTTTCATTTGAATTGATTATCTGCAACAAAAATAAAAATATTAAGTACCATGCCCCCCACTCAGAGCAATATAGGTAGCCCAAACAAAACTGTTGTGGGCTGCTCCCCCAAATGATGCATCCAAATATTGAATATTAAGATGTGAGTCGCATATCTTCAACAAAAAAAAAGTGGTAAGTAGGTAATTTAAAGCAATAATAATATTAGTAGATATACCTAAATAAAGAAGGAAATTCCTACTTACAGCTAATACATTAAGGGAATGGTACCCTTTGCGGTTGTAAAAAGCCTCCTCATGCTCTGTTGGCCGAATTATGGAGACATCTATGCAGCCAATCACTCCGGGAATCCCATGTTTACTCATGAAACTGGAATAGAAGGTTAACTAAGTAAACGGGTTTGATAAAGGTAACTTGTTGGGTGCTAATAAACTCAATTCAGCTGGTACTCAACAAGACAGCATTTTAGATAAAAACAACATAGCATAGGTAAGTAGTTTGTAGATGACTTACTCTGACATAATTGCTTCCCTTCTTTGACGCTGGTTTGTAAATTTAATATATTTGAGTAAAGCTGTTGGCGAATTGAGGGCATTTGTCACCTCCTCTAAGCTGATGGACATGGCTGTCTGAGACAGGTTATGAAGGTAGGAGGCACCTACTCCTCGCTGGTAAGAACCTTGGCTGTAGAAAGTCAAGGCTGCAAGAACCTAAAAAAAATAGCCAAGTAATTAGATAATAGGTATCAACACAAATCTATGATTGATATGAATCAATGAGTAATAGGTAGCCTATTTTTTGGGTTATTATTATTCCCCAGAGATCCTTGTTCCTCTCTAAATAGGTACCTAGGCCTACTTATAACCTCTCAAAAAACTTTACTACTACAATAGATAACTTACTTTGAGGTCGTCTCGAATGGCTGTTGAGCGGGTTTTTTGGGGAAGAAGTGGCACAACTTCCTGGCAAAGAGTAGCAAACACCTCCTTAGTGAGCCGGAATTGTGCTACAAACTCTCTGTTCGGGAGCATTAGTGGGTCGCTGGCGTCTTGCATCAGTCTCCTAGAGCTGACCAACGCATTTTTCCGACGCTGCTCCTCCGCCAAATACAATAAATATTGACGCGACATCTCAAACTACAATGAAAAAATGATTATCGCGTGGCTTGTAAAATTGATTTGTATTGCAATTCCAAGTAGTATATAGGTAATATAATGTGAATAGAAATGATAAGGTAAATGGTAGGTACATACATTTTTATCTAATTCTGAACTAAGCCACGAAAACACATGAAAATACTTATATTTTGTTGGACAGATACAACACCCAAGCTGTTTCTTATTTTGAATAGATGTAAGTAAACGATAGCTGTCAGTGCTCTGTGGTTTCATTCAAACCGAGCATCGGTAATCGCAAAATTAACGAATCGATAGATATGTTTCTTTCAAATGTGGTTTCTCCCTCAATGATGCTTTGATAGAGGGAGAAGGTGGTTACGTAATCGCAAAACTGTCATTTTCTTGGATTTAATTATGAAATCCATTGAGACACATTTCAATTAGAGTTACGAAATCGCACTGCTGCGCTAGATCGCGCTGACGATAAATCTATGGCCATGGTATATAACCTGTTTCATTTTTTGTAATAGTTGGTAAGAAGATTACAAGACTAAAAACACGCACAAATTTACTACCTACCTATTTTGTATGTTTTGTACGTACCTATTAAGCAAGCGAGCAGTTGAGAATAAAGCATTTTTACATACCTTTGATCACTTTTATGGTGAAGAACAGCGAGCACTTTCATCACATCACTGTGGAGTCATCTGAACGGGTACACTCGCGAAAACTACACGTACAGTCCTCGAAAAAGCCGTTCTTACGATTGCATCAAGAACAATTGCACATTTGTCACTTTTTACGTGGTTTTGGTCACTTTCAAGGTTACGAAATTTTTCACTTTTTTCACTCAAAATTTCACTTGCTATACCTTTTTAGAAGCGCCGGAGCACGTAAATCACGTTAGTTTGCACAGATTGTCGAAATATAGTCCGAGTAATCGGTAAAATGAACACAAAATTTCGCGCTCGAACAAACTTTCATCACGTCATTTTACGTTTTATTTAGCGACTACACTCGCGAAAACTACACGTATCGTCTTTAAATCTATTAAACTTTATTCAGCACGAAGAAACACGACACTTTTCACATTTTAAACACATTTTTGTTTGTTTTGAAGCCGCCGGCTATCTTTGACGTGTCGTGACTTGTCGAGTGTCAAAGGTAACTGTGTCAAAGAATATTAAGGACAGATGAACCAATTTTAGTGAGAACTTGGAGTCATCTCGTGAAAGTAGGTTATTAGATGGAACATACACATCGATAAATTACATAGGCACCTACAGTTACAAAAAGACGATAAATGCGATATTGGACGGACAAAAGTACATTATAGGAACGATTATTTTGTATTTTAGATAACAGATTAAATTCTTATTGATTTGAAAAATTAAACCTTCTAGTAATGGATTGTCTCATTAGCAGCCCAGGCTTTTCGATGATTTTCCTCTGTGAGTGAAAGCGCTTTTCGTTCTTTGTGATTGTGACCTTCTGCTATGTTGCCTCATCTGTCTAGACCTGCAGTGCGATTTCGTAACTCGAATTGAAATGTGTCTCAATGGATTTCATAATTAAATCCAAGAAAATGACAGTTTTGCGATTACGTAACCACCTTCTCCCTCTATCAAAGCATCATTGAGGGAGAAACCACATTTGAAAGAAACATATCTATCGATTCGTTAATTTTGCGATTACCGATGCTCGGTTTGAATGAAACCACAGAGTACTGACAGCTATCGTTTACTTACATCTATTCAAAATAAGAAACAGCTTGGGTGTTGTATCTGTCCAACAAAATATAAGTATTTTCATGTGTTTTCGTGGCTTAGTTCAGAATTAGATAAAAATGTATGTACCTACCATTTACCTTATCATTTCTATTCACATTATATTACCTATATACTACTTGGAATTGCAATACAAATCAATTTTACAAGCCACGCGATAATCATTTTTTCATTGTAGTTTGAGATGTCGCGTCAATATTTATTGTATTTGGCGGAGGAGCAGCGTCGGAAAAATGCGTTGGTCAGCTCTAGGAGACTGATGCGAGACGCCAGCGACCCACTAATGCTCCCGAACAGAGAGTTTGTAGCACAATTCCGGCTCACTAAGGAGGTGTTTGCTACTCTTTGCCAGGAAGTTGTGCCACTTCTTCCCCAAAAAACCCGCTCAACAGCCATTCGAGACGACCTCAAAGTAAGTTATCTATTGTAGTAGTAAAGTTTTTTGAGAGGTTATAAGTAGGCCTAGGTACCTATTTAGAGAGGAACAAGGATCTCTGGGGAATAATAATAACCCAAAAAATAGGCTACCTATTACTCATTGATTCATATCAATCATAGATTTGTGTTGATACCTACCTATTATCTAATTACTTGGCTATTTTTTTTAGGTTGTTGCAGCCTTGACTTTCTACAGCCAAGGTTCTTACCAGCGAGGAGTAGGTGCCTCCTACCTTCATAACCTGTCTCAGACAGCCATGTCCATCAGCTTAGAGGAGGTGACAAATGCCCTCAATTCGCCAACAGCTTTACTCAAATATATTAAATTTACAAACCAGCGTCAAAGAAGGGAAGCAATTATGTCAGAGTAAGTCATCTACAAACTACTTACCTATGCTATGTTGTTTTTATCTAAAATGCTGTCTTGTTGAGTACCAGCTGAATTGAGTTTATTAGCACTCAACAAGTTACCTTTATCAAACCCGTTTACTTAGTTAACCTTCTATTCCAGTTTCATGAGTAAACATGGGATGCCCGGAGTGATTGGCTGCATAGATGTCTCCATAATTCGGCCAACAGAGCATGAGGAGGCTTTTTACAACCGCAAAGGGTACCATTCCCTTAATGTATTAGCTGTAAGTAGGAATTTCCTTCTTTATTTAGGTATATCTACTAATATTATTATTGCCTTAAATTACCTACTTACCACATTTTTTTTTGTTGAAGATATGCGACACATCTTAATATTCAATATTTGGATGCATCATTTGGGGGAGCAGCCCACAACAGTTTTGTTTGGGCTACCTATATTGCTCTGAGTGGGGGGCATGGTACTTAATCTTTTTATTTTTGTTGCAGATAATCAATTCAAATGAAAGCAGCTAACTCATGAGAAACTGAAGAAAAAAAGGACAGTATAATTTTGATTTTTAAATGTAGGTTACTACATAAATACTGCTCTGAGTGGTACTTATTCTTTTTATTTTTGTTGCAGATAATCCATGGCTATACTAGCCAGACATTCCTTATGCAAAATGGATGAATGGTACACACAGACTAGGTACACACAGTTACCTAAAATGTAGAGCTTCGTTGTTTCAATGAATAAATGTTATTTCCTACTACAAATTATTTTAATTTGGTTGTATTTATTTGAAACCTTTTTTAATATTTGAGGAGCTCCGGAACAAAAACTGATGTTTTTCCGTTAGTCTAAGTGTATTTACATACCCAAGTGCTCATTAAGTGCAGGAAAATTATATTATAAATATACTAAAACAGGCTGTAAAAATTTAGAAAAAGGATTTAAAAACGAAGTTGACTAGGTAGGTAGCCATGCATAAGTGGCAATAAGTAATTTGAGTAAGTAGGTACCTCATACGTACCTAGGTAGTCGGTGAGTAGTCACCTACCTTCCAAACCAAAATGTACTACTACTACCCACCTACGACAAAGTAGGTACCTAGAATAGGAACTTGTTGTTTAACAATACATACTATAAATATGAAACTACTTTTAATTAAGATTATGATAAAAGCAATGAGGATCAGTAAAGTTATAACAAATTCAATAGAACTATATCCATGTTATTCTTTATGACATAAAATTTTTGCACTGTATGTTAAGGATTTCTTAGCTCTATAAATCTGCATTCTCAACTAAAAACGTTACGGATCCTCATTCTTAACTACAAGTAGGTAGCATATGATTAATAAAGTCAAAGTCAACGTCTAAAGGTATTTATTTAATAAAATTACAAGGATCACTTTTAAACGTCTTAAAACTAGGTGAATCGAGGTGCCAGTTCCACGCAACCAAAGCCTAGAAGAACAGGCAAGAAACTTACGGCTTGGTTCCTACTGTTCTTTTGTATGATCCTGGTTACAATGTAATTATAATACAATATTGAAGCTAGAAGCTAGTTACATTTTAAAATCAAAATGATACTGTCCTTTTTTTCCCTCAGTTTTTCAAGCTCATGAGTTAGCTGCTTTCATTGGAATGACTTATCTGCAACAAAAATACAAAGAATAAGTACCACTCAGAGCAATATAGGTAGTAACATTTAAATTAATTAAGTTAGTGATTAGCTTTGGCTTTTATCCGACACTTTAATAAATGCCAGTACTTGTGGGGAAAACATAACATTTTGTTAGCAAGTTTAGTGCACAAAGAAAAACAGTATGTTGTTAGTAAGTAGGTTAATGTAATACATACATAGTGCACAGTAACACAGTCAGGCAGATAAACGACCACCACTACTGGCACACTAGAAATATAACATGCCTTGCAGGTAAGAAGATTCTAAGCGTCTGCTTTACTTACTCGCTTCATTTGTCTACCGGCTTATTTAATCCCTCGCCCAGGGAGTTAAGCCTGTTGGACAGAACTTGCCAGGCTTTGTTGGCTTCCTGATGGCCCAGAGGGCCGCCTGACCTCCCGCTGTTTAGAGCAGCATCTCTGTTCGTTTCAGCAAACTCCACAAGCATTTCATACTGTCTGTGCGTCAGTTGTCGCAAGGGTGCCATATCTATAGATAAATATAACCTAGTTTAGTACCATTTGGATATGAAAAGACCAATTAAATTCCATTCAGCAATGTAGATGCACTCACTAGCTTTTCAAATCACTGCACATACATTTACTTTACTTACTTCAAATGAATACAGCTCTGGCTGTTATAATTGTAACAGTCGAAACTAAAATAATTAATCTATCCAACTTTCTTTTCACAAAAAGAAACGATGCACTTGCTTCCCGGCAAAAACAACCTCAAAAAAACATTAAAATTGGATTTCAATAACAGAACCTATAGACCGAGAGTCGTATAATACGACCAAATAAAGGATATTGAGTTTACGCGCGGTCACCACCCTAATAAGTAATATGTGAATTGGTCGGGTTGGCAATCACTCGTCATTCATTCAGTCAATGTGATCACAGGCGAATCGGTAGAAACGGTTTTACGTAATCGCAAATTTTTCATTGAAGTACTTTTCTGTTCCATTGATGTAGCTAAATGATGTCTCAATGAGACAGAGTTACGAAATCGCACTGCTGAGGTCATTGTCGCGAGTTAAGAAACAGCTGATTTTAGGGTAGTCTCAACTCAAAAAACCAGCTGTTGGTGTCAGACGTTAGATGTCCACGAGTCGGGTCGGATAACCCCGTTTCGGCATAGTACACATATTCTGAATCAGGTTGTATATAAATATATATATATATATAGTTAATATAAATGCTTCAGTACTAAAGAAGATATGATCGCTGAAGCATTGCATCATCATCATCATCATGTATCATCGACTCCTAGAAAGATATCACGGGATGACAGAAATTAAGTTACGGGCATTTTACTAATTTATTTATAAGATCTACATAAAACTAGTAAAATGCCAATATAATAAAAATATAATATTGTAAGAATAAGTTGATTTTATTTTTATTTAAGTTTGAAAGCCAAGCCTCAGCCAAATTTGACCACCATCTTGTAAATATGTGGGACTGTGTAGACTATGTACTCTGGACTTGGGAAAACAAGCGAGGGCAACGAGTTCCATTCCTAAACAATACTTACTGTATAGGTAGAGGCTAATCTACATGGTACATCTGAAAAAAATACTGAAAAACTTCGGAACAACTTATAGTAGTGACTTTTTTTTTTTTTTTTACACAGCGCCATCTAGCCCCAAACTAAGCATAGCTTGTAATATGGGAACTAGATTACGGATAGAATACTTAAATACTTTTTGTAAATATATACGTACTATATGATACAACACCCAAACACAGAACAAACATCTATATTCATCACACAAATGTTTGCTCTGGGTGGGAATCGAACCCACAGCGCAGAAGGCAGAGTTACTACCAACTGAGCTATGAGGCTTGTTAATTGACTTGCAGTACTTGTGCTATTAATAATAATAATTAAAATAATAATAACAACCCTTTATTTCAGACGAAGTCCATACCTAATATACAAATAAAATTAAGTTAAATTTAATCACAAATTACGAAAAATCTAAATGAACACAAAAACAATATAGAGAGTCAGAGAGAAAACGAAGAATACCAAAGAGTAAGAAATAAATAGTGTAAAAAAATGTTAGAAATAAATTAAGGTAATGGGCAAGAAGTCATGGATCATTAGAGGAAATTACACAAAGTGGCAGCAAGTCTTATATGACCGCCTCTGTGGTCTAGTGGCTTGCCCACCGGGATCAGATCCACAGCTCCCGGGTTCGATCTCCAGAGGGAATACAATATTGTGCTTGCTTTGGTTGGTGGTAGGACTCTGTTTAAGTCCGCCTACCCAGCTACCACCTAACATAATTCTGTCACCATAACAACAGTTCTAATATTGTTGTGATCCAGCATTAACAGGCTAGATAGCCAGTTCCTCAGATATTTGAGGATTCCGGGTGAAGTGCGCTTCCACGGTATTATCGTAATTTGAAATCCAGGTGAGTGACGGGGAAACGCTTGGCATAATCTCATCTGGTTTCAAGATATGATGCACTTCACCCGGAATCCTCAACGTATACAGGAACTAGCTATCTAACCTCTAAATGCCAAAACACAACGATTTAGCGCCAGACTCAGTAACAAAATACACTAACTATCACAGTTCGAAGATTTCATTCTAATTCATTTTTCTGAATAGTAAATGTATCGCCTATCAAGTTAAATACAAGTAAAACTAATTACTCCTGGCTTTAAAATTCTCTTTATAAGAGGATTTTGCTGGATTACTGTGAACCTAAGTCACTGGGTTCAAAGTTGAATGTTGCAAATACAATTAATGTTTACGTGCGCCACAAATCAAAAGGCAATCAAAGTGAATTTTATTCGTTCTATTTAGGATTTGTTTCCTTCAATAGAATGTTGAGAGCTCGTTACCTATTTACAGTGCTGACCGTGCGAATACTTTCAACCTTATTCCCTAAGCTATAGAGTAGAGAATAGGTTTTTTTTCGCGAGCTTTTGAGTACAATTCAACATCCTTTTGTTTAGAGTTCCGTGATTGCAAGTTTTGAAACGAATCAGTATTTAGTTCTGGGTTTATGTTGTTTATTTTATTGCTAGCTACTGCAAGTGGGCATGTGCTGAATGTAAATTTGGACGTGCCTCTGACTATACCCTAGTAGGTGTACAAGATCACGCTTAGTTATTGAGATGAATCTTCGATGGGGAAAGAGCGTTTTTTTTTGTACGCAGTTAAGGATTGAATTTAACGAGACCTCTTCTTTAAAAATACATTAATTACCGATTGACAAACCTATTCTATAAATGTTATAGAGCGTTTCCGGCTTCAGAAACGAATGCGGGTTCGAGTCCCGTCGTGGGATGTGAATTTTTGTGTCATTATAACATTTGTAAACGTTGTGACGAAGTGCAATCACTTAAAATAAAAAAAATGAAACCTTTTCTAATTTGTAAGTTAGTTAAACATATTTTCTATAAAAAAACGGGTATGAATTTTACTCATATTTATCTCGAAAATTTGGCAGATTTGCACGCCGTGTCCTATTTAGCAACTACCTTCACCTTGGCTTTGATAATAAGTCCATCTTCACACTAAGACGACACACAAAACAAAACACTAACAGTTTCAACACAAGTTGTCTGGATCACACCTATGTAAGAGTAGTAGAAGCCCCTAGTGAAAGGGCTCGTCCGGAGAATTACTACCACCATACTTATTTCAGCCGCCAAGCAGCATTGCTGTGTTTCGGTTTGAAGGGTATGGTTGCCAGTGAAATTATAGGTACGTGAGGTATGCCTCAAGTTGACGGGCGCAATGCAGTGCCCTGTAGGCTATGTCTCCTGTTGTCTAAAAAAAAACCAAAGGGCCGTTACAAACGGTCTATAGGTAACTCAACTGTTCCAGACCAGTACCAGACGGAAGACACTGGCTGCATTGCCACGCTGAATAGCTATGCTTATTCGCTGGCTTAAATAAAAGCCAGGCCTTGGGTCACGTGTTACCTTGATTATAAGTGTGTTTTAGTGTTTGTGGTTTGAATTCAGAATTGGGTCCAATTAGGTGGCGCTGCAATGGCCATTGATAGCAGTAAAGTCCCGAGAGTCCATTATCATCATCATCAGCCTATCGCAGTCCACTACAACAGTGGATGGGAAAGGCCTTTGTCCAGCAGGTTATAGGCCTTTCTCATCCACTCTCTGCCCGCCACTATACGAAGTTCGACGCACCATCTAGCCGAAGCCAAGCGTTACACTAGTGATTAATTCTTTAAATAAATAAATATTATAGGACATTCATTTTACATAGCCCCAAACTAAGCATAGCTTACCTTAAGGGAACTAGATTACTCAAAAACAGAACAAACGTCTATTTTAATCACATAAATGTTTGTCCTGAGTGAGAATCGAATCCACGACCTACAGCGCAGAAGGCAGAGTTACTACCAACTTAGCTGTGAGCTTGCTTACCCATATTCAAAAGAGCCACAAGATTGTAGTACCTTTCAAAATCCAAAAAAAAAAACCACCTCTTGATTGGTTGAACCCCTAGCATCATCAAAATGCTTAACCCTGTTACTGCTCTTATAAAGGTGTACTCGTCTGTACAAAACACTCAAAGCCCGAACATCAAAAAAGCGGCACAAGTACATACGAGACGTAAAATCAGAGCTTGCGTTCGAACAGACACTATTTATTTCCCCGGCGTGTGCGCGACTGTACCGACAGCTGTTAACGTATGCCCGTGTTTTCTTTATTTAAGCGACCTGTTTGTTATTTTTTGTACGAATACGCGGCGCCTCCGGTCTCTCACTTATTATTTATGACGGTGAATGTACTCACTCACAATGATCTTGTGGCGTAGGAAGTGACAGGAACTTTTTATTTTTACCCGGAGCCACTAGATTTTCTCTGAAAGTCTTTGGTAATAAATTATAAATAGCGAATTGTTTATAAAAAAAAATTTCGCCCATATATTTTGAATGGCTGATCCGATCAATTCAAAATTTGTTATATGCAGAGATCTTATTATTTCTCATCGAAAAGTATGAAGATTTTTTTGACCATAGGGTAGTTTTTGAGAAATAGGGGTGTTAAGTGAGACAAGAAGTTTTTTAGCGTGTGGGGTATCATTTGAAAGAGTATCGGCTGCACATTAATAAAATATAGATTTAACTTTCGAATAGGGGTGGTTTTTGTAAGGAATGGGCCCGTTATGAAGGTAAAACGCATAATAATGTCTTGTAGGATATACTGTTAAAGGGGGTTGACTTCACAATTAACTTGTTTTTTTATTTGCTGAAACCACCTATTGGTACCACCTACTATTTATAGTATACATATATTAAGGGTTGCAAAAGGGGTTAATAAGATTGAAGTCTTGAAAATGTGTGAAAACTTAAAATATCTTTTGAAATGGGGGTTGAGACTACAGATTTCAAAATTAGTTTATTTTTGCCCATAATAGGGTGTTTTTTAAAGATGAAGGGGGCAAAAGATGATCATCGGGTCTTGTAAGATAAGAGAAGATATTCAAAATCTCATGAAAACTGATCCATTTATTTTTTGAAATTCCCTCAATAGGGTTGTCAAACCAAGGGTGTCGATAAAATCCAAGAATTACTTTTAAGATGTCATGCAAGGGGTTTGACTGCGCATGCGCATATCTCACATCAACATCAAATTTTTGTCCACCACAATGTTCAAAAAACATCCTCTAAAAGAAAAGGTGTGGCCATAAACACCACGCTTGGCAGACAGATTGGTGCGCACCAGTAATGGTTGAAGGTGGAAGCGCACTTCCCCCGGAATCCTTAACAGTCTGAGGAACTGGCTATTCTCACCTCTAAATGCCGGAACAGAACAATCAGAATTGTTGGGATCAACCCAGGTTTACTTAGGTAAGATGGTGGTAACTAGCCAGGTGGTACAACCCATACCATCAACATAATTTTAAGAGGTATGCGTATACTACATTAATTTATGTTTACGTTTTCTCTTCCAGTTTTAAATTTCATAAAAATCGGATAGCACATTTGAGAATTATGCCGTCACAAACATAGCCATACAGTGCCGGATTTCCCAACTTAACTTCTGTAGTTTTTTTTATACTACTAGGAGACGGCACAAGCAAGCAGGCAACCTGGTGTTAAGTGCTTCTCTTGCCTATGACAAAGCCTTACTGCATAGGTCACATCCACAAAGAACATAGCCTACACGGCACTGCATTTCGCCCGTCAACTTGAGGCATAAAGGTGTTAAGCCTCGCGTACCTGTAATTTCACCGGCAACCATACCCTTCAAACCGAATCACAGCAATGCTGCTTGGCGGCCGAAATAGGTATGGTGGTAGTGATTCTCCGGACGAGCTCTTTCACTAAGGGCTTCTACTACTCTTAGTAGTTGATGGTATCTTACCATCATAGTGGTAGTCTATATGACGCTTCCAGTGTCCGTATAGCGCTTGTTCCTCGCTCCAAAATGTAAGCCCATGCGAGATCGGACAAGTTTCCACATAACTCAAACCACTCGATTTGCTGGCCGACTTTATTATTTCGTGCGCGATGATACAGAGAGTACGCACACTAAGAGACAAAGCTTAAAAATAATGTTTAGTGCTGTTCTAGAATTTCTGTTATCGATTAATGTGATGGGTCAGGTCTTGACGTTGGCTTGTCTAGTTCTAGGCAAGAGCATGGAATTAAGTACAAAACAGGAATGTTTTATCTATACCTAGGAATGTTATCAAGTTTGTATCTGTATTTTTTTTTTTGTACGACGGGGAAGCGCTTGGTCTTCATCTCATCTGGTTACAAGTTGATGCCGAAGGTGGAAGTGCACTTCACCCCGAATCCTCAACATATTGAGGAACTATTTAAGAATTGTTATTATGGCGACAGAATTAGATAAAATGGTGGTAGCTAGCCAGGCGGACTTAAAACAAATTTCTACCACCAACGAATAGGTTACAATAAACATAGCTCGTAAAGATACAAAGGACGGCACTTGGCATGGCCACTGCATCTAGTGTACTCTGTAAGCATCGACGGGCAACGAATATGGCGCAGATAGGACACTAATTGCATTGTTTTGCACGCCTTTCAGGGTTCCGTATAAAAATGTACCAACAGGTACCAACGGGACACTATAAAAAACCTCCGCTGTCCTGTCTGTCAGCGGGATGTATTTCATGAACCGTAATTGGTAGACAGTTGAAATTATCACAGAATGTGGTACTTTAATTTAAATATATCAGCAAATACATACAAGTATCGAATTTGCCTTGAAATGTGGGTTGGAGCGCTCAGTAACCTTGTCTGCACTTGGCGGGTTTATTATAGGTAGCATAGACACATTACAGTTAGACAATGTACATTACAGTACCAAGACTGCAACAAAGGTACATGATAGCCCAACTGATTCCAAAAGGTTTTGGTATTATTTAGTGTACGCAGCATTAACATATGATGAATGCGCTCAGTGCTAATTAATGGTAAACAGTAAATGGATAATGCATCCTATTCCCTGGCGGGATCAGGATTTAAATGAGCTTAGACCTAAAAGCAAGATCACGTGACAGTGTATTCTGTATTTCACTGATTATTCAACCAATAACAGAGACAAACAGAAAGTGAAGTCTTCAGATCTTTCAATTAAATGTAGTAGTATTGAGAAATTGAATGGTACAGAAGTCTTCTTAGCAAACAAATTTAAAACCTTGTTATTTTTTTTTTATTTAAGCTGACCTTGTTCAGAATCGGGACGGCGGCAGCTATGCGTCCCCGTTGATCTTGTTTTCAAAGTTGACCTTACGTAGCGCAGTCGTTTTGCGCGAACCAAAAAGTGGTTTTCTCGGGCATCTAGTTACAAATCGCGTAAACTTTACTCTGAATAATACTGGCGAAATTATACTAACTCAGAGATTTGAAATATACTAACGGAGACAAACTTTACTAAACAAAAAAAAACACGCCTTACACTGCGATAATAGTGGCATTATTTTGTCATGCGATGATTACGGTTTTTCAAACCAATAGCAACTCTGACTTAAGATATTAGGGCTTAAAATTAAAAGTATGCTGTTGCTCATTATGCAATTGACAGACAACGAGTAACTGAATTAAAACGGCTATTTCGGTGCGTTTTGGTGAAGTTTTGGGAAAATCGTGTTTCGCACAATCCTTTTTTTTTAACTATCGGTAACGAATTTATTTATACTCCTTAGAAAATAAACATGCGTCTGCTTCCCTAAGTTATGGGCAGATGCAAAATAAGTAATGACTATGAAATTTTAAGTAAACATTAATTTATACAGCACTAAAATATTTAATCACTAACAGTTACAAACAATTATGTACAATTAAACGAACACTACAAAAGAAACAATCGGGTTAACAAAGTAACTTTACAAACGGTATATAGGTAACTCAACCGTTCCAGATCAGAATCAGACGGAAGCGTATATTTGATACTGGCTGCATTGCCCCGCTGAATAGTTATGCTAATTTGCTGGCCTAAATAAGAACCAGCTCTTGAGTCACGTGACGTGCCGCCTCAATCCTCAAAAGGCTCAAATAAGTAAGCATTGTTGAGACTACTATATTTGCGCCTTTGTGATCCTCGGCCGAAACGGCCGTCGCTCCAGCCCTAGCTGATTACTAAACAAATGTATCTACGTGATCTTCATGATGTTTGATGACCAGAATTCAACGTTCTTTTGTTTTCCATTTTATCTAAGATAAGGGGAGATAGCTACTCTCATTCATGTTGAAGTCTCTTTGTGCGCTGGTTCAAAGGAATTTAGTCAGCAAAATATTGTTTTGATTGACATATTTCGTCACCAAAAGGTGTCAAAAGAAACTTATAATAAATGGAAATGTTTGTTTATAAGACAATTGACAAAACTTTAAAGTTGTAAACAAGGTAAGTAAGTATCTGTTGAGGCGCTCAACTGATACGTTCTCAACCGTTTTTTTTTCGTCGGAGTCCCGTAAACCTCACATAACCTCATCGCACCCTCAATGCGGTGTGGTATCTTGTTAAAGATTTCCCCACCGCATTCTCTCGATGACTCACTAAAACCCCCCCCGGTGGCCGGCCTCGATGCTAAGGAAGGCCCTGGGATGTTATTTAAAACTTCTTCCAGTGCCTCCCCACATATTGCCATAGCACATTTTAGCAGCAGTACATGCCACTGTGTACTTTCGCCCTTCCCGCGATCCATAAATAGCCAGCCAGAGCCCTCACTCCAACTGGCCACGGATCCGAAAGGTCCCCTGCAAAATGAAGGGATACCGCATGGTCCCTTACGGGACAGGCAGGCCTTCTCCGAGCGGGATCGGCCCTCTCACGATCTCGCTCGGCCATATCTTTCTGAACCATAACCGTCTCACAGAAAGAGGCCACCGCCATCCACGCTTCTCTATCTCCCATCATAGCCGCGCCGAGGCTATGATGGGAGAGAAGCGTGGACAGGATCTCACTACGCTTGGTAGTGAGATCCTGTCCAATCCTGTTGACCAGGATTCGCCGCTCTTCCCTCCACGCCGAGCATTCCTCGAGAGAGAGTGTTGAGCGAATCCTGGTCCCACCCACAATGATGGCATTGCGGTGTCGGTTCGCGTCCGATCCTACACAGATACTCACCGCATCCGTGCTCTGTGAGTACCTGAGTAATTCGAAAGGTGACGTTGCCGCTTCCCCTTCCTCGAGCCGCTCACGCCACATCTCGAGCGCACGTCGGCGCTCCTGTACCCGCACTTCTGCCGGCGTGAGTAAATAGTATAAAACTTAATATCGAAGATCGTTACTTAGAAAACCTTATTTAAAAATTCAACGGATAACGCGTATACTAGCATGCACATGTTTGTGGGCCGGAACCTTCAGGTGCAATTCGCACTTGGCCGGTTTATTTGAAAATACTTCGAACAATAGACTCAGATCTGTAGACCGATACGAAACGTTCAGAGATCAAAGTGATCAGCAACAATTTTGATATTAGAATATCTAAGACACACACAAAGTTGTAATAGCAACTCACGTTTGATGTTTTGTCTCAGATTTTCCAACAATCTCATTTACAATGTCTTTGCTATGGAATTTTCAAATCAGATTGTAGAAAGTACCTATTGGTATATCTTCATTTATAAAATTATATCACTGCGTAGCTGGTTAACTGACAGAGGTCCAAGAGACTTTAAATTAGGGTTGCACTAAGAATTAGGAAAATTTCCACGGATTCATATAATCCAAATCAGATACCCGGGCGTTCTGTTAGTACAAAATACACGATTATATGACTTATATATTATATGATCAGAAATTGATAGTAAAAACACACTTAATTCCATTGCCCTATTTTTTGATTGAGCTATAGGTATTAATTGCTCAGAACAAAATCATTTACTTTGAAATTATAAAAATATATATTTGTAACTGGTTTTATTTCTAATAAAAAATTAAACAAATTATCATGACAATATATACGAATTTACAAATTAACATAAAAATTAGAAATAAAGGTAATGTTCTTAGAATAAGTGTCTATAAAAGTTGCCTCTCAACATCTTGGTGCATGAGATCTAGAATGTCTCAAATCCTCTTTTCTTTTTTGTAAATACTTTCTCTTATTTTCTTTGATTTCTATGTAACTTTCCTTGATCCGTGATTTGACCAGCCAAATATGTATCTAATTGCTTAGTGTATAAGAAGAACGCTATAGATTCTCGCACAGATTTGATTGCATTTTTTTTTTATTGTACGACGGGGAAGCGCTCGGCCTTCATCTCACTTGATAACAAGTTGAGATAAGGACGAAGGTGCAGGCGCACTTCAGCCGGAATCCTCGATAAACTGAGGAACTGGCTATCTTACCAGTAAATGCCGGAACATCTTTTCAAAAATTGTTATTATGGCGACAGAATAACGTAAGATGGTGACCAATCCAAATAATATTGCTCCCCTGGGGATCGAACCCGGGACCTCTGGATCTGAAATCGGTAGGTTGAACCACTAGACCACAGAGGCACAATAAACAAATATCGCGTGAATTTAGAAATACATGCAAAACCCACACCAAAAACTTCTTAAATGAAAAAACCTACCGCAAACGTTTCCACATATCTAGTTTTTGAAAATTGTTGAAAAACACAACAAATTTTTACACCGTTCAAACTACGACTAAAAATTAAGCACCAAAAAATATAGTATTTTTAGGCCCCATTTTACATAGCTGAGCCTCTTGGAACCTTCATAACTATTTTTAAAACTGTCAAAAATGAAAAATAAACTCTTACCACATACCTTCATAGTGCTCCATAAAAAAGGTAACCCGACCGCCAAAAATGTTTAGCTTACGCCTCTAGCCGTTTACATGATCTATGATCATTTTATATTGGGTTCAAACGGGGCGTCAGTTCAAGCAATATATTTGGGAGACTACCTCTCCCGCCCAATGCCTATCGATGGATAAACTATTTTATTTTACCTTTAGTTACATGGCTTATTACGACGTATAGGTCAAACTCAATATTAGCTAGCTGAAATGGGGATACATCTCACATTTTCAAGAAAACATTAGACAGTACATACAAATACAAAAATAAACAATTTATATAATAGATGACAAAAACATGGGCCTCAAAACAAAATAACATTAATTATGAACAGTTGAGTTACCTATAGGCCGTTTGTTTTATTTTAACCACCTCTCGTGTGTGGTTCGATCTTCAGGGTGAGTACAATATTCTGCTTGGTTTGGTTGGTAGTAGGACTTCGTTTAAGTCCACCTGGCTTGCTACCTAGTTCTTACCTAGCTCTTACCTAGTCTGTCGCCCTATCAAAATGTCAATATCAAAAAATTGTTGTGTTCTGGCATTTTGAGAGGTAAGATAGCCAGTCCTTCTGTTTGTTTAGGATTCCGGGTGAAGTGCGCCTCCACTTTTGGCCTTATCTTAACTTGTATACCAGGTGAGATGAAGGCCAAGAGCTTCCCTTTCGTTCAAAAAAAGCAGAATGTAATACGACTGCTTGCTTTGTACATAGTTAGTTTAATTGTGAGTACATATTATTTTTAAATGTTTGTAAATAATTTTTAATTAGTTTATATACTACTGGGACGCTACCGCCGACGGCGAAGCCGATCTCCATTGATGGCTTAAAATTAGCTTCATGAGAACTAGAAACGATTTTTTACCTACCGGGTATGTGTCATATCCAAAATGGCGTTTCCCATCTCAAAAGTCAGTACATTTGACGGTAAAAATCGTTTCTAGTTCTCATGAAGCTAATTTAAAGCCATCAATGGAGATCGGCTTCGCCGTCGGCGGTAGCGTCCCTGGGACGCTACCGCCGACGGCGAAGCCGATCGGCGAAGCTGGTTTGTATATATTACTTACCTATATCTAACCATGCAACTTCATTTGAAAGCGGGATAAGTTGACAAAGCAACATTATCAAAATGAATTATTTAGTTAACTCATTCCGTGGGATAAGTTAAGAGCGGGATCCAGCTGTCTGACGAGCCCAATAACCGATGCTTTCCTATTTCACTTTTCCTTTTAGCCTTTTAAGCAAATAGAGGTACCTATATAAGCTTTAGTGATTACTTGTGTTCCCCTGGTCCTAGGAGGTTAAATCTGGTGTCTACGAGTTCGTCTCGCAAGCGGAGAGGACTAATAAATAAATACCTAATTATTTATTTTACACAACTAAATAAGAAAAATAGAATACGAAACTACGTAGACTTTTTAGTGAAATAGGGGTAAAAGATATAGCGATTCCTCGCGCTCCTTTGGTCTGAGTTACCTACATGACCTAGTGTTTACGGATTTGTCTTACAAATGCGGAGAAGACTGCGTAGTCTGATTAGTAGACGATGATATAAAATTTTCCTAAATCAATTTAAAATTGTATTCCTACAGCAAACTTCTACCCGTTTCCCCCTCTACTCTCTTTTTTTTCACAGTGTCTTGTGTAGAGTCAAATCCTTAGTGTGTCGTTAAAATTTAATCGAAATCCGTTGATAAATGACGCTACAGCAAACTTTATCCATTTCCCCCCCTATTTTAACCCCGATCAAAAATCGCAATCGATTAAAAATTTTGATAATCCAAGGACCACAAGAAGGATCACATGTGTGCCAATTTTCATCAAAATTGGTTGAAAAACGCGACGAGAAGGGAGAATAAACGACCGATCGTATCCACGTTATTAAACGTGATAAAATAAATTAAAATTTTATAACAACTCCACTTTCTGTGAGTATTATAAATGGTTTTACGATGAAGCGAAATTTTGATAGGCTTTTAAACATTTTCAGACTAAACTACGTATAGTTTGTGATTGAGTTATTTTATGAGTTGGGAATAGTTTTGAAATCTATTAAAAGTAGTTTTAAGTGCTCTTTGCGTGAAAAATAAAATGTAGTCCTACCTATCTAAAAATCATAAAGAGGGGTGGGGGAAGGGGTCTAGGGAACTCCTTATATTTCCGTGTAATTTATACTTTAAAAAAGATTTAGATCCAAAAACATTTTTGACTATTAGAATAAAGCAAAATTACACCTTTTTTGTGCAATGATTAGTGTTGATATTTTCAACACGGAGTGTTCGGATCGGAAAAAATCACTATTTTAGATTCTTAGTCGAATCCGATAGATTTAAATGATTTTCGCGAATCGTTTCGGAAAATATTTTGTGGAAGTCTCGAGTACTATTTTTTTTATTCAGATTTAAGTACAGAGTTTTCGGAATCTCCATCGGAAGCTTTCGCATTCGACTCGATAAAGCTTCCCGAATGTTTGAGAATAGCTTTAAAGGTCTAAATCAAAACCCTTCCCCAAGTCTGCTCTTTTTGAGCTATAGAGAGTAAGATCAGCGATGGTAATATTCCTTTCGTATACTTTTGACATGATGACACGAAAGCTCTTAATTCAGATGAAACCAGCATTTATCTTGGAAGTAGGCATCCGTCACCCGATCCAAATTTCCACCTCCCCGATGAATCTCTATATAGAGATTGCACTGATAAGGCATTGATCAATTTCTTGTTGTCGGCTCGAGACAACAGCGAGATAACTAAAATCTTGTATGAACCTTTTTATAATAAAATTACGTGGAAGTAATTCCGAAGGTAGATATTAAAAATACTTTTAATTCGGTTGATAGAGGCTAAATCGAATCCGAAATTCCCGAAATACTCTTTTTTAATATTATGGTTCGCCATCTTAAGATGAACAAATTAATTTGTTCACAGGAACAATACCTAATTAATAACAAAAACGGGTCTTCATCGCGTACCTTTTTATATTCCCGACAGTTTCGACCGTATTACAGTCTACACGTGACCACGGCCGTTGTAACACGAAACTGTCGGGAATATAAAAAGGTACGCGGTGAAGACCCGTTTTTGTTATTAATCTTATCTTATACTAATACTAGCTTTTGCTCGCGGCTTCGCTCGCGTTAAGAAGTATTATTATTAATTAGGTATAGTTTTTGCGGCTTTACTTTTGTTTAGCGTGTGTAAAAATTAGGGCCTACAAAACTTAAAAACGACAGTACATTCTTCAACTTCTCCATTAACGTTCAGATTTTCTTTAGCCATTTAAAAGAAGTCTAACTGACAAAACCTATACTTTCTTAGCGGATGCCTACGTCATAACATCTACCTGCATGCCAAATTTCAGCCCGATCCGTCCAGTGGTTTGGGCTGTGCGTTGATAGATCACTATGTCAGTCAGTCAGTCACCTTTTAGTTATATATATTTAGAGATATATATATATATATAAAGAAAGAAGAAGAAAGATAAAATGCTAACTGACTCACTGATAACAACGCACAGCCTAAACGGCTAATGAAATTTAGAGGGTATGTTTGTCTTGATGCGAAAATGAGTGCTAGAAGAGGATTTTGAAAATTCGTACCCTAAGGGATTCAAAAAGGAGTTGAAAGTTTTCATTAAAAGTTTGCCATAACTCTGAAACTGTGCATGATAATAGGTCAAAATTATCATTATAGATTCACATATGAAATAGATAAGAACATGATTCATGGCTTTTTGTTTTTATAATAATTGAAGGGCAGTATTAAATATTAAATATCAAATATTAAAAAAAAATAAAAAACATTGTTATTTAACAGAAAAAACGCGATGTACACGTGGTTTCTATAATAAACTGGTGTATTTTGAGTGCTCTTTATGCAATTGATGAATGTCAAAACTACCAAGGTCTGATGATGGAGTGGAATCAATATAAAGGGGTTTTTTCAATAAATAAAAGTAATACATATTAAGAGCGCTGCTTATTTTAAATGATTGTATGTGTGATACTCTTCTACGAACCATGTAAACCAGGGTCTTACGATGATGACAGCGGAACTCCTGAATGATGCATGGTATAATAGTCGTGCTTATACTTTTTGAAATCGATATATTTAACGACAAAAGTTTTTTTTTATTTAACCGGCAGTAACAGTCGCGGCTTAGTAATCGACCCCCTCCAACTCAGCCCGCGAATGTCGTAAAAACCGATTTTAGGGATCTTACCAGAGGAAGCGGCAGCTTCCTGCTGTATGTTATATAACACCTTTACTGTGATCACCAACCCGCCTGCCCAGTGTGGTGATTATGGCAAAACCCTCCGGTTTTTGGAGGTAGCGTTATACATGAAACGTTTTTACAAATTATTATTTTCGACCTGTAACATAGTTGGTGTGTGTATATAGTGCTTAAATTGTTGTAAATATATAAATGAATAATAAAATCTGGCCAAACAAAGCCTGCATTTTTTGCCTGGGAATGTGGGTCAGAACCCTCCAGATATCCAACAAATATTTATATTTATAATATTATACTTGCACATTTTTCAAAAAACCAATACGCGGACGAAGTCGCGAGTAAAAGCTAGTTATGTGTAATAATCGCGATAATTTAAAAAAGGAACAATACCATTTCTTTGGCTAGGCCAATATTAGCCTTTCCAATCACTCAATTATTCAACGCCTAAAATCTAAATTAAATGTTTAACATCTAGATGACGGAACCCTAGACGGCGATGTGGACTCAATACTTGGCGACCTATAAATATATATATATATAAAATTATAAAAATATTTTTTGAGATCTTATGATTACAGACGAACTATTTAAGCCTTTTGTGGTCAAAGCCTTAAGTCCGTGTGACCCGGTGCCGTCCGGGTTTGACACTTGACCTACGGGCCGGCTCTTATTTAGGCCAGCATATTAACACAGCTATTCAGCGTGGTAATGCAGCCAGTTTATTCGGCACGGTTCCATCTGGTACTGGTCTGAAACAGTTGAGTTACCTGTATACCATTTGTAACGGTCCCTCGGTAATTCAACTGCTTCCCATATACATTAATAATTAGTTTAATTGTACAATGTATTTTAAATTGTTTGTGCATAAATAGATTTATTACATCATGAATATTTAAAATGGTATCATGCATTCAATAAGCAATAAACTCATTGATTACCACATATTTCAACACATAAAGAGGAGGAATGACTCCCCAGTCTTTTCTCCTCTATTTTCAATTTTTCGATCTTGAAGCTATGAACATGAGCGCGGTTAGACATGTGAGCAGAGGAAGATCGAAGAAGAGATGTATGAATTATTGTGTGAAAGACAGCACAAACTGTATTCACTTATTACCTTATCGTTTTTCTGTTTGACAATTTCATTCTGTTATGTTTTTGTGTATTTGTATAATAGTAAATAAATGAATGTCTATGTCTATGTCTATGAAAGAGTACATGGGTATGAAAAGCGTGAATGCAAAGTTGATGGCTGATAAGATCACTCTTACTCACTCTACTCACGTAGACGAGTCGGAAAAGACCATAGAATTATATTATATTCCAACAGATAATAATGTAAACTAACAATGGGCGGTTCTATCTCTGAAGCTATTTTGTATTTCAAGTTTCAGCGCTTTTCAATACTTAGTTGTCACTTTACTCAAACTTTGCGTTCACGGCTTAGAATAGTTAGGATTATATATTTTATTGTCTTTTGAGGTTCAATACCTAAAACTTTAGGCAAAGACCACTCACCACTTTCAACAACCCCTCGATGTCACCACTTAGCTAATATCATGGTCTGATGCCTCCCTTTGTATTGCCGCAGGTCAGAAAGTTTTAGTTACAGACTTGCCAAAGTGGTAAGTCGGATCAAAAGATAACTTTTCTTTATATTTTATTCAACAGAAACCTTTTAGATTGAAAGTCTGGTCTGCCAAAATTGTGTACCTACGCTCGAAGCATGAACTATTTACGTTATACTAGCTGCGTCCTGCGGCTTCGCTCGCGTGTAAATATAAGTGTCGAATGTAGAGCAATATGGATATAGTGAATATCTATCGGTGTGTGGTTATTTGTTTATATAGTCAAGCTATAATACATATATATACACGTTTCATCATTTATTTTATGGTATTCAATAAACTGACTTTTCGAACCAAGGTATATTTTTTTCCATTCAATTTTCATAATTTTATAGCACGCCTCCTAGTTTTGTAAAAAAAAAAAGTTTTCATTATTATACTTCATAGTTCATTTAAACCGAGTTTTGAGTGAGTCGAACAAAGGAAAGTTTTCATTTCCCCTAAGGGGATGACTTCAAAAATTTGATTAGCCTATGTGGTATTCTAGAACCTTAACAATCTATAATTATACCAAATTGCATCAGTGGTAACAATGATTCACACAAACTTTCACATTTATAATATTAGTGAAAAGCTAGTGTGGTCACACTAGCTTTTTACATTACGTGATTACAACGATGTGTTTTGAGAATCAAATAAAGAAAAAAAAACAATAGATATTTGGATTCAAGATATGACTTACAAACATTTCGTCCGTCCGTCAAATCTCTAAATATCTGATTGTGCATCTATTGAAGCGGATGACACGCTCGTCGTAGGTTGTATCATTTTTATAGCTATTAAAAAAAACTTACAATTAACGATAAGTTTAGGTCGAGAGCCAAGAAAACGATAAGATAAGATAAAAATTATTCAGAACAAAAATGTTTTAAATAGTCACTTACAAATAGTTACAAAATTTTGGTAACAAGTAAAATAGTAGATAATAGCAATATGTATAATCTAGGCTACATTCTCTCCTTGCTAGTTTAAAAAACCGTGTTACGGAAGAGAAAAGAGTCCTGTATAATACATGTTCTACGGACAGACAACAAGGTATTTGAATCGGTGGCTAATAATTGCTCAAAAATAGGTATAAAAGTCCTCTAATTAGTAAAAAGTCAAAGTCCAAGTTTCTATGTAATTTCGCGTTTTTGTTCACAACCATGTACTTACCTATTTCATTTTGCGTAATCGTTCATGTTCAATACATGAGGCTAATTTACCAAAAAATAAGGAAATGCATTCGTACAACTTAAGAAACAAGGAAAAACTATTTAAGCCATGGACTAGATTAGTTAAAGTTAGGAAACAGGGTCGCCTTGCCAAAATATTAATGTACAACAAATTACCTTCTTGTGTAACCGAATTAAACTATAAAGAATTTAAGATAACTTTAAAATATTTTTTTGAAAGCAACCCTTTCTACAAATTAAGTGAATATATGACAATGGAGTTCACAGAATCCTCATTTTTGTATAAAACAAAAAAAAGCTGACTTCGAACTTTTCACATCAATGTTTCCTTGGATTAAGATAAACCATTAATTTTAATTTTTAATTTATGTTAATTAATAATACCTACTTACTTTATTATATATCTGAAACCTAATCATATTTGTTAAAATGACTTGCCTGTAACATTTAATGTTATATAAGGTTAATAAATGTTTCTGATTTCTGATTTCTGATTTCACGATGTATCATTTCGCGTTTGAGCATATGTGACAATTCGCGTATGTCATTATGGGTAGGACCATGTGTCATTGTGCGTTTCACTACCTAATGTGTCATTATGCGAGTAATCCATTGAAACTAATTGAAATTTTGAGAAAAATGGCGGTATACCTAGCAAGTTATAGTAAAACACTCAAAACTTTCACCTAACTATTACTCGGGGGATCTTTTGACGATCATCCATTAAGGGTAAGTAATTTTTTTTTTTGGCAAAACCCAATTTCAGACCTTATCTGTCGAAGGTAATACATTTTCAGGGGTATGGTGGTATACAGAGGTATGGTGATTATCAATCAAATTATGATCAAATAATAAAAAAAAAACACACTCAGAATTATTATATTTAAACAAAATATTCATGATAGATTTACAATTCTTCTTCTACGTATTCTTCATTAATAAAAATTGCACCTGTTTCAAAAATCCCTGACCATGTCATTGACAAAGCTTTCATGTCTTGTAGTTCCTTTTAACGTGAAATACAATGACATAGTTTGACTTATAGTATGTATACATTTATCAGTCCAGCGGGTAGGCAACCATAAGATCTGTTCCCTTTATCTTCCCTCCTACATCCAACTTATCATGATGAAATACAATGGCATAGTTTGACTTCGGGTATGTATACTTCCTTTTCTTATTGTTCTACCAGCAGGTAGGCAACCATATGATCTGTTCCATTTATCTTCCCTGCTACATTCAACTGGTCGCGATGAAATACAATGACATAGTTTCATTTCTAGTGTCTATAATTTTATCAGACCAGCGGACTACAAACGCATGGTCTGTTCCATTTATCTTCCCTACTACATTCAACTTGTCAAGATGAAATACAATGACATAGTTTGACTTCTAGTATGTATATATTGATCAGTCCAGTGGCTAGGTGACATTGTGATCTGTTCCTTTTATCTTCCCTACTACCAACTTGTCAAGGTGAAATACAATGACACAGTTTTGATGAAACCGACAAAAAGTCTTTGAAGCGGAGAGAGATCACTCGCGACATGCAGATGTAAATAGATCTAGAGATAAGCTTCAATATATGGCGGCAATTTCCCGCCTTGGGGCGAACGGAAAGGAGGATATTCATCCTTTTTATTCGCTGAATATTCTGTTTCTCATGTTTACTTAAATTCACCTTTATAACAATCGTATAGAGACTATATTGCGATATTTTGAACAATCGGAAATCTTTATAAATATAGTTACTTGTCTATATGTAGGTACATGTAATTTTGACTGGCCATAGTTCGGTAGGTTTAAGTGATACAAATTCTGACATGGCTCTCAGAATCAGCCAGTAGAAGTGGCTGCATTTGGCAGGCCACAGAGCCTGCAAAAACGATTAAATCCGGATAGTACAGAATCTTGAATGGTGACTATGATTAAGCGCGAAACGGAGTTTAGGAACACCCTTATTCGGTGGACCAGCGATATTGTGGTGGTCGCAAGGAGTCGATGGATAGAGGTGGCTAGGGGAAGCATTCGTTCAACAGTGAACGTATTTAAAGGCTAAATAATAATCATAATTAAAATTAATATTACAGGACATGAATTGCACACAGCGCCTTCTAGTCCCAAACTATTTTTTTTTGTAAATACATACTTATCATGCGGTACAACAAATGAAGTTATGATGATCTCTTATTTATAAGATCTCTAGTTGGACATGTTTTGTAATAACCCAAAATTGTCAACGATAGTATTTTGGTGAACTCCATTATTTCTAAAATCACTTGTATTATGCGCACTGCAAGAACTTAGAATGCTTCCAGTGTCTGTCTATTCCCCTGTGTTACGACTTTGATGCCTTCAAGAAGAGTTAATAGGCACCTAATGGTTATGTTCGCTGTATCGTAGACCTCATCGTTTGATCATTTGATCATGAAAAAAAAAAACTAGCCCGAGGTTCTTGCCTTTCTCCTTCTGTGCTGGTCGCGATTCCGAACAGGCGGTAGATTAGACGTTTCAAAGTGATCCTAAAAAATCTTACTGAATAAATATATTTGACTTTGACTTTGACTTTGACATCCTTGTATGAGCATACTTATTTTTTTGAGGTCAAAAGATCAATACTAAAAAATGCTGAAGAATAAAACAAAAACACAGCGCAATATAGGATCAAACTAAGCAAAGCTTGTAATATGGGAACTAGATAACGGAAATCATACTTATAGGTACAGGGAGTAACCAGGCTACTTCCGAAAACTGAAAGAGTGACATTGGATATTGAGAGTGAAAATTCGCGAAAAAGATCGCGAAATTTTTTTTTCGAAGTAGATACACATAATACATATATACATAATACAATAATACCGCCCTAATTATCTCATTAAAAAAACGCGGATACAGAATAAAAACCACAAATAGTCAATAAAAATCACCAGCCGAATACAACAAGAAGTTTTCTTTTAAAATGTTACTCCGAATCCTCTGTGTATGTATTCACACTTGGCCAGATAATTCGTGTATTTCATAGACCGTTTGAGTTTACCAACAGACATGATTCAGAGTGAGCCTCAAAGGGAATTCAAACGGTTGACAAAAGGTAGGCTCAGATAAAATTGGACGCCTATTTTCTAGTCAAACTAGAAACTAAGCCCATCGGCTCAGCTAGTCAATGAACCGCGTTTCGAAACCATCATCATGTTCTTCCTTTCAAAGCTCATCTCTCACAAACCACTTTTTCCACTCGCATGTCGTATTTAACGCAATCCAGATAAGGTTTCTATGGTCAGAGAAACACGCGACCTCACGGCAGTGGTGGCTTAAGCTGAGATTGCTTTGGCAAGACATTCCTCACCAATATTAATCCTATAATTTAAAATGTTCTGCGTTGTGTGCAAGTTTTTGAAGTGGAATTTAATGAATAGATGCACTAAATTATTGGTGAGTAATCGAATAAAGTTGTGTTGCCAAGTGGGCATGGGCCCGTTTTCTGATCCGGAGGTAAAAAGTTCAAATCCAGTCGTGCACCAATGGACTTTTGGACTTTCTATAAGCACATGCTTTACATGCACATTGTGAAGAAACCGGCATGTCCCTGAGACCAATAATCTGAATGGCATCATTTCACTCGTTAGTTTTCCGCTAAGCGACGATGGGCTTGCAATCTGTCATTTGTATTGAAAGGTAGCTACTTACAAACCGTGGGCATGTGCCGAACGTAAGTTTGGACGTGCCAATGACTACGCCCTAGTAGGTGAACCTCGTAAGATCCCCGCTCTGAGTTGTGATTAGAGGTGAATCCTCCAAGAGGAGAAAGTCTTGAATCTGTTTGTTTTAAGTATGAGTGGTGTGTTGGCATTTGGCGGATCTTCCCAAAGGTCGCAGCAATACTTCATACAGGATTGAACTTGTGCTTTTTATAACGTCAAAAACTGATCAGCGGTTGAAGCACAGTTGTCTATCGCAACTCACTATGACGTACTTTTATTCACTGGAATATTAATCATTATACCAATGAATATTTTCTGAATTGAGATAAATTAAAGTTTTCACATTCATATAAAAAAAACCGATAACAAGCAAACCCCTCGGTATAGTTAATGACCCGCGGACGAGTAGGTAAGTTTTGAAACGTTTCTTTGTTATGAAATAATGTCTCTGCATTTGTACAACTTTCTGTTATATTTTTGTTTACGGACATTGATATTTTTTGCAGTTTTTCCTTATTCTAAGCCCTCGTCGCTCCCTCATTTTATTGATATTCTTATCCAACTTCCAAAAGGGGGATTGTTTATTTCGAACGTAGTTATAAAATAATTATTTTAAATTGTACAAAAGGTGTTTTATAAATGGTAGCTATTACAGACGAGCTATGTACCAAATCTCAATATTCCGTACAATCTTTCACCCCCACTTCACCACCGTACACAATTATGTAGGCGATAACGTTAAATACGTTTTAATAATTAATTCATGAACAAACCCCAATTTCACCCTTGATGATGATAAATTCAGTATATATTTTATTAAACCTACTTTTAATTACTAACAGTAACAAGTACAAGCCTTAAGCCCGATGTTCATACTTCCTACTTCAATTTATTTTTTAAATAGCCTCTTTTTGATGACATGATTTAAAAAATAGATCAAGACATATTTTGTAATTGTAGTATTTTGTATCTTTGTATGATAATATAGGCGTCATTTTCAGCAATTTACAATGTTTTATTCGATTTCACCGCGCATTATTGTGATGCTATTCCGCACATTTTATTGAATTGCTACGGATGAACTACATTTTCACATCATACCGGAGCGTAGTCCTGACGCGTCCTTGAACTAAGCCCCTTTGTTTCCTTTTTCCAGTTTTTTGGTTCCGAGTACAACAAGATATCGTGATTTGCTCCTACAAAAAATATTCACAAGCATCCACCTGATGATCGATTCATGATTGCAATTTTCTCAGAAGAGTCAATCTCGGCAAACGAGAAGGCTCTTTCACTTGGCCTAGCTACCTTAGCCATTGCTGTCTTGATGTTAGCTTGTTAGCTTCATAGCTTATTGATTGGATTTGGTTCAGTAAAGAAGCTTTTAGCACCTTATCGTTTGTAACTCGATCTTTTCACGAGATACCTATCACATAGCGTATTCCACACACGAGTGGCTTGCGTTGGCGGTTTTTAATCACGTGCGGTCACGATACAGCCGCGGCTCCATTTCTCCTATGCCACTGCGTATGTCTGAGTGCGCGGCCTAGTGTCGGCCGCGGCGCGGTCACAAATAATTACAACAGGCCGCGATTACCACGTGGGATGTGGGGGTAAACACAGAAATACTTGGAAACGATTGCTTCAGACCGCTACTCTGACTGCAGTCGTGTCTTGATGCAGCGGCTGACGACGCCTGCGGTGAGCCACCACGCAGGCCGCGACTGTCAGTGACACGCTTAAAGGTACAAGTCCGTAGCTGACTGCAGAAAGCAGCAGACGACAGCTACAAGTGACAGTACTGGTTCCAAGACTACTTGTGACTATTGTAAAGGGTGGTCAGATAAGTTAAGTAATACAGTATAGGTAATTGTGTATTTAATTAAGTAAGGCATATAAATATTGCTATTATAAATGTGATCTTAATTTAACTGTCTGCTGCATGCTTTGGTCAACCTGTAAGTGCAGTAAGAAATTTAAATAAGTTAGTTCATTTTACCTTACTTTTTTACCTTTATTAAAATTTATTTTGTATGAAGCTGTGTGGATGCCACTTTCTGCTACTGTCTGCAGTCGGCTACGTACTTGTACCTTAATGCACTGGAGTCTAAAAAAACACAAGATGAGCACTAGTGTTTTCACAGCGTTTTTATTCGTATCGGTTGAATGTAAATTGCCCTTAAACGATTCAATGTTCAAACGGATTTGCTAACAGCTTCGTTGTGCTCACTTTAAATGTATTTTGTGACTTTTCTCTGAGTATTTTTAGAGTCGAGTGAAAACTAGCGTTTTAAATGCATTTTTATCATCGTTCGACAGTTTTTTCATGCTTTTGTTGTAATACTAAGCCCGTCGTACGTGTTAAATCAAAGCTTATAGCTATTATAGGCTAGTTACAGTTTTTTTTTTTGGGTTAGTTCTTGACCTATTTATCTTGTCTAGATCTAGACAAGCCTAGAGGTCAGATGAGGTCTACGATGAAACGGCTTTCCCAGAAGGCACTGGATCTTCCGTGCATCGATGAAACATGGCAAATTGTTCATCCCGTCGCTAGCCTATTTGACAAATTCAGTTCCTGTCATCAGTGTAATTTATAACTACAGTCCATCAAATCTAAGAAATACATTTTGTCGTTTCGCATTTCACGTTACGTGCTATTAGCTTTGCTCAAACACATGATTACAAACAGTAATTCTTATAATTATTTACTCTGATAAATGATTATGTTTATTAAGCATTTCTGTACAATAATCTATATTTGGATCTCGTAAAACTAGTTTGAATCAAAAACAATAAATAAAATTGTAAATAAGGTTAACGTAAAAAACAACTACCAGCTGAGCTGACGCCACTTTCGCTAAATAGTACAGCAAGGATCCATAATTACTAACTGGTCATAACACAAACTGGCTTGCGAAATATGATCTAATTTAGTTCCTAATCCAATTTTGTAAACCCAATTTGTTACCGGGGACTTACTGACGCTTTAAGATATGAGCCAAGAGCGTTGCGAATTAAAGCCCTACAATGTGTGAATACATAAACATGCAAATACAAATTTTATTTCATTCGTTCAATTAGAGCTGGAGGTAGTGGGTTCATATCCAGTCGTGCATCAATGGACCGCATCTGACACATGACTACTCTGACGGTGAAGGTCACATCGTGAGGAAACCGGTATGTCCCTAGGAACAACATTCTGAATGTCACGCGTAACCTGTGACGTATTGAATACTTGTGTCAAACGTAAGTTTTGACGTGCCACTGACTAGCCCCTAGTAGGTGATCCTCATAAGATCCATGAGAAGTAATCAGAAGTAAATCCTCGAAGGGGATAAAGTCGTGAGTCTATTTTATTTTTAGTTCATTTAGTTATTAGTAAATATTCATACAATAAATGTAATTATTATGCTATCATAAATACTGATTGACATTTGTCGATTTGATCTGATATATTTTATTAGTTATCACTATGCTAAACAACATTTCTTAAATCGTTTGGTTCCAACATTCAGAGGTAAAAGCAGATAGCCAGTTCCTCAGTTTACAATAAAAAAGAAATGGCGTAACTGGCAGCAAAAGCCAGCGATTTTACTTCCCGGAGTAGTAACGGAGATACTTGGTGTTATCTACTCTACTCACCACTAGTGTAATCTCTGTCTTGATACTGGGTTGGACTTGGAACAGGTTGATATACAAATGCATTGTAACGTTTGAATGAATACATGAGTGAGTTATAATTGAAGCATTGCTTAATTACTACAAAATATAATAACATTTCATATTTACAGGGCATTAATTACAAACACTGGATTAGTGTTTGCGCTTAGCGCCTAAACAATGCTTTAAATATGAGAACTAGGCTACGGATTGAATAATTATATTCTTTTATTGTATTTACATACATATCATACAATACAACACCCAAATAAAAATGTATATTCATCACACGAATGTTTGCTCCGGGTGGGAATCGAACCCATGACCTACGGCGCAGAAGGCCGAGCATTTTATTTATATTATTGATGTACCTATGCCTTATCTATGTGACTTGTTTTGATATTTATATTAGATAATGTTATGAAACTG
Source organism: Venusia cambrica (assembly GCA_951394065.1). Lineage (NCBI taxonomy): Eukaryota > Metazoa > Arthropoda > Insecta > Lepidoptera > Geometridae > Venusia > Venusia cambrica. Next base: position 11,445,138 of record OX596045.1, on the reverse strand, counting down.
TAAGTAGGTAGGTCTTGTTGGGAGCTAACGGAACCTATATACTTATACACTTGTTTTATTTTATTTTACATATCTGTTTGTACTTAAAGCTATGTATATGTGTATAATAATACATACAAAACACATTAATTTGCGCTTTCTATGAGTAATAATTGTAAGTTTATTTCATTTCTACAACTAAAATAGGGAATAGATAAAGTATAAAACACCAGCACATTAAGACGACAGTATTAAAAGTGAAGTGAAGTAAAAACCAGTAAATATAGATAAAAAAACAAAAAATATCTAAAAGTAAGAATGCTATTTTAAAATTTTAAAATAAAATAAGTCACCTAAAAAAATCAACGTTAAAAGATAAATGAAAAAAACTAATAAATTTTTAGGTGGAGGTTCACGTTATTAGTATTATAGAAATAAAAGTTCATAGTATTATTATTCATAGTATAATCTTTTTTGTAGTTCAAATTTCAGTTTTGCTTGCGAATCCAAAAACGTTATAAGATACCAAATTCAAATCCGTTGAAAACTGGTACCCTTTGGGTTTTCAACAATCTTGCAGGGCTTTTGATTGGGGCGACACGTGACCCAAGTGCTGGCTCTTATTTAGGCCAGCGAATCAGCATAGCTATTCAGCGTTGCAATGCCAGTGTCTTGGGCACGCTTCCGTCTGGTACTGGTCTGGAACAGTTGAGATACCTATAGGCCGTTTGTAATGGTCCATAGGTAATCTGACTGATTCCTTTGAAAACTTATAGTAATTGAGCCAACAACATCGCTAAGCTCTACAACTTGAGCTAGTGTGGTAACTTCAAGCAAAGCTCGATAGGTCTCCGTCGCCTTAGGAACGACGACCCTTATCAACATCGCTGGCTTACTTAGATACGCTGATATACATCGTGTCATACCTACAACGCACACGAAAAACAACCTTATCTCAACTCAATAAATCAGATATTTGTAGTTACAGATTCATGGAACTTGGTTCATTTTGTAGTGGGCTGTAGTGAATATAGTATCGTGTTCATATTAACTCAATTGAGTTATATTGTTTCGCTTCACCTTTGTAATATTCAATCATTTACTGCTATTGCGGTAGAGGTCTTTATTTAGCCGATATACTTACGTCAGATAGATAATATGCTAAAAATATAAAAATAACATTATTTCTAATGGATCTCTTTATTCAATAAAAAGTACAATTAAACTAACTATGTACAAAGGAATCAGTCAGATTACCTAAGGACCCACCACTATAACATAGACGATCATACCTACAAGGAGAACAAATATACCTAATTACGTTTTAATAGGTAACTTAAAAGAAAACCGACTTCAATGAAGAATAAGATACAACTTTGTTTACCTTGATGACGTATTTTTTCCAATTATTTCGATGACAGATGGACGGAAAGACAGACAGACGCGTGATCCTATATGTGCTCCGTTTTTCCCTTACTTTTGAGGCAATACACCCAAATCACTTCAAGTGTACGTAGATATAGTATTTGATGAGTTCCCTCGATTTCTCCAGGATCCGATCATCAGATCCTGACCTGATGTCAATGGGAACACCTGTGAAGTATAATACCCTTTCAAACAAAAAAATAATTTTCCAATTCGGTCTAGGCGTCTTAGAGTAATCGGGAAAAAAACATAAAAAAAATTGATTCCGATGAATTGAGAACCTCCTCCATTTTTTGAAAACCAAGGGCGGTTGTATCGCTTATAAAGCTATCTCTACCAAACAGCCTTTGAAATTGACTGTTAGAAATAAGATGAGGTAAAAATGGTTTTAACAATACTAGAAATAATAGTTAGAAACTGTTACAGTAAAATACTTGTAGAATAATGATATACTCATGATATTGTTATCCCAAAGACTGGCTCTTATTTAGGCCATGCAGACAAAAGCCGTTGATGTGAGACGTTGCCACAGCCTTAACTGATGTCGATGAATAAACTAATAAATATCTATAATACCTACTACTACTATAAAGGAGATAAATACGAGTCAGAAAGATATCAAGTACAGTTTGCAATAATTATATCTTTCTTAGTGTATATATGTCGGCCCATCTTTATCCATGTAACGCGCATAGGAGGTAGAAATAGTAAGTAACTTTGGCATACTTAGTTCTATAACTTCCAGAACTCCAGACCAATATCTAAGTTACACAAAAAACCAATTTCCCTTCAAACCTAAAAGGGTTGTCACAAACTATACTTTCGAAACATTTCAGCTGGAACCCAGAGAAAATGCGAAAATAAAAAAGCAAAACTCGATTTAGTCCGTACAAAACCAGCTTATAAATAACCGGACAACTTTGGAACCTTGTCAAAGCAAGGCTGTTTGGAATTCTTCCGCGCGGGTATAGAAAAGTTTGCGTCACTACTGCGACAAGGTACGTCGGGATACTTGTAAAAGTTGTGAAGGAGTGCGTAACTCTAACCCGTATCAATGCGGATTGACGTTAGTTCTGTGAAATAGGATTGGGGTTGGTTGACTTGGTTCCTCCAAGCTAAGTACGCGCGAGATAGATTTTGGTAAATTATAGCTTCAAAACACATCGGATAAATTCATAACATGCCTCAGCTTGTGGGTCTCATGTATAGGTTTTTTTTAAACTCCATAAGGGAAGGCTAAAGTTTTACAACCATACCGCCTTATCTCACGTTGTATATTTTTATACGTTCTCCTGTATCATATATAAAGCTGCATTACGATTGACACACTCACTGACTCTTCGACATGGTTGTTTGTGTAGTAAGAGTGTTTTTTGTTGTTGGGAACTTTTTGGAATCGTTGGGGAATGTAGGTATCAGTTAGTAGAGGAAAATCCAAAATTTGTCACGATTCATAGTAATGTTACAAGTAAACTCGATTATCATGGAAAATTACATCAATACTAGCAATTGCAAAGTTGAATAAAAAAATCAAAATTCAAAAACAAAAATGACTTCATGAATTCTGTCTGGAAATTAGAAATTTTGGTCTAAAATAACGTAATATTCCCACCCAGGACAATCATTTTGTGATGAATCATATATTATACAACACCCAAACACAGAACAAACAATATTACTATATTATTTATATTTACTATAGTACGTTTGTAGTAGGTACTCTATCCTTAATCTAGTATCTATGTTTCAAGCTTTGCTTAGTTTGGGGCCAGATGGCGCTGTGTGAAATTAACCTTCTGTCCTGTTCTGTATTATTTATAGCATTTTTTATTTATAGAAGCAAAGTTCGCCAACTTTGTTTGTAAATAGTCAGTCAGCTAGTAACCCATTATGCAAAATCATAGCATTAAGGTGTCTTAAATGTTGTTACTTTTAAAAAGATGAGGCCTTAACGCAGAGGTGAATTTTCTTTTTTCAATTTCAAGATGTGATTTTGAAGCCACTTCAAAATCGGTCTTATGTGTATCTAGCCCTGAGGTTCCACCTTCAACTATTGCTAACACGAGTTACTGGTCCGAGGGACAGTGGTGTAATTGAAACACGGATTTATTTTGCAATCCAAGTGTGAGTTTGGGAGGATTCGATATCACGTTTCGATTTTTAAAAGTTCTACACGAACAGAAAATACAACGTAAGACGCATAGTCTGAACGTGCAATCTGGGCTAAATTCATGCAGTCTAATTTAAACTAGATTCAATTTTAAAAGTGCCAAATAGTCATGATACATTATTTTTTTATTATCAAACAAATAACGCAAAAATGCATTTTTATTTTTCAAAACTCACTTTTTCAAATTATTTAAACAGTTGTTTTTCTTTAATGCAGAACTTACTTTATTTTAATTGAGCACGTAACTCCTAACAATTTTTACATTACCTCGAGTGGCCCACTCTGAATATTTTTTTTTCATATTTTTCAGTAAACCTGTAAAAATATGCGGACCAAGTGCATTATTACATGTGCAAGTGCGACCTCATTTCAAGGTGATTTTTTTTTTATTTTCGTTCTGGGGCGTTCGTGTGGGTCCGATTCAGCTTAGCCGATTTTGAGTATTTTTTGTACATAATCAATGTAAGGACTTTATCACATCGAGTTTTGAATAGCCATTAGTGCTTCTGACACCTGATGAAGGAAATATGATTGATAGCAAAGCGATGACAGAATGGCTTCCAAGGAACGGTGTAACTCATTTAATTATTGCGTTTTTCCACCTACTATGACGTACGGTCAGTGTTACCGTGCATTGCTCTCATTCTGGCTTTGTATAGGATGAGAGCTACGAGTGAGCCTCGAACACGCGAATAAAAATAGATTGAGAAAAAGTATATTTTGAGTAAGGTGTAGCATAGCACACGTTTCTCGTTTGTTAATAACTTTGTTTCTGTGTGATAATCTCCATGATCTCCACGAAATCTCAGTTCGGGTTGAACTACTAGTACCTACAGGCTACGTTGTACGGTCATATCACGTATAACGTAGTTCTTTGCAGTATAGCGGCGGCGTACTTCCGACCACAATAATTACTGCACTAATTAATCATACGGAATCGGAGACCAAATGACGTATTAATGATACATTGCGAGAGACATTAAGGTGTGCAAACTTAACCTATTGGCGGGTGCCGCAGAAAGTACACGTTTTCATAAAAGCGGTCAACGTCTTATTTTAAAACATTATTTACTCTTTTGATAATGTAATTGTTAAGATAATATACAAAATGATAAAATAACATTAATAATGAACGGGCTTTTTTTTATTGATAATATTCAAGCGTTTGACCACCAGCTTACATGTAAAACAAGTTAAGATGTGGCCTAAGATGGAGCATGATTGCCTAAAAGGAACTTATTTTGTCTGGACTTGAAGACTCAAAGATTGTACTCGTGCGGAAAAACAGACGAGGGCAAGGAATTCCATTCTTTACCAGTATTAATGATAAGGGTAGAGGCGAAACGATGTGTTCAGCACAATGGAACATTTACAAGGTACGGGCTGTAGCCAGCCGTACGTCTGCTAGTCCGGTGGTGGAATGGGGATGGAGGGATTAGGCAAAGATATCGTGCGCACACTCGCCGAAGTGGAATTTATAGAACACAGACAGCCTGGCAACCCGTCGTCTATTTTCTAGGCTCTGCAAATAAGCCTGAACAAGCGAATCATTACCTATGAGCCTAGCAGCACGACGCTCAATCGAAGCCAGGGCTTCGAGCTGATACTTGGCTGAGCCATCCCAGAGATGACAGCAATACTCCATACAAGATTGGACCTGAACTTTGTACAAACTTAAAAGCTGTCCCGGTGTGAAGTACCGCCGAACCTTAGCACATTTTCTGTTACCCATAGTACCCTTATTTCCTACTCACCTACACACATACACATATTATCCTCGTACACGCACTCTCACCTACGCACACATCATCAAGGTCGCTCCTCTTGCTCAAACTCTGCAAATATAGGTGCCATCTCTCAGGTGCCATAACAGTGTTGATACTAATCATACACACAGGCATGATCATCCGCTATATATATTTTAACGTTAACCAGTTTTATCGATAAAAAAAATAAACGGTTGTTTTATTTGTGGTTTATGAAACGTTAGGAGTTCTGATACCATCCATACCTATAACGTTAATTCGCGGGTAACGTCATCACTGTACAGCAATTGAATCCATCTTAATTGTTTTCGGCAGGCTTATAATCTGAATAGGTATTACGCTAGCAAAACTGCAGTAAACTAAGAATTGTTATATACTTATTATAATTCAATTGCAAATAAAAAAAACTACATAAATACAAGTATACCAAACTATCCAAAGTTCTTACATTTTTTTATGGTTATAATTTATCTTATTGTATTTCAAAATTCCGCTATATAGCGGACGTTGCTTCTTTGAAATTTGTAGTATTAGTTTGGAGAGCGATTTGTCATTGTAAATTAGTGGCTGGCATTGCCTAGTTGAGTGGTATTGAATGAATCATAGCAATCCTTGTCGTCATCATCATCATCATCAGCCTGAACATTTTCGACAATCAGTCAGCTACATTATGATCTGTTTAGATGTATTATATTTTAAGGAGCACAAATATTTAATAACTAACCTAGTGATCTTAAAACCTGTGACTTAATTACTTTATGTGCCTGATTGGTGAAATATTTCACTTAAAATATTCGAAAACGTTAAGACTTTTGGGGCAATTATTATAACTTTAATTTATATTATTAATCATTAAAGATGTTCCAAATTAGTTTGGAGAATAGCTTGTATTATTTTAATATGGGAACTAGATTACTAAAATAATACGTAAACACTATATTTTTCATTTTTTGTCTGAATGTACCATTTCTGTCAGACATAACGAATTTCTGACATTCTTTAATTTTACCTTCAGAAAATCAGTAATTTTGAGAAAAGGTGTGAGATCAGTACAATATAAGAATTGGTCCTAACAGACCCGAAGCATCGAATACATACAGCGTAGAAGTCAGAACTACTACTAAGTATGACTATACCTACCAAAGTATGATTCCTCAAAACATACTGTGCATTTTTATCCTAAGTTTTATCCTTAATTATTAGCAAATAGCCGTAAGCTCATATAAAATTAGCTAGAGTAATACATTTAATATGACTATGATGATCGTTACAGTAAACTGGATGTTAACTTGCGAACAGTAGATGGGTACCTCTACAGAAGACAGAATCAGCAGAGTGACAGCCATATGTCAAAGTCCTCAGGCCTATTCACGCCGAGATAAACACTCAGGCATGATAAGGCTGGCTTTGTACAGTTGTGTATGATTAATGTGCGGAAGGAATTATGAGGCATGTTTGGGGAAATTATTTCGAGGACAAAATTGTTTGCTGATTTGCTGAGTACTGAGTGGTTGTGGTTTACAATGGACTTTTCAGTTTTTCGGAAGCTTATGTGCGCATTTGTGCGCTCTGACGGTAAATGTCACATCGTGAGACAACCGGCATGTCCCTATGATCAAAAGTCAGACTGACAAATGAAACTGGCTTGCAACATGTCACGTATTGAATATTTGTAAGTAGCTATACTTGCAAACCGTGTGCATTTACCTAGTATGTGATCCTCAAAAGATCCAGGCTCTAATTAATGTTTTTTTTAACAATTTATTTACTTTCAATTTATTTACTTAGTGTGTTTATTTTCTTTCAGGTTATTACTTTAACCATTAGGTAACAAAGGTGATATGTTTTTTTCTTCTTTCTGATTAGAGGTGAATCGTCGAAAGGGAAAAAGTCGTGTATTATAATTAGTACAACATTTTTGTCACGGATATGTTTTCTTATTGACGATTCAAGCACATTCAGGAAGTAGATTCGTCATAATCTATGATGCCATAATGTTTATAAATGGCAATGCGGGGATTGGTGGAATCTGCCTTCATAATGTTCCACCCTGAATACTGGATCCATCGTAGACCTAATTCTTGACCAGGTTATGGCCAGACTTGTCTGACGTGCTCTGCCATTTCAAAGAAAAAATGCGGACCAACGTCTAGCCATATTATAAACAATCAATCGATTGAGTGATTGAAGTAGGTGGACTACTGTTGGACATGAGTCCTCAATACTGAAGGGGTGTAAAATGTGACACATAATATCATATTTGAAATGGCAATATATCTCTTAGTAATCAAAACCAAAGAATGACGAGTATATAGGTACTTATTTGATGTGGCCTTAGATAGAACATGCTTGTTTGATAGAAACCTATTCATTCTAGACTTGAAGACATCATGATTGAACTGATGCGGAAAAACAAAGGAATCCTATTCCTTACAAATGATGAAGGTAGAGGCAAAGTGATGTGATCGGTGGAACATCTACAAGGCGTACCTACGTCTGCTATTACAGTGCTGGAAAGGGGAAGAAGGAATTAGGTCAAAATATCACATGTAGTTGTTAACATGCTACAATGTACTAACAGGCCACTCCAATATAAATATTATAGGACATTCATTTCACACAGCGCCATCTATCCCAAACTAAACATGTAGCTTGTAATACTATTTCTGCTCATCTTACTTGCCCATTAATTCTAATTGCCTAAAAGTTTTAACTCAGAATAATGAAGTATCATCAAAAATTTTTGACAAATCGAAACCCTACTTAAAAGACTAGGTTTTGATATCGATATATATATCCTTACAGAATGCTGGAATGCCAAAACAGCATATTTTCCCGTGCTTGAAAATTATTGTACCTATAATACAAATATTGATATGAACCAAAATGATGTTGTAGTGGTTTATGTCAAAAATAATTTAAAACATGTAGTTGATGAACCTGTTGTCTCAGACGCAAGTTGTTTAACTATTAATTTGAATAATGATACCATTATTTTAGCAGATCGCCTTCTAATTGTATTATTTCTAACTTTGTAAATTCTTTGGAAAATCTACTTCTCAAATTTAAATTCTGTAAAAACATAATATTAATGGGTGATATCAACATACATATTTAACATGGAAATAGCTCTAAAAACACTATTGACTATTTAAATATGTTTGCATCTCACGGAATCTTAGCTGCCTACACCTTTAAAACTAGAGATGAATCGTGCATTGATCATGCCATGGTGAAATGTAAAAATTATGTTACTTCGTTAAAGGAGCATCAAGAACGAGTTCTTGATGCTCTTTTAACAGATCATGCTGCCGTTCTCTTGATTGCAACTCGAGGTAATATATCCCGCCAACCTAACACTAATGTCATAAAGAAAGAAGATTATGAAAGGATATCCATCAACATTAAAAACACCGATTTTATTCACATTTTCTCTTCACACAACTCACCCGAATTGGTCTTTAGAACAACTTGTAATAATACTTTCTAATATTATTACAAGTTGTTCGCGAGTAAGAAACAAAAAGCCCTGGATTACCCCCTGTTTGATTAAGTATATGCGCAAAAGATCTAAACTGAATCCTAAGGATTTCTCACTGAAATCAGCATATACTCAGTACAAAAATATGTGTTAGGATCTCCTTAAACGATTAAAAAGAAAACACGATCAAACTAAACTAGAAAAACACACTAAAAACCCAAAACAATCATAGAAAACTATTAAGGATATAACTAATATGCTATTATTCATATTCAAAACAACATCTTTTGATCTACTTATTATCAAAAGTAACTCCACTGCCTTAGTTATAAAAATAAATCAAAACTAAGCAAGTGTAGGGAATTCAAATTCCATGACTCTAGCACGTATACTGAAGTACCTCAACATAGTCGCTGCACTCCCTGTAACTCTATGGTAATGCTACCTACTGACGTAAGAGAAGTTGAAACCATACTCCTTAGTCTGCGCAGTGACTGCGCCATTGGGTGGGATACCATTTCAGCTCGGATCCTAAAGGCTTCGAAACATACATTTGTACCAATTTTGACTTACATATATAATCTTTGCATTTCCACTGGTATGTTTCCGAATGTTTTCAAAATGTCCATTATTCACCCGATCTTCAAAGCTGGGGATAGAAGCTGTGTCAATAATTATAGACCCATATTGGTTCTCTCTAGTTTGTCTAAATATTAGAAAAACTTCTTAATAAGAGGCTAACTCTGTTCCTTGATAAAGAAAAAATATTGTCTGACAATCAGTATGGTTTTCGAAAAGGAATTTCAACAAATGAGGCCTCTCACGAATCATCTTGCTAAATGACTAGACTATAAATTAAAATGTGCAGGCGTTTTCTAAGACTTGGCAAAGGCTTTTGATACAGTTTATATTCCTGGCTTACTTGTTATAATGGAAACAGTTAGAATTCGGGATTTAGCACTGGATATCTTTGGAGATTACCTAACTAACAGAGTACAGCGATCGGAAATAGGCGAATTTGTTAGCCCTGATGAGGAAGTCACTTTTGGAGTTCTGCAAGGAAGTGTACTTGGTCCAACCCTCTTTTATTAATATATATAAACAGTTTGTGTAACATTACACTTGGTAATTTTAGAACTTTTATTTACGCTGACGACACAGCTCTAATTTTCAGTGGTAAAAACTGGGAAGAGGTACGGTATAGAGCAGAGTCAGGCCTTCGTATAGTAGGCCTTCGTCTTGGCTTGATAAAAATGTTTTGACACTCAATGTTCTTAAAACTAAATTCGTCACTTTTGCAATCAGTAGCAAGCAACTTCCACCATCTCACAACTTTACTATTAAAGCTCATGTGTGCAATCCTGCTGATCATGACTATTGTCAGTGTCCCTCCCTACAAAGACTGACAGCATCAAATACTTAGGAATACTATTGGATGACACGTTAATGTAGGAAAAACATATATATGAGTTAAGTAACAGGGTACGGAAGCTTATCTTTAATAACAAGTCGCTCAGACATGTTGCCAACTACGCTCTCATAAGAACTATTTATTTTTCCCTGTGCCAGTCCATCCTTATGCATGGTATAATGTCATGGGGTGGTGCCGCAAATTCATACTTACTTAAACTCGAGCGATCCTAACGGGATTAACGTTAACGGGAATTAACGGATCCTAACTTAAAGTTGCTACATTCAAACAATATCGATATTCAACCGAAAAACTATACTTAGAATGCAACGTTTTGTCGGTCAGAAAACTTTTTATCATAAACACTGTAAGTCGTCAGCATGCTGAATTAAAATTTGACAGGATCTGCTAGGTTCTAAATTGTTTTTGCTAATCACATTCTTTGCTAATGAATTTCAATATCATATGGGACCCACACTTTACAACAAAATCAACGATATTCTCAAAATCTACACTCTTAATACTAATAATTGTAAGATATCTGTCACAAAATAGTTAAAAACACTTACTTATGATGAGGTAGAAAACTTATTTACATGTGATAGATAATCAGTTTATAGTTAACTATTTTATTTTCTATTTTTAAGGTTAAGTATGTTATAGTTAATAACGTTTACCAAAACAACTATTCAATTAATATTTACATGATTAATGCGTTGACGTCTTAGTACTTCCATTAATTAAGTATCATAATTATACACCTCGTGATATACCGCGTCGTCGTCGTCACTATTATTATGGTCTAAGTCCGCAGTTTCCGTGGTCACACTACCTGTTTGTAGCTTCGGCCGGTTAAACAGCGTATTCGATGATTTTTATTTCTAGTGTAAGGTAGATCTACAAATGTACTCATTGCGATAACATTTTACAGAATAATTGTACGCCTATATATGTATTTCTAACTACTTATTTTTGGAAAATCATACTTATCAGATATCAGGGTATGTATGTTGATAATTTTATTTTATTCTCTTTCGTATGAACAAATCCACTACGCTAAATATAAGGGTCACGTTTGCTTGATATTTATGTTATTTTGCTTTAAACGAATTTGTAGTTTAGTTTTTCGTCCTACGTTTATGACTAGAAGTTTCTACTTGTGCATGTGTACAAGTACCTACAAATGGCTGGATTAGCCGCTACTGCCACAGTTTCGCAATAGTTAGTAGGGCTCATAGCAACGATCATACTAGTTATGCTAGCTGATTTTATAAACAACTTTTTGCGGGTAGTTGTACATACTAAGTCTAACAAATAGCTGGTTCTTTATACTACTTATTTAAATGTTATTTAAATGTTATTTTTTATGTTATTTGCAACATAGGAAAGATCTAATAACCTACAATAAAGGCTAGGCCTAGTTTAGGTATTAGTGCAACACTCTTATTGATGGGATACCTACTTTTGTTATTAGTATTTTCACATGTAAAACTTTTTTGAACAATAAACTATCATTATTTACTATTATTATTATAAATACGGGAACTTTTTTTTCAAATACATTCGTACTATATGATACAACAAAACACAGAACAAACATATATATTCATCACACATATGTTTGTCCTAGGAAGGAATTGAACTCACAGCCTACAGCGCAGAAGGTAGAGTTACTACCAACTGAGCTATGAGGCTGGCCACTATATTACGGAATCTGGAAGTGTGTTTTTGGGTCACAGCAAATCAAAGCAAAATAAACTTTCTTCAAATAAATCCGAATAAAACTCCTGCTTACACCAACAATACGCCACGAAAAAACTTCCCCCGTAAAAACCGCAAGACAAACTGCTTTCGACCCCCCGACTATTCATCAAACGTTTCAAAACTACGGGCTGATATCAAAATGTAGTTACCATTGTCCTGACTTGATAAAATATGAGCTTCGACGTTGACAAATCGGAGGCGCAATTGTGTCCTTTGGGGTTCCTACAGACGGGCAATAATAATACCATGGACGATTTATTTTGGTACATTGTAATACATTTTTTTTTTATTACAGGACAATCATTTCACACAGCGCCATCTAGTTAAAAACCAAGCAAAGCTTGTATGAGAACTAGTTTACATATATAATACTTAAAAACTTTTTTTGTAAATACATATTGATACTTATACAATACAACACCCAAACCCAGAACAAACACAAATTGTCCTGAGTGAAAATCAAACCCACAACCTACAACGCAGAAGGCAGAGCTGTTACCAACTGAGCTGTGAGGCTTGTTGACATGACAAACACACAAACATTAATATATGCCTACGTGTGTCGATGAATTCCTCCTAAAGAATTGTTACCGTCTGCCCCCACGAACGACTCCCACATGGGGGCATGGTTGGACTCTTTCAACAAAGTGATATCACCCTCTCTTTGGCAACTGCGAATCCCGAAGCAAACTAAAGGGTCGTAAAAGCTTCCTCAATTGAACTGACCCAATCGCAGACAGTAGCTAGGAAAAAAACAGTGGTAACAAATCTACCCTCTCTCTGCAAGATACAAACGTAAACGCTGCGGAAAATATTTCAGCAGAAGACCAGCCATGGGTGATCTGGAAGACTCTTCTTTTAAACTTTATTGCACACATAAACATAATAACAAAGATAAACTTAAAAATTAAAATACATGGCAAAGGCGAGCTTAACCCTAAAAAGAGTTTTCTTCCAGCAAACCAGTGATGTGGAGAGAGAAAAGATAGATAAAAATTGGGAAATAGTGTACATAACAATTTAATAAAGTTTAATACGTAACATATAAGTAACTAAGACACATAAATTATATTAAATACCCTTATTTAATATTTATTTAATAACCCTTAACCGCCTCCGAAGCCATTACTTGGCCGCTGTGGTTACAACCGAGGAAAATGGGATTTCTCCAACACAATGCCAAGAGCATTAAGCCAGCCCGTAGACCATGCAACATTTGCTATCCTGCTCCTTGAGTCCCAGGCCATCCAAGTAGCTTTGACGCGACAAAATTCTGCTTTGGCTCTACAATAGTAGCGTGTCACAATTGAAGATAAAGCATAATGGGGACAATGGGAAGTTATATTATATATCCCGCTGTCCCCATGAATGGGGACAAAATCATGGGACATCGGTAATAGGTACACGCTATATATAACCGGAACTATCGACACGAGGAGGAAGAGTTGTGTGTATTAATTCACCTGACCGTTGGTAGCGCTGCGATTGCCAGGGGATGGCAAAAACAAGTCCCGGATGTTCCATTAGAGGTAGTACTTTTTTATTGTACGACGGGGAAGCGCTTGGCCTTCATCTCTCCTGGTTACAAGTTAAGCCCGAAGGTTGAGGCGCACTTCACCCGGAATCCTAATCTGAGGAACTGGCAGGTAGTACATAGTGTAATCTCCTTCGTAGTATAAAATAATGTAATGATAATAATGGATACAGATCTTGCAGTATAGTATGTAATTATACCTTTCTGTATTCGTATCCGTTTTTTAAATGGGATAGGCATTTGACTGCTATCTCGCCTGGTGTTGATTAATGATGCAAGTTAGTACGCTTGCAAAGAAGCTACATATTTACTCTTGACTCAAAGATTCCCATGTTGTGCTTAGTGTTCGGGAAACACAAACTCAGGCAAAGCGTTCCATTCCTTGGTGGTTTACGTTATAAATAAGAGAACCGCTTATTGCGCGAGGAAGGTATATCCACCTTCATTATTTTATATTTTTGGATTCGTAAAAATGGGCTGTTATGAAAAGTTGCTTCTATTTTGTTGGATGGATAAAAGTTGGCTGGTAAAATTGCCAGTGTAACTAACATTTTATAGGCACAATGAGCTCACAAGTCGCTCGAAGGGGAGTTTGTCTTAGGCGATCAAAGTGTCGATTTTTCAAGGGATATTAATGGACCCAAATAAGAAGAAAGGCGTGTGGTTGCTAAGAAACGGTACCGACACGCGGAATAAATAAAACGTTGAAAAACATAAGTTTCTATATTCTATCTATAAGAGGAACGTTCTGGACTTAATGTCTGTCTCTCCGTAAAGAAATTGCCAAAAATCTCCCTACATCTCATAAAGAGCACACCCTCCAAATTTCAAGTCACTATGATTTTTTTTTTATTGTACGATGGGTTAGCACTTGGCCTACATCTCACCTGGTTACAAGATGAGATAAGGCCGAAGGTGGAGGCGCACTTCACCCGGAATCCTCAACAAACTGTGGAACCGGCTATCTTACCTCTAAATGCCGGAACACAACAATTTTAGATTTGTTATAAAGGCGACAGAATTGGGTAAGATGGTGGTAGCTAGCCAGGCGGACTTGAACAAAGTCCTACCACCAACTAAACAAAGCACAATATATTGTACTCCCCACGGGAATCGAACCCGGGACCTCTGGATCTGAAATCGGTGGGTTTAACCACTAGACCATAGAGGCGATTAAAACTAATGGCTTAAGCTGTGTATGTAGTCCGACAGTCAGTCTCACACGGCAAGATCTTAGAAAATATCAATGTGATGAAAATTTACAAATTGTTTATACATAAATACCGTATAGGATTTTGTTTACAAAAATTCAATTTGTATTATTTTTAACGGTTATGAAATAATTTTAGATAATTCGAACGGTGGATAATTCGAATTCGAAAATCGAAATAATTTTCTGTACTATATAAGTAGCTATAAACATAGGTATATATTGAGCTTCATCGGCAACCTTTTCCAACAACCAAGAACATATCCCGGATCTGTTAACATATCCCGGATCTGATCCCTAGCCTCGTTATTAATTTGTACCAAATCGTTTCTAATCAGTGTAATTACTTAGGGACACGCTGGAATTGCGTATAGCCTCAAGTAAGAATGGATGTAGATGATTATAATAATGTATTATGATAATGAGGTAACGGCTTTCCGAAGGCCCTGGTCTGTGACACACTGGTAATTATTTTACAGAGCTCTGGTCATGAAAAGAGAAAAAAAGAAGATCTCTTAACTCGCACATGCAAGGATGAGCAAGAGTGAGCTTACCGAGAAGAGTTACGTACCAACAAGTGACAGTGAACTGGTTGGCGTTAGACTTCGGCAGGCGTGGTCACTAGGCAAAAAAAAAATTATGTACAATGGGCGGTCTTACTGCTAAGAAGCGATTTCTTCCAGACAAAATTTGGATGGAGAGGATTTCATAGCTAAAGAGGTGGTTGGTGGTGCACATATTAATTAGGGGTCTGCTAAATTAACTTAAACTATATATCATACATTATAAGTAAAGCTATGCTACAAATAAAAAAAAAATACTTATATAATATAAATATCTACATATTATACACTATGTACTTACATACTATACTATGCAAATATAATATATACTCGTAATATATATATAATATTTAACAAGCCTCATAGCTCAGTTGTTAGTAGCTCTGCCTCCTGCGCTGTGGGCTGTGGGTGCGATTCCCACCCAAGACAAACATTTGTGAGATGAATATCGATGTTTGTTCTGTGTTTGGGTGTTGTATCATATAGTACGTACGTATTTACAAAAAGTATTTAAATATTCTATTCGTAATCTAGTTCCCATATAACAAGCTATGCTTAGTTTGGGGCTAGATGGCGCTGTGTGAAATTAAAATCCTGTTATATTTATTTATTTATATTATATTATAATACATAAATATATATTGAGTTGAGATCATTTAGCCGTAACAGCTAGAAAAATCAGCGATTCCGATGCCCGGGATAGACTATATTATCACAAGCCTCATTACTCTGTTGGTAGTAGCTCTGCCTTCTGCGCTGTAGGCTGTGGGTTCGATTCCCACCTAGGACCAACATTTGTGTGATGAATATGTCCTGCATACAAATATTTTTCCAGCCAAATCGACTTTTTTCGTAGAAATGGCATAACCCAACTAGTTTTCATTGTTTGATGGGGAAACGCTTGTTCTTCATCTCACCTGGTTTCAAGTTATCATAGGCCGAAGGGCTTCACCTTCCATCTTACTCTAAATGCCGGAGCCAAATATTTTAAGGATTTTTGTTATGGCGACAGAATTAGGTGAGATGGGGGTAGCCAGGCAGACCCAAACTAAGTCCTACCAACCAAACCAAATACAACATTAGTAAAAAAATATAAAATATTACACGACGATAATTTCACTGAGCGCCATCTAGGCCTAAACTAAGCAAAACTTGCAATATGGGGACTAAATTACGGACATAATACTTAGATACTTTTTTTATTTTTGATTTTTGATTTTTGAACCACTGCACAACAGAGGCGGTAAAAGCTAGGTCGTATTAACCAACTTCAAAATGAGGAGGAGTTTCTCAATTCGTCGGCACCTTTTTTCCTTAGTCAGAAAGTTTTCCAGTAAGAACTCGCTTCTTAGTCCCATCGCCAGTATCCCACAGCCGTTAAGAAGGCAGATGGCGACAATTGGACGATACACCGGCGGCTTTAATCCACTTTCCGACTAATTGATTCCATTATCAAGGCGTTACAGCCTGCGGGGAGGCTGTTGCAGCTTTTTGGGGTGGGCAGGGTTTCGCGATGCTTAGGTTGTGCTGCGTTTCTGTTTACGTAACTGTTTTGGTTCTGGCTTTTACCTGTGGCTTTACCTGCGTTAATAATTGAATACTCTCAATTATTACAGAACATCAAGCTAATTAAGCACTATGTGACGATTGAGCTGAAATTTTGCATAGATGACCCTGACACGTAAGAAAAAAACGTAGGCTGCTTTTCACTCCAGCAACCGCCACGAATGTCCACTGCTGGACAGAGCCTGCCATAATCACCACGCTTGTCAGGCGGATTGGTCATCGCGGTAAAGGTGTAGATAACATTAATAATATTTTAATAGTGGTACAGACCCATGACTACACTTGGTGGTTTGCACGCTAGTAACAGTTCTAGGGGTCCCGGGTTCGATCCCTAGGGGGTACAATATTGTGCTGGGTTTGGTTGGTTCGTCTGGCTAGCTACCACCATTTTACCTAGGTTTGTCGCCATAACGTCTTAATTGTTGTGTTCCGGCAGGTATAGCCATTTCCTCAGAGTGTTGAGAATTCCGGATGGAGTGCGCCCCCTTTGCCTATATTATGACTTGAGCATGAGCATGTAGGCCAAGCGCTTCCCCGTAGTATTATAAAAATAAAATGGCCTCAGAAGCATGGCAACTTTTTTGAGGAGTATGTTTGTTTTTCTATTTAATTGTACCTCCGCAGCCTAGAGATTGGGTTTTGACATGTGAGGTATCTTTTGGATTCTCTAAATTGTGGATCTGTCAAAGGCTACATTTTAATTTTGGGGGTACTAATAAAATAAAAGATAGGTATCAGAAACATTCCTATTAATTTACATTCATATTCATTTATTCATTGTAAAACACATGTTAATAAGATCTTATCATACAAGTAATGTATGACAATGTATTCATATTGGGTGTACAATATTTAAAATACCTACTTACTAACGAAATATGTTGTAAAGTTAGATCTTAATTTAAAGTAATAATGATTCAAGTAAAGTAGAAGTTAAAGTTAATTAACTCTTGCATTCAAAAAATTCTCTCATTGAATTAAATGTCATGTCAATTAAATAGTTTTAAATATCATAAAATCTTCGCGCTTTCTTTAACATTTCTCAATTCTAAATCCGATTCTAAATACATATAGATTGTACTTCTTTCAAAGGCCGCATTCTCGTAACACATTGAACACTGAAATTGTGCAGTCGAATTTTTCGTTTCATTTCAGATTCGTTCAATAAAAAAAACACAACATTTTCGAACAAAATTAATAAATTTATATAAATTAAAATATCATTATCTAGATTAATCTGCTACTGATATAAGCCGTTACATTTTTACGTTGGTAATTTACAACGAGATAAAGCTAATTAGAAATAATTACCCTTTCTAAAAGTTTTCAGTGTAAAATGCTTGGGTAGAGGTCCCTGGGTACATCTGTGGGAAATTATACCCTTTTTCTGATGTTATCTGAGTTTCATCCTTGAAATATGTAAAAATGTTACAAAACTGAAGAATCGTTATCCACAAAAAAAAAAACAGGCAAAATTTTATTTGAAAGGGTCCTAATTCTTAGTAATATTATTTTTTGTGTATATTCAATAAAAATAAAAATCTGCAATTTCGGTTAGTTTTATCGGCTCTCCGGAAGCACTATTCTTGATTATGATGTTTTGACATTTGGTAATAACTTTCCGTGTGTTTGAGAATCGCTACACATAAATCTATAAAATAGTATTGCTTCATAAAAACATTTAGAACTTAATTATTTAAAAAAAAACAAAGAGGTAGTTGGTGCATACACCCCAACCACCTCTTTAACCATAAAATCCTCTCTATCCAAAGGTTTTTGGAAGAAATTGCTTCTTAGCGAGAAGACCGCCCATTGCATGTTTTGTATGTGATGAGGAAAATCTAGGTACTATATATTCAAGTATTGTTTTTCTCCTAATAATCCTTTTTTTTACTTAATTGTCGTGATTCTTATACGTTCTTCGAGTCTTTGAATCCAGAGGCGCTTGTCTAAAATGAACCTCTTCAAGCTTTCTATAAAACAAGCGTGCTCTATCTTAGGTTACTTTTACTTTTACTTGTTTTACAAGAAAAATAAACTCTACGAAAGGGATGTTGAATGTTTTAACTGACACGTCACGAAGATCAGCATCATAATTACCAGTCAGTCAGTGAGCCCGACATTTTTTTTTTCTGAAAGCATTGAGTTGTCTCCGAGAAGAAAATATTTCCACATTAAGCGCTTCCACTTTGCTCAGAGTGGGGTCTTCACGTCCTGATGTACTAACAGCATTAGGAGAGTAATATATTGGGGTTGGGGAGGCAAAAGGTGATCGTGTGTTACGTTTACCTAATTGAATTGTAATGTAAGTGAGACCCAAATGTTTCAAGTTTGACCAGTTTTTAGAGGCCTTAAGATCTACTAATACAGCTTTTCTACCACAATTAGGCGTTCCACGTTAGTTTCTTGTCAATAAAAGCAATATAATAAAAAGTAAAAGGGTCATGATTATTATATATTTTTTTACTACACGACAGCGTATCGTTTGGCCATCATTTCATCTGGATCCAAGTTATGATAAGGCCAAAGGTGGAAACGCACTGGGACGAGGAACTGGCAATATTATAAAAACAACAATTTAGAATTGTTGTTATGGCGACAAACTTAGGTAAGACTCAAGGTGAACTTAAAACAAATCATACACTAACCAAACCAAAACAAATTTGTTCTCCCCGTGGGTATCAAACCCGGGACCTCTGAGTCTGATACCGGTGGGCAAACCACTCGACCACAGAGGTGGTTAAAATAAATCAAATAATTTATAAACACCAATGTCCCCAAAACTTGGCTCTTATTTCCAGCGAATTAGCATAGATATTCAGCGTGGCAATGCAGCCAGTGTTTTAGGAAAATGTTAGAGATACGAGAGCTGGATTTGAAAACTTAAATGTTATGAGGTTTATAAATCTTTTTGCATTTAATCGTGGTTGCAATTCGAGAACATTAAGTTTCCAGTGCTTGCCGATTCTGTGAGTTAGTCTGCTCACTTCTTCCTCAATACCTTTACGCCTCAAGTTGATGGGTGCAATGCTGTACAGCGTAGCTCATGTTGTTTGGGGATATGACCTACGCAGTAAGGCCCATGTTGTATAAAAAAAACATTACCATAATTGACTAAAACGATTAAAAACACGACGACTGTATTATTGAATTATTCGGATGGCAAGCGAAATATTTTCTTTGAACGCAGAAACAAATTGCTTTTTAATTCACCTTGATTCCTTATAAAATATATTTTGAAGCTAACCAAAACCTCGTCAATTATCTAATCGTTTAATATATTTATAGTTATTACCAAAGGTCTTCATCGCCTTTTCAAATACAACGTCTACCCGTGATCTCGGCTGTTGTAACGCGGTCGAAACTGTACGGTATTTTTTTATAATACTCAATTATAAAAAAATACCGTATAATAATAATAACAATCAGTCTGATCGCATTTACAAATTCAAACAGAAACAGAAGCTTTATACCGATAGATTGAACATCGCATTGCGATCGGAAATCGAAGTAATACATAAATCAAGGCAACAATATATTAGCAAAGTTTCGGTTCCGTTCAGATCGGCCGCAGATGCCGTTGACTGCAGTCGGGAACTTCGATGCTGTCATATCTGTTATTGGAGGGGAAAATATATCGGTAAGTGATTTGTACTAGCAGTTCTTACCTGCCCGTCAATTGTTAAAATCTCTCATTAACTTTTAAAGTAACTGACAACGTCCATTTGCCAGTTACGTAGGACCGCAATACCTTCAAAAAGAGAGTTAATTAACATTTTCAGATGCCAATTGACTTTAAGTTGAGATCTATGGTTGATCATAGATCTTATCAATGGGTCTGTCGTTTTGCGAAAGCATGAAGTGATTTATTTTGGTGTTTGTGTTGTAGTAGCAACTACGAATAAATTAATTTTCAGTAGTCCATGTTTCAATGAGCACCTCGCCGGGGCGCAGCCTTTGGCGCAGCCGGTAGGATCTGACATACGCTCTAATAGGGAATCTGATTTCCAATCTAATTAACAATTATTTATCAAAACATAACACTTCAAATTCAGAGTAAATAAGTTCTTAATAGACAAGTGTGCTTCTCATGCCAAATCTATACTTGTTTTTAAGTTGTTTGTCAAACACATAATAATCAATATAAACAAACCGGTCAAGTACGGATATGCATTAAGTTTCGACCCACATTTCAAGTCAAAAAACCCACATTTCTTGTATGTACTCTATGTTACTTATCTTTTTATTTTAAACTATTTTATTATTTAAGCAAAAAAAAAATTACATTTAAACATTCTATAAAAAATGTATCAGTCTACCTTTTACGGTTCAAAAGATGAACAGGCAGCTGACTCTCGCTTACAGTCAGATAGACAGCTGTATGGACAACGGAGGCTTATTAAAAGGGTCCCGTAGGCACCTTAAAAAGGGGGTGGCTATGGGTCTACTCCAGGAAATGGGCAGCAGCATTTAGCAATAATGATTTTTGATCAATACCTTCTTTTTAATTAAGGTACTACATTCGTTCGTCAACTCGACTTCGAAAGCATCTCGGCGTATGGCCTGTGCAAAACATAGATTAGATGTTTGACAAACAATAATGCATTGTTTGGTAAATGTATAATCAGCTAATATTGCCTATAACATGTTGATTTCTTTGTGTTTGGTCGTGTTAGTGACTCTCGTTGCGTCACAGTATGATTTCACCGGGTATGGGTATCAGCGTGAGTACATTTTGAAATCATTTTTAACCGAATTAAAAAAAAAGAGGAGGTTCTCAGTTTGTCATAATCTTTTTTTTTTTATATAACTTTATGACATTTGGCGCTTATTTCTCGATCTCTGAGTTACATTAAGTACCTGACAGATAATAATACATTCTTCTTTCTTTGTAACATACATGTACAAATACACAAAAAGTGAAAGTATGAGTTTTAATTGTCAGGTACTCAGAAATTGTGAAATGGAGTAGACAGTTAATATATCGCCCTAAAACTGATAAAAAAAAATCAGTCTAGCCTGCGTCGGTAAACTAGTAATTTGATCTAGAATGTGATTTTGATATATATAAATAATTTTAATTTATTAATTCAATTTACGATAGAAATTATTTTATTGAATGTGTCCAATGTCTCGTTTCTTTGATGAAATAAAATCAAATGTAAGTACACCAAAATTGGACAAACTGACACTACAAAAATCCTAAGTTAATGGTATAATGAGCGGCTCTTATTGCCTAAAAGCGAAATTCCAGACAACCGTATTATAAGTTGTCTGGGATTTTGCTTTTAGGCGATAATATCATCTATATCCATAGAGAATAAATTTCCTTGATTTTAGGTGGACCTGCTTCAGGATGTCTGATAAAGGATTATTATTTATCTAAACAGACTGTATTAGCTCGCCTACCGGTCCTTAGTATCCCAAATGCTTCTCTTGATAAATACTGTTCGCAAGAAGTTGAGCCACTGTCGTGAGGTTGTCTGATTATCGGAATACCAACTGTATCTCGAAACTCCCCGAAGTAATACTTGTCTGCATGTAATACTTCAGGGAGTTTCGAGATATTGTCGAAAATTGGTGGAGCTGCTATGCTAATAAAACAACGAAAACCCCATCACTAGTAAAATTTTCAAAGAAATAGCACCAATCTATAATATTGGTGCTATTTCTTTCAAAATTTTCAAAAATCTTCTTGTCAAAAATATGAAATCGACAGCCACCGTCAATTCACTAATAACATAAGATCCTAACACCAAGTTAACAAGTAAGTTGCAAGTTAACAGGCATTTTCTGGGCAGGCTCCCTCAATCATAGACCTCCTTGCCCAGGCTTCTTGTATTAAACCGCCTCCGTGGTCTATTGATACGCCTACCGGTATCAGACCCAGAAATCCCGGGATCGATTCCACAGGGGTGAAAATTTGTGATTGGTTTGGTTGGTTGTATGGCTTGTCCGCGTGGCTACCACCATCTTACTTATTATTTTTGTGTAGGTAAGATAGCCCGTTACTCTGTCCGTTGAGGGTCCAAAATGAAGTGCGCTTCTACATTCGTCTTATCATGACTTGAAATCAGGTAACATGAAAGATCGTGAAGTCGTGGTAGTCGCGGCTTATGAATCGAACTCTCTTACTTAGCCCATGGATGAATTACCCATTATTTTCACCGCCTCTGTGTGGTTCAACTCATCGATTTCAGATCGGTGAGGTCTCGGGTTAAATCCCGAGCGGGAGTACAATATTGTGGACTTTGATCAAGTGCACCACCTTACTTAATTCTGTCGCCATAGCAACAATTCTAAAATTGCTGTACTCCGGCATTCAGAGCCAGATCTTCAGTTTGTTGAGGATTCCGGGTGAAGTGCGCCTCCAAATTCAGCCTTATCTCAACTTGTAGCCAGGTGAGATGAAGGCCAAGCATCAAGCGTCGTACGTCGTATAATTAAAATAAAAAAAATGTCGTAATAGTCTAAGGGATCTCTTTTTTTTATTTTTTTATTGTAAGGCGGGGAAGCACTTGGCCTTCATCTAACCTGGTTACAAATTGAGATAAGGCCGAAGGTGGTAGCGCACTTTACCAGAGAAAGAAGGGCAGCAACTTCCTTTTGTTTATTATCTATACCTTTACTGCTAACACCAAGCTTGTCAAGCGTGGTGTATATGCTAGAACCCTTCAGTTTTGAAGGAGGTTTTATCCAGCAGTGGACTAAAATGGGCTGTTAATATGATGGCTTGTTTGAAGTCAGCGTGGCTTACACATTATTGATATGTTTATGAATAAGATAGCCAGCAGTTCCTCTGTGCATCAAGGAACCAGGTAAAATGTGCTTCCGCCTTCGGCCTTATCATGATTTGAAACCTGTCGACGTTAAAGGTTTCCCGTCGTACATTCAAATACAAGCTTCAAGGTCAAAAGCGGACAGAAGTTAAATAACAATGCTGTTTCTGTATTTTCGTTTTCAATTTCCAGCTGTGCCTATGTATGTGCAAAGAGCACTGCGCCGTAAGGAAAGCTACCGACCGATCGCTCACGCGAAGAAGAAAACCCTCACCAACCTGACTCTCCACGAAGTGTTCGCCAAGATACGAGACATCACCATGGCTCTTAATCAAAACGCGAAGAAGAACGGCTACAAGGTCGATTATAAGTTTAGAATTTTAGATAATAAATAAAAAAAATCGACGCGGTTCTATCAATTTATTTGACTCACCAATTTACCTCTCCTAAAGGATAACATTAGTTTATCCTCTATCGGTGGAAGCTGGAAACTTAGCTATTAGGAACCGTAGTAAAGTATTTTTTTAGGTCATTTAGAACAGGTAGTAAGTAGCCCTATACCAAAAAAAAATGCCCACCCATTTTTCCAATGTACTAAACTTACAATAAAAATGCAATTTGCGAATCAATTTTACATCTAAAAAAAATAACTCACTGTCTGTTTTAGTTAATGACCGTCTAATATATCAATGCACCAATCAGATAAAGCAAAATCCAATACCTACTGAACCCTGGCGGCCGCTGCCGGGGCACGCTTATGCTTCGCTGACTTGTGCATTTTTTATTCAATGTTCCAACATAACCTCATATATGTTTTGTATCGTAAATATCAATATTAAATTATTCTCTTTTATTATGTCCACTCTCCTACCATCAACCATATTTGTACTATCCTTTCCATCCTAAAGTTGTCAGGAAGAGATAATTAAGTGATATCTATCGCTTAATTAATCGCCCATTGTACTGTTTACTTTAGTTTTAAATTGACAACTGTTCTAAATGTTTTTGGTGTACAAACAATAATTTCTATACATTTATTCATTCAATCTCACCTAATTACTTTTACATGGTCTTTTTAGTGATTTAAGTTACCCTACAGTAATGCTCTATTAAGAGTGCTCGGTCCTTAACGTTCGAAAGCTGTTTATTAGGGCAGAAAAAATAAAACAACACTCCCTCGTAGATGAAATAATTCTAGATAAACTAATAAGTCAGGAAAGATAGAATTTTCACCACTACTAAGACACAAACACAAATTTCGGACGACAGTCTTTAGAAACAATAGGACCATAGTTATATAATAGAATCGGGTAAGATGAAACGTTAACGACACTCAATTATAACCCTTGGACTGTTGCATTTTCTAAAAAATAGTTCTTTCACCGGTGGGCTAACCTACAGTTGTTCAACTAGACCACATAAGGGGTTAAATACAATTTTATGAATGGTTGATCCGATCAATTAAAAATTTTGAATATGCAGAGAATATAGTTATATATTAACAAGTATAACTATATTCTCTGCTAGGGTAGTTTTTTGGAAATAGAGGTGTTGAGACAAGAAAATATTTGGCATGTGTCATTTGAAAGAGTATTAGCGGTTCCACATTCAAAAAATGTATAGATGAATTTTTAGTACGGGTGGTTTTTGTAACAAAGGGGCGCGTTGAGAGAGTAACACGCTTGGTATGTCTTAAAGGATATACTGTTAAAGGGGGTTGACTTCACAATTAACTTGATATTATTTGCTGAAACCAACTCTGTTGAAAATGTGTGAAAACGTGAAATATTATATGAATTAATTTAGTCTGCAGATTTCAAAAGTAGTTTATTTTTGGCCTCATTAGGGGTGATTTTTAAGTTAAAGGGACAAAGGATTGATCATCAGGTCAAGCAGGCAAGATAAGATAGGTTAATTGGAATCTCAATTATCGTTGATTCATTGGTCTAAATATTTTTGTTGGTTGCCAAACTAAGGGTATCGAAAAAATTCAAGAATTACATTTGGGGCAACCAACCTTATAGTGTGTTTATTACCAGTGGTGATAAAAAATAAATATGCATACATAAATATACATGTGCATGTATGTTTGATTCTAAATTATAAATGGTGGTGAATAATAATTTATCGTGAATATTCGTAATAAATGTGGTTATTATAAACATTAAGTGGGTTTATAGATTTGAGGTTGACTGTCGGTATTTAGCTATTTTTTTCTCTCAAAATTATTATAATTACTTTATTTCGTTATTTTTGTATCGTTACGCTAACAAAAAAATACCTTTTAATCCTTGCGTACATAAGTACACATACACTTTTTATTTATTCTGAATTTTGCTAAAATTTTCAACACTTTATGTTTTAATAAATTTCGATATTCAAATTATTTGTATTATTATGTACAAAAACAGTGAACTCGAAGCTTGAAATTAATAGCTAAAAATATTCCATTTAAACTGTAGCAGATTTACAGGAAGAAGCTAAGTAAATATCGTACCTACATAGACGTCTACAACTTTTGCGTATAAGATTAGCTTACGAGATATTGTTACAATCTTGTTCAGTTCACTGCAAATATGATTTTACTTCACATAAGTAATGTTTCCCATATTACGGTTACTCGAACCAAACGCACAAGCTATGTTGTAAAACATGTAAGAAAAAATTACTATTTTGTGCGGCAGCTTTGTATTTTTTTCCATGATAAAAACCCGAAAACTTCCACTGTATTAGGAAAACCCCCAAAGATAATTAAGATTTATAAAAAAATTAGATTTATAAAATAAAAAGAAAACCGACGTCAATGGAGGGCGATACAATTTCGTTTACCTCTATGACGTATCTGTTTTTTCAAATATTTTTATGACAGATCCATTTTTTCCTTACTTTTGACGTAATACACCCTAAAAATACCTAAATGGCTTCAATTGTGCCTATTATATTTAAAAGTTTTCTCGATTTCTCCAGGATCTCATCATCAGATCCCAGATCTGATGTCAGGGTTCATTTTTTACATACTTCTGAGGTAATACACCCTAAAAATACCCAAATCGTCATTACTTAACACCAAGTTCTCAGGGAAAGTGGTCGTAACTTCGGTTTCGGCCGACCACCAAAAACCTTTTGGTGAGTGAAATGAGTAAAATGTAAGTTATTTAACAATAAAACCGACTTTAACTAAAACTAGAAAATATTGATGAACCATATAAATAACATATTTTCAGTGCCTATCGGTATGAGATTGCCTTACGATACAAACTATTGTTTGGAAAATAGGCATCAATTCCAAATATAAATATATAATAAAGAACATGCCCATGGAATATTTTTCTTGTTTTTAGTGAAGTCTGATTTAAATCATTTATCTCATAATAGCTTTTCGAGTTGCTACAGTAGGGCTGTGCTCCAGAGGTAGGTTATGTTATTTAGAAATACCTAAGTCAACAGTGGGTATGTTAGGACAGGGGTATGGTAAACAATAATCCTGTTATTAGATTTCTCCTCGTCAAGGGGGAGCAAAAATATACATTCTCTATTATTGTTGTGAGTGTTTGTTGTGTGCAACACATGAAAATACGTTTGGCGAAGGCTGTCGAGGCTTTCGATTCGGCCAATCCGACCCAGCGGGTATCGTAAAAGCCTACGAAGGGACCTCACTAGAATGACAGCAGATTACTTCTGTGAATTATCTAGCAATTAGGTTCTGTGATTTTACTTTTTACTGTGCGATGGTGAAGTATACAGCCCACCTTGTGCCAAATATTCAATTTTTGAAAATGTTATGGAACAAATATTTTTTAAAGTGTCGCAATCAAAAAAACAATTGATAGCTTGTGGAGATTTTAATATTGATCTATTGACCAAAGACACATATAGCAAAAAAATTACTAACCTGTTTAACTCCTTTAATCTAAAACCTATGTTTATGGAGCCTACTAGAATAACTGAAACCTCAGCTAAATGTATAGATAATATATTTACAGATGCCAACATTATATGGAAGAGTGTAATAAGTAAAATAAAATCTGACCATCTAGGAGAAATTATTAAAATCGAAACACAATGTAAAACTAATATAAAAAGGGAAATTACTTTTGTACCACTGACAGCTGATAGAGTGGAAAAATTAAAATCAGCACTAATGTCTAAATTACCTGTTTCATATAATGGCAACTATCCTGATTGTTTATATAATACATTTTTTACTAAATTTAGCAACATATTTAACTCAATATATACATCCAAAACAATCACAGTCTCTGATAATGCAACATTTAGTGAGTGGGCAACAGCGGGAATACATAAAAGTAGAAGAAAATTGTATGAACTTTATGGTGAAAAACAGTACAACTTTAGTGAAGAGTTTAATGATAAAGTAAAAAAATATTCTAAAATCTTTAAGGAAGTTTGTGTGGCCGCTAAATCCCAATACTTGAGAAAACAGATTGTAAATAGTAAAGATAAAATTAAAGCTACTTGGAAAATTATTAATAGTGAGACTGGAAAAGGGAAAAGCAGCAACACTAACGAATTTAATTTAAAAATAGGAAATCTTAACATATCCCAAAATATTGATGTTGCAACAGCTTTTGAAACGTTTTTTTACTGATATACCTGTTTCTACCACAAAATCATTGAACTCTTCAAATATTATGGCAGAGTCAATACTGAAAAACAATGTACTATCATGTAATAAACCATTTTATTTCCAATATGTTAATAATAACGATATTATTAAAGCATTTAAACTTATCAATGAAAAGAAGACCTCTGACCTCTGGGGCATCTCTGTAAGCATTGTAAAACCTATAATAGGCGTTATAGCGCCTGAATTAGCTTTTATTTTCAACGAATGCATCGACTGCGGCGTATTCCTAATTTAATAAAATATAGTAAAATAACTCCTCTTTTTAAATCTGGTAACAGTTCTGATCCAACAAACTTTAGGTCGATATCAGTACTACCGACATTTAGTAAAATCTTTGAGAAGATTATTCTTACACAGTTACATAGTCATTTTTATGCTAACGCCCTATTTCATGACAAACAATTTGGATTTACAAGAGGTCGCTCAACTGCTGATGCCAGTATTAGTTTAGTATCGCATATTTTCGAGGCCTGGGAGAAATCACATGATGCGTTGGGAGTCTTTTGTGATTTGTCTAAGGCTTTTGACTGCGTGCACCATGAAACACTGATTATGAAATTAGACCACTATGGTATCAAGGGTATTGCACTAGACTTACTCACGTCTTACCTAAGTGATCGCATACAGCATGTCGACGTGAACGGCCAGCGTTCATTCTATATTGGGGCCTTTCTTGTTTTTAGTATATATTAATGATCTGCCCCAAATAATTAAGGATGACCATGAGATTGTACTGTTTGCAGATGATACGTCACTTCTATTTAGATTGAAGCGACAAATGACTAACTTTGACAACGTAAACAATTTAATCTCAAAAATAGTTAACTGGTTTAATGTAAATAACTTAGTACTCAATCAGAAAAAGACCAAATGTATTCGATTTATTTTACCAAATGTAACTGAAGTTAAAGCTAATGTAAAAGTTAAAGAGGAAAACATAGAATTAGTCAAAACCACTGTAGTTTTGGGATTAACTTTAGATAATAAACTTCAATGGGGCCCACACATAGATAAACTGGCGAAGAGACTTAGTTCTGCAGCATATGCTGTAAAGAAGATACGTCTTCTCACAGACGTTGCTACAACAAGACTAGTTTACTTCAGTTACTTTCACAGTATTATGTCATATGGCATAATACTGTGGGGAAGTGCTGCAGATATAGACACCATATTTGTTTTGCAGAAGAGGGCTGTTCGCGCTGTTTACAAAATGGGTCCCAGAGATTCATTAAAAGACAAGTTTAAAGAAAAAAATATATTGACTATGCCCTGCCAATATATTTATGAAAATATTATGTACGCGCGTAAAAACATAAGCTTATTTGACAAAAACTGTGATAAACATAATTATAATACTAGAAATAAGAATAAACT
Organism: Venusia cambrica; assembly: GCA_951394065.1. Lineage (NCBI taxonomy): Eukaryota > Metazoa > Arthropoda > Insecta > Lepidoptera > Geometridae > Venusia > Venusia cambrica. The sequence continues at coordinate 11,415,468 of OX596045.1, read as the reverse complement.
CGCTGTTCCCACAACTAGGCTCCATAAGGTTAATAAATCGTTCATAGGGCAAACTGTACGCTTTTATAATAAATTGCCAAGTGATGTGCTAAGCTTGTCAAATAATAAATTCAAAAATTTTGTAAAACAAAAGCTTAATATAAAATTTCAGATTACCTAGATAATAAGAAAGCCTGGCATTAAAAAAATGAATTTGCTCCAGTGAATAAATTGTAATTAGTATTAGATAATTTTAAGCTATTGTAATGGATCATGAAAAAAAAAAACTAGCCCGAGGTTCTTGCCTTTCTCTTTGTGTGCTGGTCGCGATTCCGAACAGGCGGTAGATTTGACGTTTCAAAGTGATCCTAAAAAATCTTACTGAATAAATATATTTGACTTTGACTTTGACTTTGACTTTGACTTTGACTTTGAAGATCTTGGCCTTCATCTGACCTGGTGCCAAGTGATAAGGCCGACGGAGGATGCATACTTTACCCGGAATGCTCAACTGTTTGAGGAACTGGCTATCTTACCTGAAATTGCCGGAACACAACAATTGTTGTTATGGCAACAGATATAGGTAAGATGATGGTGGCTAGCCAGGCGGACTTAAACAAAGTCCTACCACCGTTCTACCGATACAGTACCAGTCCTACCGATTTGAAGAGGTACTCAAGGCTTAAAATTTCCATCAAGTGGCGAAATGCACAATTTCAAATTGTTGTGTTCCGGCTTTTAGAGGTAAGATAGCCAGTTCCTCAAACAGTTCATTCAGGGTAAGGTGTGTTTCCACCATTGGCCTTATCATAACTAAAACGGTGAGATGAAGGCCAAACGCTTCCCCGTAGTATGATAATAAAAAAACCGGTAATGTCGCCCGAAATAGGTTTGGTGTTGTGGTAATAGTTCCCTGGACCAGCCATTTAACAAGGAGCTTTATTTCCAACTCTTATCATCTCTAATATTGTTAGACTCAATTATTTTAATGCAAATTTAAGAGTTTTTATACGTTACTTAGGGGTTTGCATGAGCGTCAAAGTACAAGTGAAAATCGCGGGTTTGAAGTTTTTCTATATTCTTTATATTGGGCATTTTTTGAGATGAGTAAAACCATTGAACTCGTTAAACACATTGAGATTCAAGTACCAACAATCTCAGCTGTTCTCTTCGACATAGTTTTTTTTTATTGTACGACGGGGAAGCGCTTGGCCTTCATCTCACCGGGCAACTAGTTGAGATAAGGCCGAAGGTGGAGGCGCACTTCACCCGGAATCCTCAACAAACTGAAGGACTGGCTATCCTACATATATGCTGGAACACGATATTTTTGAATGAATTTATTACGCTTGTATGGCGACAGAATTTGGTTAGATAGTGGTAGCTAGCAAGATCGACAAACTTCTGGTTTTCACTTCTGTCGGCACTTCTGGAGTGTCACTTTTTTAAACTACCTTTTACTTATTAGCTAGGTAGTTTTCTATGTATTTTTTATAAGGTGCCAAGCAATAAAATAAGAGGTCACTCCATCAACAACTACTATCAACTTCTGCATTAACCTCTGCCTCATCTTGGCCGATGTGTTTTCTATTGATCCTCTCTGTCCATTCGAGGTTTATACACAGCGCAGAATTGGTTTAGCTATGTTACTTTATGATGAGAATTGAAAAGAATTAAACCTCTTGAGTTAATGTAGTGTTAAATAGTATATTGTAGTGTCAGTGTCAGTGAAAGTGCTACTTCAAAGGACACAATAATGTAGCGTCTCCCCTTAAATAGAAACTGTAAGGAACGTGACCTAATGGACACTTCGTCTTCAAGTCCAGAGTAAATAGGTTCCTTTTAGGCAAGCGTGCTCCATCTTAGGCCACATCTTTACTTGTTTTACATGTAAGCTGGTGGTCAAAAGCTTGACTCACCAAAAAAAAATAAAAAAAAACTTTTATAAAACTAAGTATCATAAAATTACTCATTAGCCTACATAAACTAGATTGTAATACAGCACTAGAGCAAATATCAATTTAATATGCACTAAATATTTATAAAAAAAAACGAGGCTCTAGGTATAGATATTGCTTTTGAACCAATCTAGCAGGCCATTTCACCCTTAGAAACACTTTTACCGGCGTTGTAAATGAGGAAACCGACTCCAAAGTCAAGAAGGACGGGCTCATTGATCTTATGCACCTAGAAAAGTGGGAAATTACCTCGGCCTTGCCTGAAAAAAGAAATTACAAGATCCGATAGAATGTCGACAAAGCGTTATTTTTTCCAACGACGGGGAAGTGCATTGCCTTGTCAACTAGTGTCACGATATGATAAGGGGGTGGAATTTCACTTTACCCAGAATTCACAACAGACTGAGGAACTGGCTATCTTACTAAATGCTGGAACACAAAATATGAGAATTGTTGTTATGCCAACAGATTTAAATAAGATGGTGGTAGCTAGCCAGGCGCTCATTAAACCTACCCTACGATTAACCAAACTGCGCACATATTTGTACTCCCTGGAGATGGAACCCGGGACCCCTGGGTCTGATACCGATGGGTTTACCACTAGACCAATAAGACAGTTCTAGATTTTATCGAGACCTGCGAATAGAAGGAATATGCAAGGGGTCACAACAGTTAGTTGAAAATATCTATATCCAAATGCAAAGATCTGAAAAGAATGGATCAGCTGTTTTCTTGAGAGCTGTAGTATTTCGTGGGATAACCCATTTTGTGAGGGATTGAAACAGGTATTATTGTGCAATTGGCATACATTGTATTTGGAAATTGGATTTTTGTGCTACTCGGCGTATTGGGAAAGTGATTTCCTAACAATGCAGGTGGGTTTTAATTGAAAAGGTCTGTTTGGATAAAAACCAACAGGTTTGCAGCTCCAAGAAACTTGGCAAATTTTAATAACACAGATAAATTGTTGGATCAATCACGTCAGACATACAGAGGTGATCTTTTTTTTTATAGTGAATATTTTGTTATATCACTTTTTTTTTTAATGGTACGACGGGTAAGCGCGCCTCAATCTCACCTGGTAATAAGTTGAGATAAGGTCGAAGGTGGAGGCGCACTTCACCCGGAATCCTCAACAAACTGAGGAACTAGCCATCTTACCTCTAAATGCCGGAACACGACAATTTTTAAGAATTGTTATTGTGGCGACAGAATTAGGTAAGATGGTGGTAGCTAGCCAGGCAGACTCAAACAAAATCCAACCACCAACCACCCTAAAATTGTTCGTCCATCGCATGTCGCATTACAGCCGGCAAAATTTGATCAGCGCATCTAAATGATTGTATTAATAATGTATTCCGTACTCTACGCATATTGAAATTAAATGTATAGTTGGACATTTTGTGTACTATCGATTTCCCACTATCATTCCCATTTTCCAATAATAATTAAGATCAAAAACGCGATTTTAATGCCCTAAATCTATTTATTTACTTATTTATTTGGTAACACATTAACATTGCCATCACAGTGCAGCACCAAAGCGACAATGCAAATTTAAATATAAAAGTGATACAAAATACAATTAAACTAATTAACTAACTCACACTAAAACACATTAACACTAATGAAATTATTCCAACAACCAACAAATAAAATAATAACAATAGCTCACAATAAATAATTTTACACATTCCTATAAGTCCTATCCAAAAATTATTAAACCGCATCTCTGAACTTGGGCAAGGTCATGTAAAATACATAATCTAATTATTTAATTGATAAATTAATAACTAAATGAATAAAAAAAAATATTACAAATACTAAAAAAGTTTCACTTGCATCGTGGCTTCATAAAACCACACAATGTCAATCTTGTGATGATTTCGGGTGAAGTAACTTCCACCTTCGGCCTTAACATACCTTTAAAATCAGTTGAGATAAAAGGCCTATCACCTCCGCGTCGTTTAATAATAAAAAAACTAATGTGCTGTTGATGTGAAGTATGAATCGACGGAGCCAATCAAATTCAGTAGGCAAAGTGTTCCGAAGACGAACCGCCCAAACCCGAAAAGAATTACCAAACAAATAACTATTACCTACAATAGTTTCGTTACCGTATGTATCTTCAAAAGCAAAAGGGCAGTGTCAACAAATCCTCTACAAGCAGAGCCGTGGACTCCAAAGCAGCGAGGCATGAGCCTAGCTCACGCGTTGCGATGCGGTTCTCATGAATATTCGGTCGGATAATGCCGTTTAATATCGGCTGGCGAGCGTTCCAACACTTTGCTTTACAGATTTCGGTGTTTGCCGCGCCTGTGGCACTCGGTACATGCGGTATTTGGGAATGAGCGGCTTCAATTGTAATCTTTTCATTATGTATCTCTGTATGTATCTCCGAACTGACTTTGTAGACCAGACGTCGCGAGATGTCTGGTTCACAAACTCAGTTCAGGATGAACTACTAGGCATAATGACACAAAAATTCACGGGGTTGTGAATTTGTGAATGTAAAAGGAAACGAAGTTTTTTTTTTCCTGACTATAACCGCACCGCATCTATTCTTCAGTTCTTATGTGTTTGAAGTTCTTATGCCTTATCCTTATCTGTTTAAAACGACAATGGTTGATATTCTGCGTAAATGCAAACCAAGCACAAATTTGTACTCTTGAGTTTGAATCCGGTGCTTTTGAGTCTGATACCGGTTGGCAAACCACTAGACCATAGAAGTGGTTGAAGTAATCCGGCTAGAATAGTTATAACTACTTCCTCTGTGGCTTTGGCTGTTGCATAGGTAAGCGGGAAAAACTGGAATTTACATAAGCCCGGGACAAAGTTTTGCGTTTGCCAACTTGTTATCCCGGTACATATAATTTGATTTTAGAACAGTATTATTAATTTATGATAAACGAAAAACTGTTTACCCCACTAAATAAGAAATAGTATTATGTTTTTCGAGTTTATATTTTTCATTGACACGTTCTGTGGCTCTACTCTGATGTTATATGACTTTACATCAACATCAGCAGCCCAACATGATGATTGCAAACGTGGAGATAACACACAGAAGGAAGTTGCTGCCCCTCTTCTGGTGTGATCCCTTTTTCGGCTTTAACGACATCAATGGGCTGAGTTCGCGGCTTGAGAAATCTCAAGCCGCGAATGACATTATGATAATTACCTATATTTATGACTTATTATTATTTATCATTTTAATTATTTGTTAGAAATTCGGTCATAGATACATTGTGTTAGTTAACTAGTCTAGATCTAAGTAGGTTAGTAAATATATGACCCACAAGTATATCTACGGTTTGACTTATGTTCGGTGACTTACTCTGTGATGTATTTTGACGTAATATTTGTATTATTATAACAAAAAGTATTATGATCATGTCCATTATGTATCAATGGCAAAAAATGATACGAGAAAAAATGTTACAATTTGAAATTGGGTTATGAAATAATAAACTCTTTTATTTTTATTGATTTTATTTTATTTATTCTGTGGTAATAATATGTGGTAATTTGGTTTGCGGGGTCCTCCAAAACGAGAGCTTCGAGGATCAGGGTACTCAGGGTACCCGACAAATATAAGCCTTCCCAATTGACGCCACAAGTAGCATCCCTGAGATGTCTGCATCCATCGACTCCCCGCAACCGGTACAATAACGTCGGTCCATGGAGTGGGGACTTCTCACTATTTATGTGTTTCTTTATCGGTTCTGTGAACAACACAGGCAATATTATTTTGAAAAAGGGAATGCGAATAAAAAATAAGCTGGGGGAAGTTAAAATATGTTTTTGATAACTACACTATGGGTATATACAACCTGTAACAGAATATGTGTACTATGCCGAAACGGGGTTATCATTGCATAAGGACCGTTTCAAACGGCCAATAGGTAACTCAACTGTTCCAGACCAGTACGAGGCGGAAATGTACCCAAGACTGGCTGCATTGTCACGCTGAATAGCCATGCTAAATAATTAAATAAATAAGAGCCAGCCCTTTGGTCACGTGTTGCCTCATCGAAATCCCTGCAAGATTTTTTATAATATATATCGGATAAAATACTCATATCATACAACAGAACATCCAAACACGGAACATTTATCTATATTTGTCACTCACGCAAAAACTAGAGGACGGATTGCATAATGTTTTTGAAGTGAAAACTTCTTTATGCGCGGTGGGCACTTTTTGAGATGGAAAATAAAGATTAAACTCGCGATATCATACACCTTACCGACACCTCTTTTTCCACATTTGACTTTAAACAAATTGTAATAATCTTTATGATCCTAAGAGGTACGGGTTTCCGTTGGAAGACTGCCTCTATTCCGAAAACGCTATTCTTAACTAGAAAAAGAAAAATGTATTCGAGACTCCAACAAAATATTTTCAGAAATGGTTTGAGAATAGTTTTGAAATATATCTGATTATAATATTGACATAAAATTTTGATTAATATTGATTTATTATTTGAAATTCTTACTAACATATTTTTATATCGTCATAAGTATCTTTAAACAAAGTGGATGTATAAGTAATCCGAATAAATAAATTTTCCATTTAAATAAAATGTTTCCGATCCGAAAATTTTCCGTGAGTTTGAGAATCACTGGTGTCAAGTAAGGCCGAAAGTGGAAGCGCACTTCACCAGGTATCTTCACAGACTGAAGAGCTGGTTATCTAACCTCACAATGCCGGAACACAAAAAGAATTTCTGTTATGGCGACAGACTTAGGTAAGGTGGTGGTAGCTAGCCAGGCGGACTTAAACTAAATCATACCACCATGCAAATAATTTTACCCTCGGAGAGATTGAACCCGAGACCTCTAGGTCTGACATTAGCGGGCGAACCACTAGACCACAGAGACAGTATGAATAAAATGATCTTGACTTTAAATCCCGTTCCTCAGTTTCTTGAGGATTCCGGGTGAAGTGTGCTTCCAACTTTGGCCTTATCATAGTTTGAAAATCAGGTGAGCTGAAGGTTGGCCTTCAGCTCACCTTGGCACTTCCCCGTCATACAATAAAAAAAAAACTAAAAATCTACTGTGGAAGTCTCCAATACTAATGTCAATATTTTAAGATTATGGAGCTAGGAATCTCCATCGGAAGCTTCCGAATTCCAATTCTATAAGGCTTTCCTAACCATTTAGAATAGCTATACAGATCAATAAATAGGTACCCAAGTTCCAAGGACTAATAGACGTGTTAGACAAAAGGTTTACTTGAGCGTTATTATTTGCGAAGGAGTAACCTATTTATTTATGCATAAAACTGTTCATCTATTGCATTCAATAGAGTACCTTAAATTCTTGTCTTGTCTCATCGTAAGTACCTAGTTATTATGAAAATTATAAAATCATAAATTAAGCACATAAAAATCAAGTCAGAAGTCAGTTATATATGTCAAAGATAAATACAATATTATGTCCACGTAAATTGCTTAAAAACTACAGTAAGATATATTCTTCGTAGATAAGTTTTTATAGATGATGGGTTAGCTCGTGACCTCTAGGCTTGACTAGCTTTAGGCCAGGTCTAAGAGGTCTACGATGGAGTGAGACTTCTCACACAGTACTGGCTCTCTGGCGCACCGACAAAATATTGCAAACCCTTTTTGCGCCGGATTTCGGCAGGAGGTCACAAGCCAAGTGTTTTTTTTTATTGTATAGCGGGGAAGCGCTTGGCCTTTATCTTATCTGGTTTCAAGTAATATTACCATCGCTATGTTCATTTAGCCATAATTTCTAGAATTATAGTCTTGTAAAGTAAGTTAAGTGTCACATTTTATGTTTATAATAGAACAGGTGCTTGATGATGCAAAACTTAAATCACACAGGCAAACGAAATATATCGAGATAAATGTGAATGAATTAATGATTTAATGAATGAAAATACTTGATTGCTTACCATAAAAATAAAACGGAATAACTTAAAAACTGTTAAAACAACGGGCGGTCTTGTGTTACTTGAAATTTGGTAATTGACCGCTCAACATGAATCGCGAAAATCGCGATAACACTCAACGCTTACAATCATTATGTGCGTTTGTCTACGACCACTGGCAGTATTTTCTTCCACTTGAGTTGGTTCTTCTGTGCTATGTATGCGCGATATGGATATTGGTTCATTGTATATTCATATTAAAGCGAACTTTGCTCGTACAGATTCATTCATTACACACAATGTATTAGGGCAATTTTATTACCTGCTTTTATATAAGGGGACTCTGATGAACGGATGAGTTCTTGGGGATTCCCTAGGGGATTTATGGGAAAATTTGATAAAACAATTTCAAAAATTTTGTAAGGTTTGAAACAAAGAAAAACCTTTGTGAGAACAGGCTAACTTATTTGAATCCTAACGCCTTTTTTAATTTTGAGCCACAAAATTCTAGCAAATTACATTTAATGTAACTTTGTATGTAGTTCTACCAAAAACCTACTTATCGATCTTTTTGTTTTTGTATTTCTTTCTCTTTTTCCTTTGTTTTGATTACTCATTCCATATTTTAATGTTCTGTCGTTTTATTTGCTTATTTCTGATTCTGATTCTTCATTTAAAATGTCATTTGAAGATACTTGAACAATAATATTTTTTGTTTTATTGTTTTTATTTCCTTGTTGTAGTTTTATCACTCTATTTCTCTACCTATTTTATATCGGTATTTATTAATTAATGATCTCTTCAATATTGTCGTAACTGATATTATTTATTTATTATTAGCCTTAAGTGTCCCACTACCACAAAAGCCTCTCCCCACTCCTTCCAGACCACCCAGAGCTGATATTCATGTAGTCATATATTTTGCCAATTTAATGGTACCCAAACAAACCACCAAAATGACATTTCCTGTTAATGTGAAACGCGTACCTGATGCTGAGGGACAACAGAACGTGAACACATGAGGATATATCGCTGAACGCTCGCCACTCCCAGCAAGATGGATCATGATGAATAGCCGAACGCCAATTACTTGCGATTTCGGATAAACGATTCGGTAATTTCGAGACTTATCGAGATATTATTATTTTTATCAAAGGACATTAGGTAAATTGTAATATCAGTCATTTGTTTCAGAAATTAGATTTCCATTGCCGACTTTAATAAAGAATGTGTAACAATTTCGTTTACCTGGATGACGTATTTTTTCCAATTATTTTGATGACAGATGGACAGATGCGTGATCCTATATGGGGTCCGTTTTTGTCTTACTTTTTAGGTAAACACCAAAATCACTTCAAGTGTACCTATAATATTTGAAGAGTTCTCTCGATTTTGCCAGGATCCTATCATCAGATCCTGACCTGATGAGAATGGGACCAATTGAAAAGTACACCCTTTCAAACAAAAAAGATATTTTCAAATCGGTTTAGGCGTCTTCGAGTAATTGGGGAACATACATAAAAAAAAAGATTCTGACGATTTGAGAACCTCCTCCTTTCACTACTATACAATAAAATAAAGAAAATTATGTATAATTTAACATAATGATATACCTAGGTACTTATTTACTAACTAATATCTGATTCCCGCTGTGATGCACAGTCAACCAATGGTTGGCTTGACATTCAGCGATTGTCTTCATTGTGGTGCACAAAGGAAAACTGATAAATATACATGAATATTTAATAAATAAATAAATATTACACGACATTTATTTTACACAGCACCATCTAGCACCAAACTAAGCATAGCTTGTAATAATGATAACTAGATTACGGAGAGAATGCTCAAATACTTTTTGTATCATATACTACGTAAGTAACGTACTATATGATACAACACCCAAACACAGAACAAACATCTACATACTGTATATTCATCAAACAAATGTTTGCCCTGGGTGGGACCTGACCCAAAGGCTGCAGCGCAGATGGTAGAGTTACTTCCACTATGAGGCTTGTTAAAAAACTTGTAATAAAGCTTTATCACCTGTATGTAATCGCTTTATGCTTTTCGCCCTTTGTTCTTATATTCTGTGTACCTACATATACCGCTCAACGCTGGAACCTAGCGTGAAGAATCCAAAACTATTCTCGTCATTGAATACAGATTCAACGTAGACGCAACGTGCCGTTGTAGAAACATAAAGAAGAGAAGGTAAGATAACCAATTCCTCAGACTATTGAGGATTCCGGGTGAAGTGCGCTTCCACATTCTGCCATCTTTGAAACAAGGCGAGATGAAGGCCAAGCGCTTCCCCGTCATCCCAAAATAACATCAACACATTTTTGAAACACACTAAAACTGCGAAGTTTCTTGCTTTGAAAAGCCAACCTAAAATACTAGAAGCATTCTCTTGACTAATTTTTTTCGGTATCATTTCAAGATTACTTTGTAACGCCAAATCTACCGCCTGTTCGGGATTACGACCAGCTCACAAAGAAAAAGGCAAGAAGGCAAAAATCTTAAGCAAGTTCATCTTCTGTTAATTTACGACATCGCTACTCAGTCGGGTGAGAAGGCAGTCAGCGCCCGTCAATTATATAAAAAAGCCTCTGTTTTATCGTTCCAAAGGCGCCGGGGTCTTAGAAAATGAAACTCCCTTCAAGTCTTTCTAAATCCGGTCATCTCAACCGACTAAAATAATAGGTGGCCACTACAATAACACACAGAAATCCAACGGACCCCGCGATATATACAGACCCTGGCGTTGACAAGTTTACGAGCCCTGCGCTACTCCCTAGGAACAGGACTGGTCCAAGGCTCAATTTATCTAAATGGTTCTAGTTTTTCATTGGGTGGATAGAGTTTTACCGCCTTTGTGGTCTAGTGGTTTGCCCACTCATCTAGTGGTTATGATAAGGCCGAAATTGGAAACGCTTTTCACCCGGAATCCTCAACAATCTGAGGAACTGGCTGTCTTACCTCTATCTTACCTGTAAATTCCGGAACACAACTATTTTTAGAATTGTTGCTATGGCGACAGAATAAGGTAAGATGGTGGTAGCTAGCCAGGTAGACTTAAACAAAGTCCTACCAACCAAACCATGCACAATATTGTTCTCCCCCTGGGGATTGAATTGATTGGTAAACCACAATACCACAGAGGCGGTTAAAGTAAAACGGTTACATTTCTGTTGTAGAGAGAATATTGTATTTTTATTTGTATTTGTTCATTAATTAGAATGCCAAAAAACCACTCACACTAATTAAAATCGATTAAAATATTAAACATAATCAATTCAGTAGGTATACATAATTAAGCAGATATATTGAACCGAATATAAATTAATTATAAAAACCGGCGTCGACTGTGTAGATTCTAAAAGTCAGAGTGACAGTTTATTTGAATTGCTTATCAGCGAATTCATTTTGAGCCAGCAGCACGTCACCCAATGGAAAAAGGGGTTTTGTTCTCGAAGCCCCTGAAGATCGACATTTAGTAAAACATCCTTGTTTTCTGTGATCCGTCCCTGCCTTTCCCTTTCGTGTCAAAAGCAACCGAGGTTAGTTGCCGGACCGTTTTCTTTATTTTATTGTTTAGTGTATTGTTCAGCTACCTTTATCACTGTACCGCGTTCATTCTTCAGTGTGTCATTTCTCTATGAAATACGCGGAAGGGTTTTTGTATGGTAATTGCATTTATTTTTCAACGTTTTGTTGAGGTGTCTCAGTACCTGAGCTTTCTCCAACTCTCTTTCATATCCTGTCTTTTCATATCAACAGCACATTGGTGTCCACTGCTTGACAGAAGCTTGACCAACCTCCGGGAAAGTTTAATTGTTTTTCCATAATCACCACGCTTGGCAGGTGGATTTGTGATCGCAAAGGTGTAGATAAAAGGTGCCTATATAGAAGGAGAATGATGCACTTCTTCTGGTGAGATCCCTTAGTCGGCGTTTACGACATCCATGGGCTGAGTTCGAGGGACGATTATCAAGGCACGACAGCCACAGCAAAATCTTAACCAAACCGGAGAGTGGTGCACGGTCACAGTTATTGGTAAATTGTAGCTTTAGAACGCATAGAAACAATACCAATACCATTCAAAACAATATCTGACTGAATCTTTACGAGCAAAGTTAGTTACATAACTAAAATTTGTATCGATATTGGTTAGTTGTAGTCTATTACATGTAGTGGCTAATGTCACTATATTGACCAATTTGTCATGATGACAAATTACCAAAATCCATATCATGCGTACTGAGCCCATAGTAACCACATTCGTTTTCCCATACAAATTCAAAAATTGTCACAAAAAGTGATCTCGTGGTTCAACCCACCGATTTCAGATCCAGAGGTCCCGGGTTCGATCCCCATGGGGAGTACAATATACTGTGCTTGGTTTGGTTGGTGGTAGGATTTTGTTTAAGTCCGCCTGGCCAGCTACCACCATCTTACCTATTTCTGTCGCCATAATAACAATTCTTAAAAAAAATGTTGTGTCCCGGCATTCAGAGGTAAGATAGCCAGTTCCTCAGTTTGTTTAGGATTCCGGGTGAATTGCGCCTCCATCTTTGGCCTTATCTCAACTTGTTACCAGGTGAGATGAAGGCCAAGCGCTTCCTTGTCGTACCAAAAAAAATAAATGGAATGTCTAATGTAGTGTAGTAGTAGGTATGTAGTTTAGTACGGAATACATAACTAATACACTTATTAAGATGCACCGATCAAAAAACAAAACACGGCCGGCTGTAATGCAACATGCGATAAATGGACGAAAATAAAATAAAAGTTTCACTTTGAAAATACCTTTAATTGACGGGTCAGAACTCTGGCTTGTATTCTAACCCTGAGCCAGCTCATCCTTGCCTACAATGGAGTGAGCATTCCCAAAAGACTGCAAAGAGCTATGTACTAATTGCGGTGATAGAAATATAAGTAACTTAATTATAACGTGGGTAAGTTTTTTAACATGTTTAAATAATAACTCGAATGTTTTTTTTTTATTTAACAGTTGCTTGTTTATTTTGGTGCACGCTTTTTACAATCACTATGTCCTAATTGCGGTGATAGAGATATAAGTAACTCAATTATAAAGTAGGTAAGTTTTTTTTTTTAGTTATGGTTTCACAATTCACAGCCAATTACATAAGAATCGGCACCATTCACTTAATTACATTAAGTGAATTAAGTTATTCACTTTATCTATATGTAATAAAAAAACACCCTATTTGTTATTTTATTCGCACCCCCTATCTTAAAATTAAATAGATAGCCTTTGTCCGTTCGTTAATGTTGTTGACCTAGACGTCTGAATAAATTAATTTGAATTTGAAATTTTGACACTCGTACCTCACACGTAACGAAATGTATTTAGTCACTACGCCAGTAATGGCTACGGAGCGTACCAATGATATAGACATTTTTTTATACAACTAAGAGACGGAACAAGCAAAGTAGCCCACCTGATGTTAAATGCATCTCTTGCCTATAACAATGCCGTACTGCGTAGGTCACATCCACAAAGAACATAGCCTACACGGAATAGCATTGCGCCCGTCATCTTGAGGCATAAAGGTCTTAAGCCTTGCGTGCTCGTAATTTCACCACCAACCATACCCGGATAAACCGGAACACAGCAATGCTGCTTGGCGGCTGATATGGTGGTAGGTATTAGTACCCCGGACGAGCCCTTTCGCAAGGGGATCTACTACTCTTACATCTTACATACATTACATACATACATACAAACTCTCGAAAAATATTGCCTGTCTAGGCAGGCGAGTAAAAACATACAAATATCCAGCATAAAAGATCTTTTATAACTGACAAATATTATCAACATCATCAGTACACAAAAAGGTCGCCAATTCCCCTTTCCGAGTATCATACTCTGACATTACATATACCATCAACAATACCCTAAAACCTGATAAATGCCTCCAAGTCAGGATAGTAGACTTATGTCGCCGAAAATAGAGATTTTCGAATATTTGAAGGTACAGTTATGTAGTGATAAATAAGAGGTCTGACGTTGACTGATTGTGGGCCCGCTTTGGCATGTACCGGGAACCCTTGTCGCAGCTTAAACAGAACCATTTGGTACTCTTCCAGCGGTGCAACCACAGGCAGAATCCATATTTCAATAAAGCAGCTGTCGATATTGGCTGTACAGTACGACATAGGGTTTCATTCGTTGGATACTGTAAACAACTATGTTTTCATAGAGAACGTGTGCTTGGCACTCAACGTGTTAAAAACACCGATAATTACCAGCACTTGTAATAATTAGTATTGTACGTTTGGTAAAAATTTCGTCGAAGGAAAAATCTGAAATCTCTGAAAAAAAAACGGGTTTTCACTGTTAGTACAAATTTTTTTTCCTTCTTGTTAAATCACAAGATACACTTATTTTTTCATATAAGATACTTATTATATTCATATTATCTTCAAGAGTAAGCTATTATAGTTTTTTACTTGCCCGAACCATTTAAATAATTGACAACTTCTTTGCAGGCGGGTTCCGCAGCAATATCAGCGGAGTCCCTTAAACGGCGTAAATATAGCCATTTGGGGTAGAAACTCTTGGGCCTTGGGGACCAGGGGCACATATAATTTATAGGGATTTAGCGAGAGGCTAAAAGAGTTTACACATGACCGGAATGCTGGACTGTATTTTGCTCAACGGGTGAGTATTGCCATCCAACGTGGTAATGCCGTCAGTATTCTGGCCACGTTACAATATGGGTGACAAAGATCGACTGGGTTATCTATAACATATCAATTTTGTAGATAATCCATTTGATAATTGTTACTTGTAAATTCGTAGCAATAGTAAGTTTATGTTAATTTATTTAAATTTTATTTAAGTTAATCGTGTTTGTGTGCTAATATAGCTGTAATTTTCTTTTTAATGCATATAATTTAAATAAACAATTGTCAATAGATTTTTTTTAATAATAATGTTATTAAGTAATAAGTATGGTTCATTCTCCTAAATAAATTAAAACTTAATCATATTAAAAACTTCTTACTCAGGTACTCATCATCAGCTAAAGCGTAACAGCCTAACTTTTTCTGATTGTGGGCATTTTCCTGGTTGTAGCTCATTTACCAGATCGTCTAGACCGTTAGTTTCCTTTTTCTAGAATGGGATAGTTTTTGACCTCTTGAGGCTTGTTTAGTCTAGACCAATGCAAGGAGGTCTACGATAAAGGCTCTGGCTCTTCCGCGCCATCGAGGAAATATGGCGAACCGTTTGGCCACGGGTTTCAGCAAGAAATGGTCGCTAGCCAGGTGATTCTTACAGTTCCTACCACCAGAGTTGTGATATTTCAGTCGTTACCACCCGGTAAATCCAGCGTCTCGGTTGTCCGGGGTAAGATGCCCATTAAGAAGTACATCACACCTACCACAAAGTTCTTCATGATAATGGTACTATTCTCTATCTAATACAATGACTTTTCTGGACTTACTCAACTTTGATTTTTTTTTATTGTACGACGGGGAAGCGCTTAGCCTTCATCTCACCTGGTTACAAATTATGATATGACCGAAGGTGGAAGCGCACTTCACCTAGAATCCTCAACAAACTGAGGAACTGGCTATTTTATCTCTAAATGCCGGAACACAACAATTTTCGAATCGTTGTTATGGCAACAGAACCTGGTTTGATGGTAGTACCTAGCCAGGTTGACTTAAACAAAGTCTTAGCACCAAACAAACTAAGCACAATATTGTACTCCCCCTGGGGATCGATCCCGGGACCTCTGGATCTGAAATCGGTGGGTTGAAAGAGGCTAGCACAGAGGCTGTTAAATGGCATACGTGCGTAGCGTGTGTGGCGGTGTATCAGCCATTCTAATTCTTCTGTGTCTGGACTCAGATTCGCCCCAAGGCGTTTATACACTAATAAATTGCTAGCGTATTGTTTGTATTGTGGTAATTAATGTTTTAGATGACTTGTCGTTTTCTTGCATTAGATGTTTTCTTGCTAATTCTGAGCACAAATATCTATATTTACATGTATAATTCTGCTAATTCGGCAGATTCGGCCGAGGATCACAAAAGGCGCAAATATAGAGGTTTCAACAGAGCTTACCTATTTGATCCTTTTGGGGTGGAGACCTTGGGTCCGTGGGGAACCGGTGCCCTCCGGGTGTTCAAAAATCTTGCGGGGCTTTTGATTGAGGCGACACGTGACCCAAGGGCTGGCTCTTATTTAAGTCAGCGAATTAGCATAGCTATTCAGCGTGGCAATGCAGCCAGTGTCCCAAAAATCTGGAACAGTTAAGTTACCTATAGGCCGTTTGTAACGATACTTAGGT
Organism: Venusia cambrica; assembly: GCA_951394065.1. NCBI lineage: Eukaryota > Metazoa > Arthropoda > Insecta > Lepidoptera > Geometridae > Venusia > Venusia cambrica. Next base: position 11,399,296 of record OX596045.1, on the reverse strand, counting down.
AATCTGACTGATTCCTTTGTACATATTTAGTTTAATTGTACTTTTTATTGAATAAATGGACTATTTTGCTGTACGTGTGTTTGTTACTGAACTTAATGAATTTTATTTACAATTGGATGGTAGGTAGGTGGCACTGCGATCGCCACGGTATGACGCCTATTTCCACTGAGTTTAACTCAAATTTCAACTCGTTGAACTAATTGGATTTTTTTTACAATTATTTCAACTATGTAACTACTTTGTGAAAGTTGAAAAACACATATTTTACACAATTTCATAATATATAATTTTCATTGGTCTTACTGTATGAAAATATTCCTTTTATTTTCACTTTCACATAGTAGTTACAAAGTTGAAATTATTGAGAAAAAATCCAATTAGTTCGACGAGTTGTACTTTCAGTTGAACTTAGTTGAATAGGCGTGGTATGATAGGATTGAAGTCCTGGGTGTGCCCCCGCTTCAGATATAAGACGCTTTTATTCTAGTCATCACAATCATCATATTCCTGAGCCCTTATTCTGTATGACCAATCGTGTCTTGCGAGCCCGCGTTACGATATGTCAATACAATGATTCCATGCAGATATCGTAACACGGGCGCGTTAAGACTCGATTGGTTACACAGAATAAGGGCTCTAGTCGTAATCCCCCATTAGTGTCGGCCCACCATGACTTTTGAACCTGCCTCACGTCTACCCTCCTTGGGAATATCAAGTTGTATGGGATGAGGGGAGGAGGATCCCTTCTTTCCCATCCCTTCTTATCCCATCCCTTCTTATCCCTCTTATCCATATAAATACTATGAGGATACTATAATGTATGTAATAAAGTATGGTGGACACTAGCTAGAGTTGTCCTTGCGTATCCCGTAATGATCCCGGACAGAAATTGGACAGATGTCTGACAAAACCCTCAGGACTGGCTTTTAGTCAAATGTTTTAGTCTAAATTATTCAAAGTAAGTGTACACATGTTGCCTTACTTAATTATCATCAACGTTTCAGCTCACATTACCTTCATCCAGTCTACCGCAGATCTCGCCAAAGCGACAAAGTAATAGCGACATACCTAAGCCGGCTTCATGCATTGATTCCTCGTAACCACGAACAAAAATGTTGTATGTGTACGTAGCCAACTGTGCATTAATTATACAAGTGTCACAGCTCAGTAAGTAGTAGATGGCTATGCCCTCTTTTCTAGGTTGCGGGTTCGATTCTTACCCGGGACAAACATTTGTGTGATGTGTACAAATGTATGTTCTGTGTTTTGGTGTTTTACTGTATGATAAGTATATATTTACAAAATAAAAACTACTATCAGTAAACCAGTTTTCATAAGCTATAGGTACTTAGTTTGGGGCTAGCTTGGCGTTGTGTGAAATTAATATTCATTTATTTAGGTAAGTATATGATAATAGAGTTAGCTGATACCATAAAAATATGGGGAGGCCTACGCCGTAGTCGAAATTGCAGAGTTTAATTCAGAAAAATATATAATATATAAATAGAATATATATATATAGAGTATATATAGAGTATATAAAGTAATTTTTAAATGTCATGCAATAAAAAAAAATAGTTTTAGACAGCTAAATACCGACTTTTTTAATTTTTTGTGTAGATCCAGAATTTGAATTGATTCTACTAACGTATAAGAATGTACTGAAAATCTGTGCGGGAAAAATAAAGTACTACCTACCTGTGTAAAAATACTGAGCGCCTTTTAAAAAACGAGCAGCAATGACTTCGATTATTGACATTTGCTGTAATTATCGCGAAAGAATGCTGTTTTTACTCTAAAACCCCATAATTATCGAATCCAACAAAACTGTCTACCACAGACTATACTAAAATGTAAATAATAATCCTTCGCCACCACTTTCTGCTCACTAAAAACTCATCAGCGAAAGTTCCTAGCAAAAATCAGTTAGCAAAATGCAGCAATCAGATCTTTCTGTAATTATGAAGATGAGACACTCAGGATTCACTTGAGAAGTTATTTTTTCCACTGCAGTAATTTAACACGACTCAAGTTAAGTGAGCACTTAACGGGTAACTTAGGTTCCCGGGGTACTCCCAGTAATGAGGTCTGTTCTGATACTGGTTCAACCGATATATTTTTTAAATTTCCTTCTATTCTTCTATTCGCAATGGAAGAAACCTTTACTCAGCATTAGGTGGCTATTTATATTTTTTTATTGGTATTTTAGTTGTATTATAGCCAAGCGGTTGACCATCAGCTTACTTTTTTTTGTACAACTAGGAGACGGGACAAGCAAGTAGTCCACCTGACGTTAAGAGATGCACTCTTGCACTTTATCTTTAGATTGTACCTACTCGTGTAGAAATACAGACGTTCCATATATATATACAGAGAGTTCCATTCCTTACCCGTATTCATGATAAGTAGAGGCCAAACGATGAGTTCGGCACAATGGAACATTTACAAGGTACGGGTTGTAGCCTTCCATACGTCTGCTAGTGCGTTGTGGAAAGGGGATGGAGGGATTAGGTCAAAGATATATCGTGCACACTCGCTGAAGTGGAATTTATAGAACATTTTAACATTTACATTTTACATTATTGTAACATTGGGAGAACGACGCTCATTCGAGTCCAAGGTTTCAGGGGAAGTAAAAAAGTATTCGGGGTTAAAGTAGAAGAAGATATATAATATTACCTGTATGAAAATGTTAGTGTGATGTTTTATATTTATTTATTTATTCACAAATATTTATCCATCAACACATCCAATCTTATCGTACCTGAGTAGTTATAATTATAATAGAGTAAGTATAATATTTATATTCTTCATACCAAAACGACATGTATAGTTTGATTTAACATATTATACCAGAAATATATGAAAAATAAACCGACCAAGTACACGCATACCGAAGGTGCCGGCCAACATTTCATGGCAAACAAAGACGTTTGCTCTTTTGTCTTGTCATGAGAAACTTGACGAAACTTTGAGCTTTGTTACGAAGTAAATGTCAAATGGCAAAACCAATGTCAATTGGACTCGTCATAAATCATTTCAGTCACAAACGTAGCCACTGAAGAGTTTCACTATCCATCTCCTGGCTCCATCATCAGATCAGCTCTTTGTTACCAAATGATCTCATTGTCATATCGAAATGAAAAAGAGTAAGTATAGCTAAAAGTATATTAACTTTTAAGATACTAAGCTATGCTTAGATTAGGAATAGATGGCGCTGTGTAAAATTAATGTCCTGTAATATTTATTTATTCATTTCAGTAAAAATAATGATAGCGTGTTTAAAACAAAGTGTATCTTTTGTAAAACTATTATACTAATAAATATATATAATTAATACATGCTACTGACGCCACAAGTTCGAATTATAATACTGTATTTTAAAATAATCATAAAAAAATTAGTTGACAAATTAACAAGGAAAGTATCTAATCTCATTCCTAAACGGTAAACCATAACGCTGTTCAAACATGGATTCTTTCCCACAGTATTAATAGCAACCTGCCTAACAGCACAGCGAAATAAGACGAACAGTAAATTCACTCCATCGTTTTCTAAGTTTCCACCTAACATAAAAAAATGCTCGCAGCTTTTTGTCCTAGACATAATTTCTAGTCTTTCTATTTTTTTTTTAGTTTTTCTTGTCTGTTTCAGGACAGCTTAGTATCTTCTGCGGGTCCTCATACATATGTCAGGAATTCATCACTCGCAGTCAAATAGCTAACCGAACAAAAAAATGGCGCGGGCGGTACCGTACACGTGATAGAAATGAGACTTCTCATAAAATAAGAACAAGATACATTTAGTGTGAGATACACACAGACAAAGAGAGAGAGCATCTCAAAAGAAATACACTAAACAGTACCTATTTACAAAGTTTTACAACAATCGACTGGGTTATCTATAACATATACATTTTGTAGATAATCCATTTGATAATTTTGAGTTCTAAATTCGTAGCTATAGTAAGTTAAAGTTAATTTATATAAATTGTATTTTAGTCAATCATGTTTTGTGTGCTTAGCTGTAATTTTCTTTTTAAGTACAAATAGTACATAAATACATTTATTCAATAAAAAGTACCATTAAACTAACTATGTACAAAGGAATGAATTCATCACTCGCAGTCAAATAGCTAACCGAACAAAAAAATGGCGCGGGCAGTACCGTAAACGTGATAGAAATGAGACTTCTCATAAAATAAGAACAAGATACATTTAGTGTGAGATACACACAGACAAAGAGAGAAGTTTAATTTGTGTACAATAAATAAATAACTATGTCCTCTTTCATCTAAATTTGCACAAATTTTTTTTTAGAAAGCCAAAACAAGAAACTTGATACCAAAACCATATCCATGATCATAATATTGTTATTATCACTGCGACTAACATAACACAACGCTAACCTTCAAAGCCTTAGCTTGCAAAACTGTAAGTTGACAAATAGACGAAATAAAGTGTATAATTAACTCAAGAAAATTCATCAAGAAAAAGAGCTATAAAGACATACCTGTTTAACTCGTTACAATGATGGATAGCTCTTTTTCTTGCTTCACGCAACTTTTCTCAAACTTATAATTATATTTCTTCTCTCATGTAATAAAATGTAAACCTATATTAATATTATGCATCATCTTTATTTCACTCACAATTCTCGTTTGTTTAATTATGGAATCGCTGCGAAAAGAGGTTTCATTTAACAAGCCTCATAGCTCGGTGGTAGTAGCTTTGCCTTCTGCGCTGTAGGTTGTGGGTTCGATTCTCACCCAGGACAAACATTTGTGTGATGAATATATATGTTTGTTCTGTGTTTGGGTGTTGTTTTGTATGATAAGTATGTATTTACAAAAAAAAGGTATTAAAGTATTATTCCGTAATCTAGTTCCCATATTACAAGCTATGCTTAGTTTGGGGGTAGATGGAAATGTTGTGAAAACAAAAATCGCTCACTGAAATCATCGCCATTTTTAATACAGCAAATTCCACCACCACCAGGCATTCAATCAATTCAATCCCATAGAGGTTCTTCAATCTAAATATGTTGGTATTGAGTAATAACGATGGGGTCCAATCAATCTATATTACCCAGAGCATATTCTCTAGAGTAAATCGCGTGTCACTGGGTCACTGCGTGACTAAAGGAACGAGACAAAATGATGGTGTAACCGTCACAGCTCAGTTGGTAGGAGCTCTGTTTCCTGCGTTGCTGGTTGTGATTTTGACTCCCACACGGGACAAACATTTGTATGATCAATTTAGATGTTAGTTCAATGTGTGTTTTATTGTATCATAATTTGTATTGTATGCCATGCGCGCTATCGCGGCCTATAAGTGGACCTCTCCAAATCAGCCCGGATGGCGTAAATAGCGATAAAAGGAATTATAAAAAAAAAATCCTTCAGTTTTATACAGGAGATTTATTGAGTGTCTCATTGTACCATTAAAAAATACATTAAAACATTAGTAGGTAATTGTTGGCAACAAAATATTTTTCAACTGTCACCTAAACATTAATTTTCATCAAGTGAGATGAAGCCCAAACGCTAGCCGCCGTCGTACTGCAAAGAAAAAAAAAGATTGATTAAAGAAGTTTAGGGTTTGTTCGTTTGTAAAGATTGACGGGTAACTAGCAAATATAAGTTTAAAATTATTGATGTATGGAATAAACCTTTATGTAAGCGTTTCTTTCGATATTTTACAATTAATATTAGAAAAAATGCATCATAATTTGTTTACAAAAATCGTTTACGACGCGCACTGCAAAAAAATTAAGTCAACTGTCTGCGCCCGCTTATTCACCGCTTATTCACCCAACACGCATAACATATAAAATAACTGTATAATTTATTCAAACAATATACTTGTATACTTATCGTCTACTACAAACTGACGATTATTAGATTAATTGTAAAAAAATAAAAAACTTCTTGGCGTTTAACCCCTCAAACATCAAAGTCCTTCAATGAAATAGACATAATGTATGATATTCATACTCTCGAAAAACATAGCTCTCCGAGACAGTTGGGTAGATAGTTTAAGGCCATGCTTTTATACAATACTAATTGTGGCTGCTGTAACGGCACTAGGCACTGTGGTTTAAGCGTAACAATGTTTCGTCAAATGCTCTATTCACATATTCCGCCTGTATTCTCGGAAAAAATCTTATATTTGCCAAGTATTTATATGAATCCGAGATGGTAGCGTCTTCGCGTCACAATTCGTAATATTTTACCACAAAATTGCTTTTCAAGGCAGTATTTCTCTATCCTTTCCTATTGCGTTTACCTGACGATTTGGACTTATGTTGGCAAAAGGAATATGTGAGGGATCTTTGCTACAAATTTCTTGGCTGAGACGGATATGCTCAGATACGTTTGTGTTTGGCGTATGAGATGTATTGCGCGTGAATTCCCATTTCCTCCACACTTTTGCACTATACAGTCGCGGGCACATAGTGGATGGAAAAGGCCTAAGGATAGGTTGATGTTGATGCTTTTATAATTTCCTCAGTTGGTTATGTCTAAAATGTAAACAATGAAACGGTAATTAACTAGGTTAACAGCCAAATAGCTAACTTTATCTAGATGGTGTTGTGTTCCTAGTTATGATAAGGCCGAATTTGCAAGCGCACTTCACCCGGAATCATCAACAAACTAAGGAACAAGCTATCTTACCTCTTATTACCGGAACACAACAACAAGAACAAACAAGATTTTTATGGTGACAGAACTAGATAAGACCAAGCACAATATTGTACTCCCCTGGGGATCAAACTCGACCACTAGACCTCTAGAATATGTTTGTAAGTAAAGCTGATAAAATTCTAGCAATCTACGAATTACAGAGGGTTAAGATTAGACAAGTAAACAGAACAAAAGCTTTGTATGTAGCGGACAACAACCCGAAGACCAAACTCAAAACTACATCAAAACGGGAAAGTTTATTTTGAAAGAAGCTGAAACAATTTTCTGTTCGTATTGGCTAAGAGTATTGGCTGTATGGCCACGCGAATCTGCCTGAGGCGGCCACTTCACATCGATTTAGCTACTGCTTGACCTGCCCAACGTGATCGATTGAGGTTTTACGGCGATACTTATTTTTGTTTGCATTACATTGCTAGCTAAGTTTAAATGTACGTATTTGAATATCACTCGCACTAATCCGTGTGTAAATGTGAATGAATT